>JANEYF010003362.1:1200000-1727190 GCA_029963845.1 Rhamnusium bicolor | reverse complement strand
ATACTTTTAATTCATCCAATAAATAAAAAGATAAAAAGAATCTCTTTTTCATCGAAAGCAGGCATGTATTAAAGCAGAAGGTAAATGTTTCGGGTAAAAAGAACTGGATTTAATAACCTAAATATTCATTTATTAAATAAGGCGGTTTCCATGATTTTCTAGAAAATTGTCCAATCCGTCGAATAGAACACGAATAAATTTTAATATGTATTCGAGTATTGGATTATTTTCAAAAATAATGGAAAGCACTTTTTGTTGGTCAAGATTACCTCATACTACTTTGCGTCTACTCCACTGGACACATGGTAAAAGCAAAAAATTACAAATACCTAAATGCTGGTGATACAATCAATCCTGTATTTCTGTAGATTTTAGAACAAAGGTATATTTATGTAAATATTTTTCCTTGGAATGTATCAGGAGTCATCTATAAAGACCAAATACATCACCTTGTATAACTCATTTAAGTAATTCAAAAATAAAAGTAGTTTATTATTATCAATAAAATTTATTGTAAGATCCTGTTCTGCTGAGAACGAACGTTCAATGTACAATTTATTTAAATTATATGATTCTAAGGTTAAACATCAGAATCTTGTGTAGGGAGTGTATAAAGGCTTTCAGATGTAAATTTCAAGTAAGATTTGCATGAATATGTTATAAAATAGACAGACACTCACGTTAACGAAACTAACACGGAAGTAATACGTTACAGGTTTCGTACTTGAATGTTGCGTAAAAACCTCTCTTGAAAGTTTAAATTTACAATTTAGGCGAGGTAAATAAGTTATAACGATTTATGATGTTAGAGAAACTTTAACTTCGCAACATATAAAATAAATCTTGTGTACTTACTCTTTGAGGCATAAGTCACTGAATAATGGGGTCCTGAAACAGAAGATATTTAGTTTTTAGTTTTTGTGAAAATTTATTTAATGATATGGACAGAGGGTGCAGTTTTATGTAATACGAATATCGAAAACAGATGATTTCTAACTTAACTACTAGCTAAAATAAGATGTTATTAATATTACATACCTGACAGGACAAACATAAATATATATAAAAACAATTTGGGTATCCTCTTCTTGGTAAAAGTTTAAAATATAAAGTGAAATTAAAAATAATAACGCTGAAAATTTGTTGCTAATTATTATTTACTAACTTTTACAAATCTTATCACAGATAAATATAACATATATCTTTTTAAACTATTATTTTCCCAGCTATTTGCCAAAACGCTGCAACTTGGATTACAAAAATGACAATGTGTACATTATGTTCAGTGTGACTGACTCAATAATGTTATTTTTAATTCCAACTATTCTGTTCAAGTAAAACCAAAAAGAAATAAAACAAAAGTACCTACCAATTGAACAATCGCTTTAAAACTTTAAAACATCTACCGACACGTGTTTCTGCTTTTATCGTTATCAAGATAGATCATTCAAAGGATCCAAAGCAACTAAATTTAGTAAACCCTAATTTTTTACTAAGCTTAGTTGCCTTGAATCCTTTAAATAAGCTATCTTGATAACGCTAAAGCAAACACGTGTCGTAGATGTTTTAACATTTTAAAGTGATAGTTTAACTGGTGAGTACTTTTGTTTTTATTTATTTTTGGTTTTTTACTGAACAGAATAATTTGAATTAAAAATAACATCATTGAGTCAGTCACACTGAACGTAATGTGCATATTATCTTTTTTGTAATCAAGTTTCAGCGTTTTGGTAAATAGCCAGGAAAATAATTGTTTAAAAAAACATATATGTTTACTTATCTGTGATAAGTTTTGTAAAAGTTAGTAAACAATAATTAGCAAAAACTTATCAGCGTTATTATTTTTATTTCACTCTATAAATAAATAAATTCTCCTCCTCCCAACTCTATGGGACACCATTTTTTATATAGCATAGCCCAGAATACTTTTAGGCATATTTTCAAGAAAGAAAACTAGTCTTGCTGCCAAAATAACAATAATTTTAATTATTATTAATTATGTATATATATATATATATATATATATATATATATATATATATATATATATATATATATATATATATATATATATATATATATATATATATATATATATATATATATATATATATATATATATATATATATATATATATATATATATATATATATATATATATATATATATATATATATATATATATATATATATATATATAGGGTGAGCTACGGTGGTGGAGTACTAAATTACTAAATGTATATGGAGAACGGATCAACCGATTGCTTTGAAATTTTGATTGCTAAGATAATCGAGTATGATCTCTCCAACTAAAATATTTTCGAAATTGCAGTGTTTGCCAGTTATACGTAAAACTGGCAACATCTTCGTTATTTTAAATGGAATACCCTGTATATTTTTGCATTTTTTGGATCGCAGTCTGTTTCTGAGTAACTTTTGTTAATATTTCCCTATACCTATCTCAAGCCGTTTTCGAGATAATAATTCTTTTCTGAATTTATTGCCAAAAAATTTGACTTTCAGTAAATCGTGTTTTCTCCTACCTACGCAGCAATTAAAAGATAATTTTTTAGTTGCGGCTAAGCAAGGCCCGGGGCATCTCCTCCATTAATCAAATGTTTCGAATATCATACAGGGTGAGTTAGAGAACGCTTTCTATATGTGAAGAATGCACGAAAGTCAATTTATTTAAATGGAATGCCCTGTATATTATTACTGATTCGGAAAGGCGATACATTTACCTATTTAAAAAGCTATGTTATATTTGCAATAGTTATTCATAGAACTGTACTAAATCATGAAGCAGCAAGTAAAGTTACAGACAATTTTTTAACACTCACTTTTTTAACTCTTCATCAGACTCTTTCTGTATCACACCTTGCGTATAATTGCCGTTTGTGAATTTAGCATTATAGCTAATGCGTCTTTTTTTATATACTTTTATAGATACAAGAAGAATTATTATTTCAGTTTTATCTACCGAATTATTTTTAGCGTGTTAACAATAATTTAGATAAGAAAATTGGGCGTACATCATCAAACGACAATGAACCCTCAAAGCTATTTGAAATGCTCTTGGATGTTAATGGAAAACCACTTCAAAGAGATCTGACATAATTAAAAAAGGGGAATACAAATTAATTATCTTACAGTTGATTTAGTCATATAATATTTATTATTTATTGGACAGTTTTTCCTGAAAACAATGCTGATTTGTGGTGCATATGTTTGTATTCATCTATACAAAGAAGCATCAAAACGATTAGTACTTCTAGTATCGTAGTTGGAATTTGCCGAAAGCTAGAAAGTTTACGTCGTTTCTTTTAACCCTTACCATTTTCATAAAACATTTATTACAACAATGGAATCCTTGGATTTTAAATCAAGTTCAGCTGAATTTTGGTTGAACCACGTTGGTAAAACTGGCTCTAAAATATTCGTCAAAAATCACATGTACGATGTACGGAGCCAACAAAGGAAATTACCAAGAATAAAACTTGGTTAATACTAAATTTAGGTATAAAATTTGTTTGCTATTGAAAAGTTAGTCTAAAGTTTTAAAAATTTTATGAATACAAATTATTATTATAAATAAGAAAAACATTATAATCTGCATAAAATAATACTATTACATGGGTACAACATCTAAAATGTTCATCCGGAATATCCAAGCTTCTTCGTATATGAAATGGAATAATAGCTGAACTGTTACGTAGGGAAAGATCTCGAGTACATAATTTATATTAACACTAAACACTAGCTCTAGGTAATAAGTACTCCTTTAACTATGAAACTCGAATCCTTAACATGTTACATGTATGAAACTTAACACTAATACTGATAGTTCACAAAACTCACTTTTAATAAAGTAATTTGAGAAATCTTGTGTAAGTGTTATTAATATAATTCATTCAAATGCATGTTCTGGCTACAGGAAAAAATAAAAAATCGAGTTTTATAAATGTTACGAGACGGAAAACAAACGATTGAAATAATTTGTTTCATTTTACTTGAAAATTTTCAATTTGCCGCATTTAGGATAAGATAAGACTCATATATTTTTATTGTTATTCATTTTTGGAATTTTTGGGAAAATTAACCAGACACTAAGTTTTTCAGGAAAATTTTAGTTGAATCAAATTATGTTTTACTGAATCCTCAAGAATAAGTATCACATTACAAAATAAAGGAAAATTTCACTTTAGTAACATAAAAAATACATTTTTTACAAATTTGAAAAAAAATTAGAAAACTGCGAAAAAAACATGCCTAATAATCGACTATTTTCTCCTCGAGCTTGAATGACAGCTCACATTCTTTGTGGCATGCTTTGTATCAAAGCAGCAACCTAATCCTGGGGTATCTGCTCCCAATCATTCAGCAGAGCCTGTTCCAGCTGAAGTTTTGTATGAAACTCGCTGTAGTTCTGCCTAATTCTTCTGCCTAGGTTGTTCCATATATGCTCTATCGGGTTCAGGTCAGGGCTCGTGGGTGGCCACCCTAGTACCTGACTACCAACATCGTGAAGATACTGGCGAAATATCTGAGCTATGTGCGGTCGCTCATTATCCTGCATTTGGAGAAAATATTCTCCTACAAATGGCGCAAAAGGTACCACATGCTCTTCTAAACACTCCCTAATGTACCTGTCAGCATGGAGGCTACCTCCTCAAAGAAGTTACAATGTACGTACGAGCTTCCAAAAAAAATGCGTCCACCCATATCATCACACCTGCATCAACTGTACTCTAGGAGAAAAGCAACACTGGGCATTTCGTTCTCCAGGTCGTTTAAACAATCTTTGGCGACGATCAGATGAATACCTTGTGAAACGAGATTCACCCGTGAAGTGACAGCATTGCCATTCGTCCATATCCTAATTAGCAAGAGCTTGACATAAGAAAACCTAGTATCCGGTTAATTTTACGCTTAAGTGTATATTAAGATGATATGGTGATTGATAACATTTTTCTCATGATCAATAGTTCCTTCAATACCAAACATTTTACGACTATTACTCGCTCTCCTCGGTTGAGATCACATTAAGTAGTCTTCGAAAATTTTTATTACGGTTTACACATTATATGTGTCTCAAAACAACATGGTAGAAATAAAAAGTAAAGTTTAATTCTATTTTGAGCATGTCTATGTGTGATACTAGAAATTTTAACATTTATTATTGTTTGTATACTATGCAGCGTTGTTAAGAGAAAGATTGTTTTATTTCGGATATGAAATTTTAAAAGTTTTATATTTTAGATCGCGAATAAGATGACGGCTGTTGTGTTTCTTACTACAATTACGTTATGGTACCCTGAATAGAATTTCTCATGCTTCTTTATGACTCTTGATATTCATAATAGCTTTTGTTTAAGAGGAAATGTATACACAACATATTTTTCTTTTAAATAGTTTTAGACATGTAAGTAGATTTTTAATTGTTATTGCTGAAAAATAGATAACGTCGAAAATTTCTCAAGAAGTTGAACACAATTTTAAAATTATCTGTCAGCGTTCAGTGTCTATCTGCTAGTATAAAGGATAAATTTTGTTCGAGTAAATCTTTAATTTCTATTTTAAATATAAAAACACATAGAATACATGTTTTTTTTAAGGTTTTTACACTAATTACAAAAATGTATTGAATAGTAACGAAGTTTCGAAAAAAGAAAATTACTTCACTTTCTTAATTGTTTTTAATACCATTTTTTCAGTAAAGTAGTTGAAAATTCTTAATGAAACATGATAAAATCTATCGAACTTCAAAGCTACAACATATGTATTACTAGTATATCTATAACAAAACATGTATAATAAATCGATCAAAATAATGCGGTGTTTGTAAAATTAATTTTAATTATTTATATGTTTTGTATTGCAAATATTGACAATTTATTATAATTCATTATTTGCATAGATTTTATCGTTTTCTTCTCATTTTCAACTGGGAATAGTTAAAGAGTTTAGCCTACTTTTAACAGAAAAAGAAAAGAAAATGGTGGTTTCCTATTAAACAAAAACATTATATATATATATATATATATATATATATATATATATATATATATATATATATATATATATATATATATATATATATATATATATATATATATATATATGTATATATATATATGTTATATAATATTTCAGACACCGTATAGTAACTTAGAATATATTCTAGACTATCCCAGGATATCGTATTTCACTACGTGACTGATAACAAATTCCTGCTTATTTTATTGTTAACTGCTTAATTTGCATTTCCTTTGTTATAAGCTTGGGAATCATTGTTTATGCTGACCAAGTACAGCCTTCCAAGCTTATAAATTAAATTGTAATCATTTGTTAACTCAGTTCTTATACTCACTTTCGACATGTTACATTAAATTATATTCAATTCAATTAATTGTATTTTTACCAAGACTCAACGTTGAGTCCATGTTAATTAAATAAATGTTTTTTAAAAACAACTTTACGGAAACCGTAATCTAACAATTGGCGCAGTCGGTAGGATCTGATAACATTGCAGTTCGGGAGCCTAACTAGTTGTGTAACCCTCCAAGAGAACAAGGAGTCCATCTTCAAAAGGTGCCTAACTAGTGGACAGGACCTACTAGAACAAGGAGAACTTCTTAGCTGCAGTGGTGGATCCCAATTCTTCAACAGAAAAGAACCTACTCCATGAAGCAAACTATAGAGTAAGAAATATTATAAGAATCATCTCGTACTATCATTTTAATTTTTTTTATCAAGCAACAAACAATTTTATTATTATTTTATTTCACTTTTAATTTTTATTTTTATTTGGCTCTGACATTTCTAACTGTATCCACTCGCTACATATACGTGTGTAGGTGTGAGCAAGAAGTAGAGTTCGATCTAAAGACCAAATTCGTTATATTTCAAATATTAGTTGGCTGATATTTCTAACTGTATCCACTCGCTACATATACGTGTGTAGAGGTGAGCAAGAAGTACAGTTCGACTTAGAAACCAAACTAATTTTTATGTAAGTGCATAATTATTTCTATTATCCATTACTATTATTATTATCCCATTTACAATTATTCTACAAATAATAAAAACCGCATTACAAAGTTAATGCACCACTAAAACAAATAAGTGCCTAATTTTAATTAAGAAGTACTTTTAATATTTTTCTTTGATCACCTAAATTGATCAATTATTTTCTAAATAATTTCTAAATACTAAGCAACAAAATGCCAGACGCAGTTACAGAACAAGTTGAACCTTACAAACTATCTGAAATTTTTTCCATAATACCGGAGTTCGATGGCAACCCCATCGCTCTACAAACTTTTCTTAATTCATGTATTTACGCCCACTCTATGGCTGTTAGAGATCAAAAGTTATTGTTAACAATACATATAAAAAATAAATTGCGTGGCAAAGCTGCCGAAATTGTAAATTCTCGTAACCCAGCTACATGGGCAGAAATAAAATTCTTATTAGAGTCTCATTTTGGCGACTCGAGAGATCTGACATCTCTCATTCAAGATTTACAGCGGATTCATCAAATACATAACGAATCTGCATTAACATTTATAGCACGGTTACAAACGCATAATGCGAAAATGCATGCTGCAATTCAAAAACAACATTTTACTGCGGAGCAAAAACAAGCGCAAAGCGAACTAATTGAGACAATGACGCTAACTACTCTACTCACAGGTTTAGAACCAACACTAGGCAAAATTATTCGGGCCGGAAATCCTAAAAATATGCTAGACGCTATAAATCGTATTAAAAGAGAATTACAGCTATCGTATTTTGAAACTCAAAAATTCCCAAAAAATAACGTTGCCAAAAATCCAATTCAAAATCAAGTAAGAAGGCCAAACATTAATTTTCAAAAATTTTGTTCATTTTGCAAAAGAAATGGGCATACTATAAACGAATGCCGAACAAAACAACAACAACAACCTTCAACTTCTCAAAATTTCAATAGGCCAAATTTCCAAGGAAATTCAAACTATCAAAACTTTGCACAATCAAATCATTATCAAAGAACATTTCCACAAAACCAATATCCAAATCAATTTCAAAATCAACAACCGAGCTCTTTTCAACAGAATAGGACTTCACCCATAAGACCGAATCCTAATTATAATCCACAAAGACAATCTGTAATACAGCACAACCCCAATTTTAATCGTTTCAATAATAATCAACCAAAAACCCATCATTTAAATTGCGCAACTTACGATAACCAATACACTGATCAATACGAAAATTATTCCTTTGATAATCAAGTACAAAATGAAACTTGTAATTTTAATAATTTTCAACCTGAACAAAATGAGGAGAATTATACTGCTAATTCTCAGGACACTTACTATGAGAATTATACTGCTAATTCTCAGGATACTAACTATGGGAATTATACTGCTAATTCTCAGGATACTTACTATGAGGATTATACTGCTAATCCTCAGGATTTTTACCAAGGCTTAGATCATCCAACGAATCCTCCCAACCAAGATTCAGACCCAGTTGCGGATTTACAAACACAAATACAAACCATGAATTTACAAGACGACTTGAACCCGTACTTAAACTTCCCAGAACAGACATTCATGTAAATTCATTACTATCTGTAAACTCTAAAAATCTTTATTATATAAAGGATATTACAAACAGATTTAAAATTTTAATAGACACCGGTGCAGGTATTTCTATTTTTAAACCTAAAACAGCCGAAAATTATCGACAAAGATTTTCCGAAAATGTAATTATACAGGGTATAACGGACCAAAAGGTAAAAATAAGTGAATCAGCACTTATACCATTTACAGAAGGCAATCCACATAAAGTTTATGTTCACAATTTAGATATAGACTTTGATGGACTGTTAGGCGCGGATTTTTTAGAACACTACGAATGTCAGGTAGATATAAAAAATAAAAAACTAATAACAAACTTTAAAACTGTACCGCTATTTAAGGTTACAGATGATTCGTGCGTACAATTACCTGTTAGTTGTAAAAATGTAACGCAAAATCAATGTCAAAAATCCCATCCAGAAAATCAAAATTTAGATAATACCAATAACCAAAATTTAATATCTATTGAGCCGCGTATAGAAAAGATTTTTAAACTTAAATGTAATTTACGAAATACTGATGCTATACTGTTAGCTCAGGAATCGGACAAAGTACGTTTGCCAAATGCTCTCGTCAAAATTGACAGTAATGGAGAATTTTTAACATCAGTTATAAATCCTAATGCAATACCTAAAATAATAGATCTTTCAAATCTTAAACTAGAACCTGTTGAGAAATTTAGAGAAATATTTAATTTAAATTCCCAAAATCTCGATTCCCAACAGACAGACAGACATTTCGAAATTAAAAAACAATTACGCTTAGAACATCTTAACGACGAAGAGAGTTATTTAATTACCGAACTTTGCTTAAACTTTTCTGATATTTTCTACCTAGAAGGAGATAACTTGAGTTTTACGAACGAAATAAAACATTCGATTGATACAAATAATGCAAAGCCAGTTTTTACAAAATCATACCGGTATCCGCATATTCATAAAGAAGAAGTCAAAACACAAGTTTCTAAAATGTTAGACCAAGGTATCATTCGACCATCAATCTCGCCCTGGTCTTCTCCAGTTTGGGTTGTCCCAAAAAAACTCGACGCGTCCGGGAAACAAAAATGGCGAGTCGTGGTAGACTATAGAAAATTAAACGAACTGACAGTTGACGACAAATATCCACTCCCAAATATTTCTGACTTACTAGATCAACTTGGCAAATGTCAGTATTTTACGACACTAGATTTGGCATCTGGTTTTCACCAGATCGAGATAAATACGGAAGACATTCAAAAGACTGCTTTCACCGTCGAAAATGGTCATTTTGAATTTGTGCGAATGCCATTCGGACTTAAAAATACCCCATCAACATTTCAGAGAGTGATGGACAACATTTTGTTAGGTATCCAGAATGAACGCTGTTTGGTTTATATGGATGATATTATCATCTATTCACCAACCATTCATGAACACATCTCCCGTTTAACCGAAGTATTTCAACGTTTACGAAAAGCAAATTTAAAAATTCAACCGGACAAGTGCGAATTCTTGCGCAAAGAAGTCGCCTATCTTGGTCTCCCTCATCACTAAAGATGGTGTAAAGCCAAACCCAATTAAAGTTGACGCTATTCAAAATTTTCCTCAGCCAAAAAAATGCCAAAGAAATACAATCATTCTTAGGTTTAGCTGGTTATTATAGGAGATTCATTCCTAATTTCTCTAAGATATCCAAACCACTGACAAAATTACTACAAAAAGACATTCCTTTTAATTTCGACAATGACTGTACAAATTCTTTCGAAAATTTGAAACAAGCCTTAACAACCACACCGATTCTAATATACCCGAATTTTAACGATACTTTCATACTAACTACGGATGCTAGCGCATTCGCGATAGGTGCAGTACTCTCGCAGGGCCCTATAGGCAAGGACCTACCTATTGCATATGCGTCCAGAACGTTATGCAGTGCGGAAACAAAGTACTCTACTATTGAACGTGAGCTCTTAGCAATAGTCTGGTCAGTTAAGCACTTTAGACCATATTTATTCGGTAGAAAATTCACGTTAGTTACTGACCACAGACCACTTACCTGGCTATTCTCTATAAAGGACCCAGGAAGCAGGCTAGCTCGTTGGCGCTTAAAACTGGAAGAATATGATTACGAAGTCATATACAAACCAGGTAAAATTAACAAAAATGCCGACGCGTTATCTAGAATCAAACTAAATCATGTTAAAGATTGTGTTACCTTTCAAACATCTATTTTAGCCGCTAATTCGGATGACGAACAGAATTCCGACACCGAAGATTCCGATGATAAAATCACAGACGAACAATTTTTTCAAGAATTTAATACTTTCGTAAATTTGTACAAGACAAAATCGCTAATCGATTATTCTAAAATCAAATTTTCTAATAAACAATTATTAGACAAGGAAAACAAAAAATATCATAACGTTCTTCCAACAAAATAAACTGGAAGACTTTCACTATAAAATAATCGAGGATATTTTCGAAGAACATCCCGATTTTAGTAACGCTAAAATTAACATAGTTTCAAGTAAGACTGTCAGAAATCGAAAATATTTTATCATCCCATTACCTTTCGATCTAGAATCTGTCAACGAAACATTATTTTATACTTTATTCAAACATCAAAATGATCTCGATCTTTCATGTACGTATCACGTAGAAAATAATTTAGATTTACCTACATTGGAAATACTATCATTTATCTTTGCAGAAAAAGACTTAAAACTAGTAATTTGCCAAAACATCGTCAAAATTCCAGATAATGACCAAATTCCTATTATTATTGACCAAAATCACACAGGTAAAAATAACTTACACCGTGGGATAAACGAAACAATTCGGAGAATAAAAGTAAAATATAATTGGCAAGGTTTAACCAAAGACATTGAAAGCTATATAAAAAATTGCGAAACATGTCAAAAGACAAAAGTCTGCCGCAAAAATCTCAGCAATCCTTTAGTTATTACAGAAACCCCACGAACGCCTTTTGAACGTATAAATATTGATATTTTCGAAACACCGAACAGAAACTACGCTTTAACCGTCCGAGATGAATTAACAAAATTCACTCAAGCATACGCCTTAAAGGACAAAACGGCGAAATCAGTTGTCAATACCTTATTGCTATATTTTCAACATTTTGGCACACCATTACGAGTACACTGTGACTATGGCCGTGAATTCGACAACAGCCTACTCAGAGACCTATGTACTCTATATGACATAAAACTGACATATTCTAGCGTAGGACATCCGCAATCGAACGGTTCACTCGAAAGATTCCACGCCACATTAGCGGAAATGATAAGGGTTCATAATACAGAAAACCCTAACGAACATCCACTCACTATACTGCCTAATGCTGTTATCTGTTACAATAACTCGATCAATAAAACACACGGATTTACACCGTATGAGCTAATTTTCGGGCATACCTCAAACAGACCACCCGAAAAACTGTATAACCAAAAAGACTTGATTACTAAATACATACGAGACCTTAATAATCGAATATCCCATTATTATAAACTAGCGCGCGAACGAACGCAATTACAAAAAGAAAAAGCAAAAGTCCGCTTTGACAAAAATATTCCCGAAAATCGACCCGATTACCAAATTGGCAATAAAGTTTACGTCAAAGAATCACAAATCAAAGATAAACTACACAACAAGTTTAACGGTCCTTTCGAAATAATCGAAATTTTCCAAAATTCTGCTATTCTACTTAACCCAGACACTAATCAAACTAGTAAAGTAAATTTTGATCGAATGAAACCCTATTTTGAAAATTAACCTTTTTCAGGTTACTCCTGCTGTTCGGATCAGTAGCCCTAGCAGTTTCCCAATACAAAATTACACCAATTAATAACACCATTGGAATTTACTACCACGAAAAATCAGAAATAATTGTGACCAACGAGAAGTGGACACTATTAGTTCACAAGAATATATCCGAACTAAAGACAGTTTCTGACAAAAACGACAAAATCCTGGACACCATCCTAAACACCCTTGACCCTGCATATCATAACATGAATACTTTCATGAGCGAAGTTAAGACTCATCTTAGCCTTCTAAAACAAATTTCTAAATCTATTCAATCTAAGTTTGACGAGGTTTATCTTGATACAAAACGATACAAAAGAGGAATTATAAACGGAATCGGAACAGTATTTAAATCAATTACCGGAAATCTAGATGCTGAAGACGGTCAATACTATTCTGATTGTATTAATAAACTAAACAACGACGAGCATCAACTAGAAAACTTGATTAAAAACCAAATATCCGTAACAACATCGGTAATAAAAAATTTCAATTCAACTATTCAAAAATTACAAATTGACGAGGAAACGTTTAATAAAGATATCAAAGATATCGAAGATGCGATCTTACGTACCGAACATGATATACAAATAGTTAAAACAAAACTAAAGTTTCTCGAAATATGTGAACAATTAATGGCAAACTATTTATACATCGAGGACCATTTAAACGATATTCTAAATTCAATAACTTTTGCAAGATTAAAAATCATTCATACCTCTATAATTACCCCTCAGGATTTAATAAGCTCTTTGCAAGAAATTTCACAAAATTTGCAAAGGAACAACTTGCCACTTCAAATAAAATTATCAAGAGTTGCTCAGTACCTAGATATTATTGAACTGCAAGCTTTTCAAACAGATTCAAGTTTAATTTTTGCCTTAAAGATACCTTTAGTAGATCCTCAAACTTACACAACCTATCAATTATACCCTATCCCTATTTTGGATAATAGAACTGGTTTGCACCACATTCTGTCAACCTCTCAAAAATTTATCTCGAGAGATGATGATTCTTTAATGTTTATACCTATTCCGGACCTGAAAGAATGCAAACAACTCTACATTGGAACTAAATTATGCTCTAACTTGTTCGCTTATCCAATCGACACCAATGCAATTTGTGAAGCAAGACTCTTCAAACATCTCAATCGCCTACCCGAAAACTGTCAAACATCATTTATCATTAGTCAAGGATATAATGTTCAAAAACTCCAGGAGAACACATGGTTAATTATTAATGTAGAACCTCTACACGTTACTATCAGTTGCCCTAAGAGAAATTCAATAACGGAAATCATCATGAATAACTCTATTATAAAATTACAACCTAGTTGTTACGCCTTTATCGGCATTACCAAGATTCAAGCCGAATCCAAGGAAATATTAGATGTCAAAGATAAAACCCATCCTATTCAAATTCCGTATGAATGCTGCAACAACTTTCCATACAAAAGTCAACTACCCAAATTAAAACCATTAAAATTAAACCACCTGAACACCGAAGACCTCGAAATTGCCAAACACAAATTAGACCAATATTCCAAAAATTTAGACGATCTTATCAACGAACCTTTTGTGACCAAACACATCTCATGGTTCACATATCTGACCATAACATTAATTATTGCCCTTATTCTTCTCTATGTATTTTGCAAATGCAGAAAAAGGAGTCGGACGCTGGCTCTTGTCAACCCATCCGGATCACCTCCACCTCCACCACGACCAAGTAAAGTCTCCAGGAGATTTTCCAGCATTCTACCTCCGAGGAAAAGACCCAGTATCCATGAAGAAGAAACCGAAGAAATCGCATTGACTTAAAAAGACTGTTAAATGTGTTTTTCTATCTGAACTTAATGCAAAAGACATTCAGTGAATATTGTTTCATTTTTGTGCTGCATTTTAAATGTTATTATTTTATTATTTTGTCACTTTTTATTATTTTATTATTTTATTATTTTATTTTCATTTTATAACCATTCTCAATGTTAACGTTTTGCTATTTTACATTTTCCACTATGTAATGTTAGATTTCATGCTTTTACACTGTTTTACATTTTTTTAAAAGTTGCTGTATAAACACCAACTTTTCTATAAGGGGGAAGTTGTTATATAATATTTCAGACACCGTATAGTAACTTAGAATATATTCTAGACTATCCCAGGATATCGTATTTCACTACGTGACTGATAACAAATTCCTGCTTATTTTATTGTTAACTGCTTAATTTGCATTTCCTTTGTTATAAGCTTGGGAATCATTGTTTATGCTGACCAAGTACAGCCTTCCAAGCTTATAAATTAAATTGTAATCATTTGTTAACTCAGTTCTTATACTCACTTTCGACATGTTACATTAAATTATATTCAATTCAATTAATTGTATTTTTACCAAGACTCAACGTTGAGTCCATGTTAATTAAATAAATGTTTTTTTAAGAACAACTTTACGGAAACCGTAATCTAACATATATATATATCTATGGTATTTAATATAAAAGCATATAGAAAATTCTGATATTAATATTTACCAAATATTTCTCATTAAACACTTCTCTGGAAAAACAGTAGCGCTTAAATTAGTTTCAGTTAAACTTTTGTGATGACATTATGAAATAAATGTAAAGTTTTTGTACGTAGACCCCGAGTATTTTGATAGTACAAATTAAAATGCTTTAAATGAGATTGCTGAAGTGCCTGAAGGACTCTCGATGAATTTTTAGAAGGTATTCAAGTATCCGTTCGTCCTCATTATGTCATCACATAATGAGGACGACCGATTTATTCAGTGATAAATGTTCAAGGAACTATAAAACACATAACGTAGAATTGTGTGTTCTTTTTACAAATTCTAAAAATGTGTAATATCAATTATTTAAGACTTTAAATAACTTACTTTTAGATCAATATTTTTATGTACTTCACATATTAAGGCTCAAAACATAACCCTTAATTTGATTTATTTAATCCACCCATCTGAGCGGTATGAAAAATAACTTATTTCGTTTTTCTATGCTAATATATATATTTTCGTCTGCAATTACGTTTATATCAGTTGGTATATTTTTTCAACAATTTACAAAAGGGACTTCATATTGAATTTCTTTTTTTATTTGTAGCCGAGACTTATTTTTCTTGTCTTGTAGTAAATGTCGACATTTAATATAATTAAATACTTCGTTCCTGTTCGAATGTGTCTTCAAATATGTTCATAAAGATATCTATTGAAGTTAATATAATAGTATTCTTGCAATGATTTCCCAATGGTATTTCACACTGTTCCTATAACTGACTCTTTGTAGCAATGAGGATTATTTTCTTTTATTCATTTAACTATGTTAAATACCTTAAATAAGTACATTAAATAAAAACATACTAAAGATTGAAATACAATCCTTAAGTAATGATTTACTAACCCTCAACATGCATACTGAGCAACATAGGTTTTGGTAGTGTACTATGATGTATTCTCTATAAGCGCGAATCAACAAAAAATCATGAGGTCTTTTTACAAAGGCAAACATTAAAAATGTTTTTTTATAATTTCAGGAGTTGTATTTTGTTAAATATTAGTTCTAAGACCGGTCTGACCCTGCTCTGCCCGAGCCAATAATTTCCCCGCTGCCCTCATACACGGGGATGTTGGGTCGGCAACTGACCGGGTGTCCAGCGAGGGCGACATGATTTTTTCCTTGTTTTAACTTAAATAAAATTGTTTTGGATTTGGATTTGGGTCGTAAACAAAAATATCTGTGTAGCTAGGTGAGTTAAATAAATCATTAATCTACATTATAAATAACATAGGGCTAAGAACTGTACCTTGAAGAACACCAAAACGTATAGGATGCCCTTCTAGATTAGGAGTACTTAATTTTATTAAAGTTTATTTTACATTTTTTTTAATCATTGTTTTACTTATTTTACTTCCTCACCCCTCAAAGTGAGGCAGTTATGTATTTGTGAAAAAAATTTTGAAAATTTTTATTGCATTTCTGGATGAATCTCGACGAATTATGACGATACACAAAATTTCAGACAAAAAAAATTTTCTATCTGTGTTTGTTACACACATTCTAGAGGTCAAGGAAGAGATTGAGATCGCTGATGAGCAAAATCGGTCCCAATGTTTAAAAAAATATTAGTGACATTCCACCAATGTGACTTTTTTGAAACGTCAAAATGTGACTTTTTTGAAACGTCAAAATGTGACTTTTTTTGAAACGTCAAAATGTGACTTTTTTGAAACGTCAAAGTGACTTTTTTGAAACGTAAAAAATTTGACTTTTTTTGAAACGTCAAAAATTACTTTTTTATAAACTCCACCACACGTCGAGTTTTACTACGGTGAGGAATTTCTAATCTCCAATTAATTGACAGCGGTTTTTAACTTTAGTATGACATCAGAAAATAATTTGGATTGAAACTATAATATGCAATTTAACTCAAACGTCAAAGCATGCAACATATTTCAATATTTTCTTGTTCTTTTCATTATTAGAACCGGCTTATTTTCCAGGCATAATAATCATGTTAATTAATATCAGACAGAGAGTCAAAAGTTTCAAAATTTTGTATGATTGTTATTATTACTTATATCAAACACGCATCGCAAGGCGAAGAGAAGGTAATGTAAAATGTTGATAGAGATCGCCCTATAATGTTATTCCATCCCAAAGATTGTACAAGAAACAATACGAAACTAAGGTTTAATCGTTAGAGTTCCATGTGAGAGGATAATTATTATATATACGTTAAGATATGAGGGTGACACAAAATTTATTATGCATGCCATCAAACTTGTTGAATAATCTTATTTACTTCATCAAAGTTGTTTGTGTCAAAACTTTTGAGACATTTCAATCATAATTTAACGTGAATCCACAAGATACTTGAATGAATAGTTGCCCTAATACATAATACTGCATGTATTTAACTTAGTTTTCTTATTTTGGATTGATAAGTTGATAAGTTTCTTTTTAAAACAATTTTCTACGAAAAAAATATTGAACATAAATGTTATTTTTATTACTTAAATGTCTCTAAATAAACTGTAACAATTATAACATCATCTCTGGCTTCTGCAGATCAAATAAGATCCATGGTTGCGTAAGTATTCTAGTTTGAGGCGATATAAAGTCTTGTCCTATTACGGCTACAATTACTAACTTATCTGAGGAATTACACTGTGAAATAACTGGTATATTTACTTAAATTAATATTGATTCAAAATTAATAAACAATAACATCTGAGTAAACTACAGACCAATAATTAAACTTGGCTTATTCGACTATACAATCACTTCGAAAAAACTAACTGGGACTTTCTAAATAACCCAGTAATCGAAACTAACCTCCCAGTCAAATCGAAACTAAGAAAAAATTTCGATTCCTCCAATTTCATCCATTTGAATGATGAATTAAATAATATGCGTGACGAATTAAATTTTCTAACAGTCGTTAATAAACAAAATCAATACTTAATTTTAATGAACAGTCAAATCTTTCAGAGCAAAATATGGACAAGTGAAAAAATCGGCCAATGACAAATGCATTCATGACTTCGCTAATCTTCAGTCAACCATGTGGAATGTCATAAGGTACATTAATCTAACTTAAACACCCCATTCATCGACTTTTTAAAAACAAACTCTTTCAACAACTTTTTCATAAATATTGCTGCTAATATTGTAGACAATTTGCCAAACATTAATAAACACTTCTTTGATTATATGGAAATTCTTAATCATAACAAAAGTTTCACATTTAAAGAAGTCTCACATAATGATTTCAGAGACTCGATAAATGATCTAATAAATTGTAAAAGCAAAGATCCTTATCAAATAAACCTTGAAACATATAATCAGAAACATTTTTCCGACAACTCTGACACCAGCAAACGTTAAATCCATATTTAATAAACATAGTTTAAAAAAACTAAAAAACACGCTTTTAAAGCACATCAAACTAAAAAAGTGAAAAATAATTATTAATATAAACTGAAAACAATAATGAACGAAAAATACTAGTATTATTGTGAAAAAAGCGTGGGTTGCTCGATATACGAAAAATATGACACAAAGCGCCCCACGCTTTTTTCACAATAATACTAGTATTTTTCGTTCATTATTGTTTTCAGTTTATATTAATAATTATCTTTCACTTTTTAGTTTGCTGTGCTTTAAAAGCGTGTTTTTTAGTTTCTTTAAACTCTATTTATTTTTCACTTTTTAGTTTGAGTGCTATGAAAGCATGTTTTGTAGTTTTTTTAAACTATATTTATATTGCTTATTGATGCTGATATTATAACATATTACGATCCAACAGATATTTCTGAAAAAAAAATATTTTTTTTATTTCAACCATGGGATTTGAACTCACGCCCGAGGAGTTCGTTGTTTAGCGTCGACTAAGACTTGCCCTCTCGACCTACGACCGAACTGAGAATCATGGAATATACTTACAATATTAAGCCTCTTGCTCTCACGCATAGGATACGTGAGGAAAGGACTGGCGATCCTGATCAGGATAATGATATAAACTTATCAAATTATTGTATTGTTACCGGTTCTTCGTAAGTGTACAAAGTTTCAATTAAATCTGTCCGTTTAAAGTGGGTCAAAATCGAGTCCAAAGAGTCGGTTACAAACAAACAAACAAACAAACATACAGGTGAAGCTAATAAAAGCGTGTTAAAAAAGAAGACATAGGATAACGTTTCGAATTATAGACCTATTTCGCTATTAGCCCTTATATCAAAAAGTACAAAAAAAAAAAAACTAAAACACAAGTCTGTCAATTCTTCAGTTAAAACTATCTTTTCCACACTTCTCAATATGGTTTTCGTAACAATCAATCTGCAACTTTAGCTATTAAAAATCGAACTCAAATGGTGAAAAACTGTTTTGAAAATGTTAATTTCACTTATGGTTCATTTTACTACCTCACAAAAGCAGTTATCCCTGCGAAGTTTAATATTACATATTTATTAAAACTAGTTAGTATAGGGTGTTAGTGAAAGTTAAAAGTTACGGAAAATTTGTGAAACAGCAGTTTACGGAAAACTCTTACCTAATTGAAAGAGGCTAAGAGCTCACTAAACTAAAAGTATAATTAATTTGATAGAATTTGCAATGTGGTGTGGTGCTTACCAGTAAATTTGCGATAAAGTACAGGATAATTAAAATGCATTTACGCTGTAGAATTCTTCAGTGATGTAAAAGAAAAAGCTCCGAATTTTAATTTTATATATTCTTCCATTCTTGTTAATTCATGAGTCATAGGTAAAAGGTCCTCTACAACCAAACTTTTCCACTGAAATAGAATATTTATTATGTTTCATTATAATACAGTGCACTCGACTATTTGTGGCAAATTTTTTCAATGATGGAAAATAGGAATGTTTTATCTTAAAGTTTTTGATACAACTTTATTTAAAAATCTTTCATTTTTCTATTTCATTTCACCGTAAAAAACAATTTTCCTTTTCACCGTTCGAGGTGACACATTTAAAGTATGTATATTTCAATAGTGTGATGAAATGTTAAAAATAAATCAGAAAATTCAAAGATATGACCACAACTAGATGAAAAATATATTTAAATAACCAAAAAACTGATTCATCTCTTTTTATTATTACTGATATGAATATGTAAAAGTTAAGGTTAAAAAAAACACAACGTATTAATATTTGGAAAATACTTTTTTTTTCGTTCTTTTACAGGTTAAATTATTATTTCCTTTTATGTACAGGATACATTGTGCATATACAAGGCAAAGTAAGTGTGTTTAGATTGATAAAAGCGTTCTTGAAATCCTATCTGTATGCCATTCCTGCAGTGATCCATGTAAAGTTTCTTTGAACTGAAGAAACAGTTGAAGCATTTGCTAAATGACCCATATCAAGACAGTATATATTTAAGAAGACGGAATCAATACATGACATGCTATTAATATTGTTATCTGTGATATATTTTTGCATATCAATTCTGTATGTTTATCCCATATTAATTTATTATCTAAAGTAACGACTAACATAAGGAAGAGGAATCCATATATAGAGAGTGTTGTCTTAAACTGGAAATAATTGCTTCAGTTTTATCTTTATTCAGAACTAATTTATTTTTTAAAATCCAGTCCTCAATGGGCCTTTTCACTACTTCTTAAATCTCAAAACAAATATGTTTATTTGAGAGCTAAGTGATAGATATTCACCTTGTGCAACTCTGTTTGAAATAAAAGTCTCCCATTGTTTAATAAAAAAATAAACATTTATTATGGCAATTTGAACACTCATTTGACCTTGAAGCTGAGTGACGTCACACAGACCGGAATCATGTTGGTAGCATTTGCCAGAACGCCTAATACTACTAACATCACACCACAACTGACACATTTTACATTGTTTACGGTTAGTTTTGTGGTTATGTTCTGCGTGTTCATTTACGAATTGTGTTTTGCTTTGCTTCTGCACATTATTGGAAGAAAATGGAGCCAGGATTTTCTAATGGAAATGCAGAAAATCTGCCGAAAGTTGACTTTATTATGGTGGACGAGTTTTACCTGTCAAATTTGGATTATTTATCAGCATAAGTCAGGAATATTAAAACAGAACGGTAAGTCATTAGTAATCTTATTTTCGTGTAATTTATTTATAAATATAATGGAACTACCATTATTTTAACATGCAATTGTTGTTACAATATTTTTTTCAGTTTTCTGATTCTTCTTTTAACTGTAAAATTTCAATAATTTAGCATCAATTTCTAAATACAACTACTTTTCTTACATCAAAATGATCTTCACAACAGTAAATGTTTCTCGTTTTCGTTAACTGCTTCTCAACTTTGGCTATTTTAAACCATGCTTTTCGTCTATTTTCATCTGGTGGAACGTAAACGAAAATTTTGACTGGACAATTCATGTTGTTATTTGTACATGTTGGTACAAAGCACTTTTTAAACATGTTCCACACACAACAATCCAAACTAAAAAGAAACGACTGTCAAAGTCAATTTCGACATCAACTGTCAAAAAGCAGAGAACCAACTTTGCAATACACCGATGTGTCATGTTCAAGGTCGTAGTCCCTTTGACGTCACTAAGGTGGGTTGCGTGACGTCACGCAAAAGCGCGCGCTTTATTTCGGCACTTTTGTTATTTTTTTTTTCGATAGAAATCGTGCTCAAAAAAAATACGGCAAGTTTTTTTTATAAAACACTATCACATAAAGCAATAAAAAAAAATTTGTGAAAAGGCCCATTTGTACACAAATTGTTGCGAACCCCGGATAAGAGAACCGTTGTAGCGTCCCTATGGGAGTAAGACAGAGTTGCCTCTGCAAAAAGTGTAAATTCTGCTAATGTGTTACTATTTGGTATTGGTATTAAGTCATTAACATAAATAATACATGGTACTAGTCCCAGAACAGAACCTTTTCCAAAAATAGGAATAATAGAAACTGGTCTGTAATTTGCAGGGTAGTCAGCACAATATCTTTTTAAACACTTTAAACACAAGAATTTTTGGGAAGACGTTATTTATAAATACACTGAATTGCAAGTTTAGTGAATATATTTAATACAATTTAACAGCTTTAAATGACTCATTTTTACTCTTAAACTATCAATAATATCGAGTAATTTATTCCAAGAAATTCTGGATATTTCCAAAGAAGTTACCAAATAGTTATGAAAAATAGCCTTAGGAGGAAATCTAATCTTAAATTAAATTTCGCATTGCTTTTGGTTGGTTCTCGCTCCGATATATGAAATTGTCGTTTTCAGTTATCTTAACATTTACTGACTCCTATTTATAAATTCATTTTTGGATTTTAATTAGTTCTTTTAGATCACTAGAAGGGTTTATCTTATAAATATTTAGAAGAAACTGTAAGGACACTTATTTGTCGAATTTTGTCAGTGTACCAAATTTTTTTAATTTTCATTTCATAAAGTTTTGACCATACTGGGAAAAACATTTTTTGACATAAGTTAAGTTTATGGATAGATTTCTTAATTTTTTTTACCAAGGCCTATTACCGACGTCAAGAGATATGTTTATCAATGTTTGTGTAAACGCTGGAAATATTCTGGAAATGTTGCCGAACCCCAATTTTGTCGTGGGTTGGGGTTCATTAACGTGCTCAAATCGCAGATACATAAAACTCACAGTTTTATATTCCTTTCGAAAGATAATGACGTGAGTAGATCTGTTCATTTTAGCTACTGTGCTGTACACTACACCATCGAGCAGATTTTCTTCAACTAAAATATAATTTTCACTATGCGATTTATTTTAAAGGGTTTGCTTTACGTAATTATCAAACAAAATACAAGTTTCTTTCCATAATATATTTTTATTTTATCTTGTTTAATAGCAAGTCCTGTCTCTATTTTCTCCGTAATTCCCAGACTGTTATGAAAAGACTTTTTTTCCATTCTTTATAGGGCTTCAGTGACCGGAGGTGTCATTAGGACACTAATGATGTGACGACAAAGAGTAAATTTACTTCCTGTTAGTTTCCTGTCCTGAGGGAAACTTCTCTGACTTAAAAGTGTAACCCTATAGTAGCTTGTGCTATACGTTGAAACTCTCCTTTTGTAATTGGTTTAGAGCTTATGCTTTTAGTTTATTAAATAAATATCGTGCTCACTTGTTTACAAAATTTATTTTATTTCCTATTTTATTTCATTTCTACTATTCAATTATTTTAAAAATTTTCAAGTTTATGTTTTACAGAGGCTAACAAAATCTGGTGGGAATACATATTTAATATTATGAATATACAGGGTGATCACGTAGCTCGTTCGTTAGAAAATTTTTGATTTCCTGAAATCGTAATAATATGAAATTTGATAGCAGGCCATAATCGACTGCTGCAAGTCTAAATTCTTTTTCAAAATGGCGCCACTTCCGAAAATACCGGAAATCGACGCCATCTTTGTTTTTTTAAATGGAAACACCCCATTTTGATTTTATATTTGGATTCTACATTAAATTGTGAGATCAGAACATCCCAGTTGTCAGCACTTATCTGTCACAACTTTTGACATATGTCACCTTTTTCGCAAAAAATCTCAAGTTATTCTTATTTACATTACCACTTTAATAAAAATGGGCCTAATCAATTATGACAAGCTCATTCACTACATTTTCATTGGCATTGATAATTTCTAGAAATTATTTATTAAATTGAGGACATGCTCTTTTATTTTGAATTTTTAGTTGCTTAACAATCTGAATTTTGGATGGATGAAAGTGAACATCGTGTTTTAAAATTTTCCGTAAAGATATATTCGAAATGTTTAAGGCTTGACAATGTTTTATGGCTGAATGCGTGGAACAACAATTCCAACACAATCAATATTTTGAGGAGTACGGACCGAACGAGTACTACCTGAGAATTTTGAAGTAACGACTCTCTTATTGAGTAATGAGCACTCTGGATTTGGAGTGACCTCATAAAAAGAAATCTAAGGGTGTCAAATATGGTGAAAAAAGAGGCCATTTAATCAAGCCACGACATACGATCCACCTATCAGGGTATAGATTGTCAAGGTGATTTCTGACTTGCCTGAAGTAATGTCGAGGGACACCGTCTTGCTGGAACGTTATTTCAATCCCATGAAATTCTTGGACGTTATTTTGGATTGTTTGGGTTATTTTGAGCTGGATGACATTCTCCAAGATATTGTATAAGTTTCCCTCAAAAATATTGGTTTATTTTTACTATTTCGCATTTCTTGTTATAACAACAGATGCACAGACACTTATTTTGCCCATAAAATCCTTGAATAAAATGAAGTTATATGAAGCAAAAAAATTGTCTATTAGTATCATAACATGAAACAAAAAGTATTATCTGAACCATCTTGTATAAAATTAAATTTAAAGAATGACATAAAGAGAACTGAAAAACTGCAACAGGAATAATATTTTAGGTAAACTCCAGTTATAATGGGAAAACTTGTAAGTTCCTTATCGCGGAGAAAATCTTTCAATTTGTTATTCAGATCACGGCTCCACTTGTGAATTCCTCTGAAATTCCTAAAAAAGGCAGAGAGTTCATAACTGTGTGTTACCTGCAAGGACAAAGGATGCATAAAATTAAATTTCTTGTCATACCGTAATAAAAATTTGTCGCTTATTTGTCGGAAATGCAGAGCGCGGGAAGTAAAATTAAAATGTTTAATTATTCATTGTTTAATTTAAAGTAAGTTCTTTTTTTTGCACTTCAGTATTTTATAGATGAGAATAGACAATGTCGGTAATACACAGTTTACCAAAAAATGTAGTTCATGACTGTAATATTTCAAATAGCCACTATTTATTTAAAAGGATATATCATGTTCAATTAAAATTGATCCAATAATTTTGATAGTGGCATTTTAATTATTGAAACATAAAATCTTTCTCAACTTTGTCCTGTTCTTAAAACATTAAGAAACTATCTATCAGTAAAACTGTAAAAAGATGTGTGCACGTATTTAAAACGAAATGTACAAAAACTCTGACACCAAACCATAAATATTTTCATGCTTATTGCTTTCTTCAGATATTCAAATTTAACGATTCCTTGAAAAACGGTTTATAGTCTGTACTAAGTGACTTTTTAGCCAGAACAAATACTGGGCGGTGGATGTGTCATCGAGGTCCAGTAGTGGACAGGACTCCTTTCAGACTTTCCAGACGCCGTTGGATTTTTTCCTATGGGGCTACATTAAATTAAAAATATACATGACAGAACTGCAGTCTCTCATTATAAAAAAAACATAGAAACACCACAGAAATTAGACAACCCCCGAATTCAAAGCCAAAGCTGCACGGGCGAGGGTTACATTTATGAAAAAACGCGGACTCTCAACTATTTCCACCGACATTGCCACTGCCGATGGCGGGATTCAAACCCGCAGGACGATGGAGAGATTATCTAGTCACACTTGTCATCGCGTGCTCTAGCCACCGAGTCGGTTGATCTAAGACAAAGAATTACAGACGTATATGTCAATATTATCGTTAGAATCTTCCCAAAAATTCGAGAAGACTTTGTTCTATCTAGTTCATCAAATCAAATCGACAAATAGGTAAGCTTCATATATGTCTTGTGTAATATTGATGCTAAGGATCAGAAGTTATCGTAATCAATGTTTCCTTTTGTATTAGACATATCGTCTCTAGAATAAAATTCATACTGTAGATAAAATATCATTGCTCATAAAGAGAGGTTTACAGTGATCTCTAGGTTTTGCTTTACATACATATGTTAGCTCCCTATCTTGCAACACAAATACAGTGTTTAGTAATCCCCATAACTAAATTCCATATCTTATTTGTGACTCAAAGAAAATAATAAAGAGTTTTTGCAATTTTATAACAAATGAACTTTATGTGGGGTCTATCTTCAATATGGTGAATGTGTAAGATCACCATAGCTAAACTTAAAAGTAATTATATTAGGTTTAAATGAGAGGGAATTTGAGTTACATAATAATTATTTTACGTGGTCTGACTCTATGGTCTCTCACGCTGTTAACAATTTTACTATGCCAAAGAATAACAGTGTCATTAGCAAACAGCGTAAATGTTCAACAAATGTTTGAAGTTGCTAAATTATTAATATCTAGTAAAAATAATATTGAACATAGTACTGATCCTTGCGGCACACCACAGCTTACATCTGCCACATCTAATATCTCATCACTAGTGTTTACTACCTATCTACGATGTGAAAAGTAATACTTAAACCAATCAAGGATCTTATCTCTGGAACTATAGCGTGAGGGTTTCTGGAGCAGTATTTAGCGATTTATGCAATCAAAGCTTTCGATAAATCACAAAATACTACACCATAAGCTTCACTCCCATTTAATATTAGGTATATTCTTTCTAAAAACGAAAAAATGGCATCATCAATGTGAAGACTAATTTAGTCATAGGGAATTTGGATGTCATCCCAGAGGCGGATTTAAACCTAATAATATATTCTAGTGTTAGCAGTCACTCAGTCACGGCTACCATGACCGGTCAGTGACCGATCATGTGAAGATTAAGTTGATTGGTCAAATAGCAACGTGTCCAAGGTGGTCACGGGCACAGTCAAATTGTTCAAATTGTCCCAAATTTTAAATGTCCTGCCATTTCCCTTGAAATTTTAATCATGACATTTGATAATTGATGTGTAACTGTTATTCACCTGTTTTTGGACAAAAAAATTGAAATAAGTCCTTAGTAATAAAAAGAGACCATTGGACTTTTTCATTTAGTTTTCTTTTTTGTTTAAAAAAATGCCAAAAGTTGGCAAAGAAACCCTTCTTTAAAAAAAGAAAACAACTGGTATTAAAAAATATGCACAATGTCAGATTCTGTGGAATGAGCTATCAAAGCCATGCAACTGGCTGGTCAAATTTAGGTAATGTTATATCTTAGTACTGGAGCATGGAACTCAAGTGATACTTTAAGGCATAAAGCAATTATATATTTTTATGAAATTTGAATTATCGATATATTTTTCTCCCGATTCTGAAAAAAAAAGTTCTGCAAATATTTTACAAATTATTTAAAAAATACACCTAGTGAGGCACACAATTTGTTCAATCTTTTTTGAAAATTTCAATAGCAATTTTTTTTGGTAAAACTTCTTCATTTAGTTTCGATAGTTATGCCTTAAAGTAACGTTTGAGTCCCATGGTTCAATATTAAGATACGATATAACCTTTTCACCAGCCGCCACTGCAAGCTACTTGCTTGACAAAACGCATAGTAAGAAATTGCCAAAATTAACCCAAAAATTTGAGAATTAATCATTCCCAAAGAGAGCGCAACTCCAAAAAGTTTTTATGTGAGCTCAGTTTAGACGATGCGTGTGAACAAAAAAAATGTCAAAAATTCTAATATGCATAATTTCCCTCAACGTAAGCCTCATTTACACAAGTATTACACACCATTTGATGAGAAAATTATAATACATACAATGGCACTTATTTTTCATTTTAAAAACTGACCGGTTTCATGACTCATCTTGACCGGTCACGATTATCCGGTCAGTCACGAAAACATCGTGACTGGTCAACTACCCATCACTACTATAATCAGAAAAAATGCGTGATATGATAGTAACAAATTAAATTGTAATGTACTTACATATTAATTAATTAATGTCGTCAACAGTAGAGAACAATATGGGTAAAATGTGCAACGTTAGACTGTCATATGTGTAAAGCTGCTATGACGAAACGTGTCATTGAAAAAAACACCAAACGTTGGTTAGCGAAGGCTGATAGAGGCGGTGTTGTCTCAGTAAAGCGAATTTAATATTATAAATACTAATTCGCAAAACATGATGAATGCCATAACAATGCTTTTCGTAATGGAAAAGATTCTGATAACGGGACGTACAGCAGTTATGATATTTTAGGGACAATTGGAAATGTGTTATTACTTTCAATATTTCAGAATTTCCAACTTAATATCGCTTTCTGCATTTTCATTTTTATTAAAAATGCTTCTGCAAGCAAAAAAAAATTGTAATTACTAGACTTCGTCAGCGGATGAGTAAAAGTCTTGAAATAGAGGAAGTTTTCAGCAATAACTTAAGAGCAGGCTAGAGAATACTAGACGATAACATTTCCGTATTGTATGGATAATGTCCTCAAGAGATGATGTTTTCATTTCTAATTTCAGCTTATTATTTTTAGCGATAATATACCTAGGAAACAAATTAAATTACCGAGCAAACTTTGTAGTTTAAGCTGCACGGATAATTTTAATTAGAGTTTTACTTGAATTCACTAACTGAGTTTACCAAGGACTTCACAAACCTATATTGTTATAGATGTTTGCATAACACTTTTGACTTACACAGTTGTTGTATTAAAATATTTTTCTTATGCTAATTATGTTAGAAAACTTTAACTGAGAATTTATGTTTTCACTGGCTAATTAATGGCAATTTTCTTTTCATGGAGTTTCTATAAGTACAGATAATTAGAAAAGTGTTTTTTCCGTCGTTTATAGATTAATTAAAACAAAATATATTAATAATAATAATATATCGAAAAACGAATGGATTTTAAGATACAAGGTGTTAAAGTTAGGGGAAAAAAATCACAAATTAAAAAGAAATACGACGCTAATATAAAAATGTAAATAACAACTGACAGTTTTGTTACAACCCATGTTTGCACAGCCAACTCTTTTTGATGTCCACTTTCAAATTTAATGCTGCGGAAATGCATCGTTGTAGAAAATGTCAATTTTATCAAAAACCATAAGAATTTCGAAAAGGAACCAAAAATACTTTTTTTGCTTTAAAAGGAACGTAGATTAAAATGTTTCTATTAAATTTGACCAGTGGCGTACAAACAAAAAGTTGTTGTGGTTTGAGTGGTAATCGATCAGAAAAAAAAAACACCCAATGTAATATTTTGGACACAATTTTTTTTCAACTGATGTGCTTGCTTTAATTATACCTGTATATCAAATTTCAATAAAAAATCTTTATTCGTTATTGAGATATTTCCCCTAACTTCAACACCTTGTATCTTGAAATTCATTCGCTTTTCGATATATGTTTATATGACAAAAAGTTATTATTTTTAGGCGTAGTATCAGCTGACGAAGTTTCCCGATTTAAATTCGGACCACCCTGTATATAAGTTTTACATATAGTTAAAATAATTTAACTTTGTGGACAGTAAAGTTGAACAAATTTAAAGTGTAAAATGTAAATACTGCAGGAGAAATTCACAGTCCTGAGTCCTGGGAGACCTGGTATATACTTTGGTAACTATAACAATAACCCCCACAAATTAGAAATAGCAATTAACTCTGTCATAATACTCTGTTATGATATAGATCGAGCACTATTTAGGTACTCTAGTGTAATGGAATTATCTATATTAAATAAGTAGAGCATAATACAGCTTGCCTTTATCGTATTAAATGCACTACGTACATAGTTTCTCGGTCTTCGAATCTGTTTTCGTTAAAGTCAGATACATTATATAATATCAATATACACTGCCGTCTTTTAGAAAAGGTCGTATGTAACATATTTTGGCAAATTGGGTTAGTGGTATTTTTGTAATTAGTAGTGTCGAATCTAAGGAAGAAAACAAAAACAATTGTTTTTTATTTAAATGCCGATAAATTTATTTTAAATTATTGTCATTTATGATACGTTACATTCTTTCTCAGCTGCATTAGTAAAAAATGACGTATGTTATAAAATGCAGACGTATGTAATGTTATTAATTTATAGTACCAGAATAAATGCCGCACATACGGCATTCCTCACTGGTATAATCTGCGTTGAAAAATTCAAAAGTGTATGTGTGCATATACGGCGTTTTTCTCTACTATTTCCACCTAAATTTTCCCAGAATTAATAATAATAATAACAATAATATTTATGTGCCCAACAGAAAATCCACTTACAGGACAAAATGTATGAAAGACAATAAGAAGAAAAAATTATATTATAAGGATACATAGTAGACTTAACTTAAACAAAGTAATACATATAACTATAAATATAGCACTGGAGGGTGACAATAATATAATAATGACAGCAGTTTAGATCGAGTTATAATAATAATTGGTATTCAATAAAGTAGGTAATATAACAATAATGGTGGGATAGTTAAGCTATGGTTGAAAGTGTCTATGAATGGTTTCTTTTAAGGATAGAACTGAACAGAGATTAATATCACACAGATCAGATATACAGTTAAAATTATATGACATAACGTAAATAGGCGACTTTTTAATGACATTGGTTCTTGCATTAGGTGTGTAAAAAGTGATATTTAGTCTGGAATTGAAAGTTGGCACTCTAAAATTAAGGAGTTCAAGAAGTGGTGAGCGATCCATACTCCAATTTGGAACGTACAAGTGAATAATAAAGAACATTCAACGCAGCGTCGATAAAGAAAGATTTAGAATTACAAGGCATCATATAAATATAAATATATGGTGATGCATCTTTTATTGAAATCAGTATATATATATTAAAACATATTTTTTTAAGCGATATATTAGAAAATAATTATTTTAGGAACCCTATTAATAGCAACTGCAATATTTTAATACAACGTACCACGACAAGCATGAAAACAGCATGTAAATTGTTGAAAACTATGTAACATTATTTAAATTAAATTTATTTTTAGACATGCATATAAGCATGCATGCAAGATTAAAACTAGTGTCCAATAATTGAACTTGGCAAATAATCATAAATATAAAAGTAGTTTATTAAATTGCATTTAGTAGCATGGAACATTTTTTTTGTGTGTATATTATGATATAATTTCATTCATTTGCCATTAACACTTTCTTTTGCAAATTTGAATTGCAGTTTTTTTCTGTAAAACTTCATTCAGTCTTAAAAATTATGCCTTAAAGTATAGCTGAGGTCCCAGGCTCTAATACTAAGATATCACATAGTTTAAATTTCACCAGCCGCCATTGTTGGACACATTTTCCAACTCACCTTGTAAAACAACCACATTATAATTATTATATTTTTCCATTCTACGAGATAGCCATTATTCCGAAAGCTTAGACTTATCTTTAATTGAATCCACATTCGTTTTGATATAATAATCAAGGGGCGTGTGGTATATTGCTTCCACGTTTATAACTATTAGACGGGCCGGGCCGTTTACCAGAGCGATACGATACGTGAGATACGTTACGACATAAGATTATTATTTTATCTGATTGATATCCGCTATATAAAATACACTGGGTCATTTAGTAGTACAGCAGCACAGCTATATATATTTAAGATATTTAATTATGATATCTCATGGCACAATTTTCTTTAAGCAACCCCATGAAAATTGTATGCAGTCGTATGCAGAAAAATGTGCTGATTTCAAAAAAAGAAAATAAAAAGGGTACTATTTGAAAAAACAAACTTATTTGCCATAGCAACGAGACTATAGCTGATAAAAAAATTTTAGTCACCAGTACTTAAAAAAATTCACAAAACAACTCTTTTATTTGAACTAATATTAATTATTCCATAGTATGTCGGACCATGTATATAATATAATTAAAGCTATTAATACAGTTTTAATCTTTTCCAGGTAAGGCCAATTTACTTAGAAAAATACATGATGCCGCGTACACTGTGCAACGTTTTGGTTTTAGTATAAACCAATTCAATATTTTTATCACAAAAAGTTCCCAATCTTCTTCGGAATTAACTTGTTCTCTACTGATGAGAATACAAAACATCTCGCGCAGAGTATAGGTGCAGTAGAAAAACGTAGCGTCAGCAAGCGCTCTCTACTATGGCATGAGCCACCATAGAACGTGTGAGCATGGAGGCATCATCCGCGCTGGCGAGCAGGGTTTAGAATTTACAATCACTCCTTACATATTTTGCTCGATATTTTGTTAAGACAAATCGTCATAATAACATTAATCATATTAAAATAAAATAAGGTATCCATTAAATTAAATTAAATTTAAATTGGTTCATTTACTATGGCTATCTATAATTTTTGTTTACTTATGTGTTTGAACATTTTTCATGTACTTTTGAAATTTTGTCCGCGCTTTATTTATGTAACAAATTACACATTGTAACACTGACATAGTTATCCACGAAACACCAAAACACTATATACTGTACTCGACGTACGTTTCGCGTACCAAGTTGACATCATCTGGAGGTGATTAAAACTAACCTTATGCTAAGAATGTATCCTATTTATACGTAAACTATTGTTACGGTTTGGTAAACCGTGACCCACTAACCAATAAAGCAGGTTATTTGGGATAGGCTCTCTGTCACTATTCATACTAGTTTTCAAGCTTTCAAATGTATTGTTACATTCCTAATTAGTCTTAAATTGCTAATATCTATTTTATGTTTGTTCTCAAGTGCATGTTAGGCAACACTAGACTTATCTGTTCTATCATATTTGAGATGGGCCATATGCTCTTTGAATCTAGTTCGAATTGATCGTATAGTTTGTCCAACATACTTTTGATTACAGTCACTACAGCTAATTTCGTAAATCCCTCACTTTTCGTTTGTTTCAATTTTGTCTTTTGGATTGCCTAAAAGGTGATGTAATTTGTTTCCCGATGAACGAACCACTGTCATACTTACATTTTTAAAAATCTTACCAATACCACGGGTGTATCGAGGATCGAATGAAATCGATACAAATTTCGGATTTTCTCTCTCATTTTGAAAAGTCGAGGAATTTCGAAGCGACTATAAATTTTCGTTCTTAATAATTTTATCAATTAAACTTACAGAATATCCACTACTCGCAGCTATATCCTTAATCAAAGCCTTTTCTTTTCAAACCTATCAGCATAAGGTTAGTTTTAATCAACCCCAGATGATGCCAACTTGGTTTCGGGGAAAACTATGTCAGTGTTATCTTCACATCAACGGTTCCAACCCACTCCAGAATTACTCATTGTAATTCAGCATGCAGTGTGAATATTTTAATATAATTTAGATCAGGCCTATGCTATTTATTAAATAGATATTTATATTGAAAATACTTTTTTGATGCATTTTATAATTTGTAGTAAAAAAGTTCTAAAATGTTTCCACTTTTATCTGGCTTAAAGAAGTTGAAAAAAATACATATTCATTTTATACTTGTTTATAAATACGCAACCCTTAGATATATTAGCATTAATTTTATCATAACTGGTGATCAGAAACTATTCGTAAAGAAATTGTTGCTGTATACCCAATTCCGCTGGAAAGCAGCTAAACGGAACCGCAAACTACTAATGTATTATCAATCATTTACAATGTGGATCGGTACTCTATTAGAGCTTTAGTTGACTACTCAAAGGTGTATTACATTATTCGCTGTTTACAGAGTGGTATAAAATAGACTTTATTATAGTCGTTTTAATTTTATTCATATGACTCGGTAAAATGGATTTTTTGGGGCTTAAAATGGTCTCCCTTTTTTTTACTTCATTTAATATTGCTAGTTCATATTTCACTTTAATTAGTAATAACTGAACTACTAATCATTATAAGAACAAGATGAACAAACTTGGTCAATTTTGCAATGGTTTTGCATGCACTAAATCACGTTTACACTAAGAACGAATTCTCTTTGGTCTACCGACAATAGCTGAATATACCAGGAAGTCTGCTTTATTAAAATTTGTTGTACACACTTGCATGCTCGACCTGTCTTATGCGCATATCTCGTCAGGCGTGTACGCGCTTTTAAAAATTTAATTAATTACTTAATTAAACACTACGGGTAATACAACCTCCTGTATCTCTGAAGGTATCTCAATGTACCTTGTGTGGGGCAGGGCTACACATTTAGAGATAATTGAGACATACCCAATTTCCGAGAGTGCTAGGATTAATTTTTGGTTTAGAAAAAAATACTAGCTCCTTGACCGGGCAACGAACCCGAGACTCCAGGGTGAGAGGCAAGTGTTCTTATCACTCAACTACGAGGCCAATAGATCAGTAAATATTTTTTTCCGCAACCATCTGGAAAGTTAACTACTTTTGGTCAATTTTTATAAGCGGAAAATATATATTTACCGAGTGTCCAGCGAGGGACGTATACTCTGTTCATTTTAATTGTAAAATAAATATTTTTGAATTTGATTTGAATTTGGTCTAGCTCGATGGAGTGACATAAGGGATCGGTAAAGTTCTTACTGACACCTTATGTCACTTTTGGTTAACAATAATATTGATACCAATTAAAAAAGTAAGCGTTTGACATCTCTCAGTTGAATTTTCTGAATTTTGTTAAAGATGAAAAGTTTTTTGAGACCAGCAAGAACGGTTGCAGAAAAAATACGCTGTACACAACACTCCCGAAAAGTGTCTTTACTGGGCTCACTGGCTTTCAGAGCGAGCCAGCTCGTTCAGTGAAGAATCACTTCCCGATCTTGTTACGTAAATAACTATTATTTACAAATTTATTTAAAAGCATTATTATTACAAAATATTTGTATTTACATCTTGTGAAATTAAACTTTATTACAATTGCCAACTGTATTATTGACATCCGTTAATGATGATATTCGTAAATTTAATGAATATTTAAACACCATATTAGAGTAAAATTCATTTGTTACATTTTATGTCTTATTTACAATGTGTATTTATCCACTGTCAACAAAATCACTTGATATTTCTTACTGAAGTCGTATAAAATTTATGACATAAAGTAAATAATTTACAGCACAGAACCCTGGCATAATGGCTCAATAAATCAGAGTAAGGCTATACTAAAAATCTAGCTAATAAATATAACCATGTATAATATTTATTAAATTTGAACCCACATGAGACTTCACATAGTAGATTAAGTCGTAAAGTAAATAATACCACAAAAAAAAATAGAGCTTACCTTCTATAGCACTTTTTTACACGAAGCAAACTCCTTTACAAAGTAAAATCTTAAGGGGATTTAGGATTTAACGTCACTTTTGTATGAAATCTAAAAAGCATAATGCTAATTTATTACGGTATCCGTTCAAGACTTTGTTTATTCTTTAAAATAATAACATTCTGTCGGGATATCCGTCGTTGATCAGTTGTAGACATCCAACGGATTTCCATAATATGAACTGATATGAAATATTAATAAATAAATTCAAGATAGTCATAGGAGTAATATGTCGTCCCCCTTCAGCAGACTATAAGGAATTGCAATACCTTTATGAATTACTAATCGATCTCATCCTGAACTATGATATGTTTGTGTGCATAGGTGATTTTAACATAAACTTCCTTAATAAAAATTTACCTGATTACAAGTTCTTAGCAGACCTTTTGCAACGTTTTAATCTAAGTAAGGTAATAACAGACCCAACACGAATTCGGGATGACTTGGAAAGCCTCATCGATTTAAATTACTAACATGACGGAGTATACTTCTGATTGTGGTTTTGTGGGTTGTGACTCAATAAAAACGGATCATGAAGTAGTTTACTGTTTTATACAATGTTCTAAGATTAAGAGTTCCCCCGAGTTCTTAGAGTTAAGAGATTTTAAGAATATGGAGCTTGTAAAATTCGAAAATGATCTTGCTGATGTTGACTGGTATTCTCTGTTTGTATCAAATAATATCAATGAAAAAGTAAGTATTTTTAATGACACTATACTGAACATTTTTGATAGGCACTGTCCATGTATATTGGTTAGGGTGAGTAAACCTAGTACCCCCTGGTTAACATATAACTTAAAACTAATGATTAAAACAAAGAATCGCGCATTTCGTAGATATCAGTTAACTCGTTTACATTTTCACTGATTATTCTATACTGACTTAAAAAATACTGTTGCCACTGCAATAAAAAGGTAAAAACAGGCCTATTATACACATGAGTTAAATCAGTGTGAGAATAATTCAAAAGAGATGTGAAAAACTGTAAAGAATTGTAAAGTCATTAATAAATCGAAAGTCGCCATACCGGAAAGCATTAGTGATCATAATTTGATCAACCAATACTTTCTAAATAGCGCACCTAAATTACCAATTAACTTTGATACCCTAGATAAATATTTATTGAACGAGTTTTATCATAATAACCGTTTTGAGTTTCATGCTGTTACACAGGCTAATGTTCAGGAGCTTTTACACAGTATTAAAAGCAATGACTTCAGTGAAGTCATTGATTAAAAGTAATGCAATGGGTATAGACAAATTATCAGCCAAAATGTTAAAGTTATGTATGCTCATTGCCTGAACCCCTTGACTAATATATTAAACTTCTCATTTAAAACTGGTGCCTCTCCCCTCTTGTGGAAAATGGCCGTAGTAACTCCTGTTCCTAAAAAGGAGGATTTTTCGCTCAATGACCCAGGTCTATCAGTGTATTACCCTCTAAAATTTTAGAAAAGGCAGTGAAAATAGGTGAACGAATATATGAATTGCAACAGCGTCCTTCCCGTTTACCACTCCGGTTTTCGGAAGGTTTCAGCTGTAATACTGCTCTCCTGAAGATAACTAATGATATCACGAAACGCTTTGATGATTTAAATGTACACCTCTGATCCTTATTGATATGTCCAAGGCATTTGATTCACTGAATATTAAACTCCTCATTGCCAAGTTAACATACTATAAACTAAATCTCACTGCAATTAATTCGTTTTCCAGTTATCTAACTGAACGACAACAAACTGTAAAAATTCAGGATCGAGACAAAATATCAACTTCTAAGTTTTTAACGTTAAGTACGGGTGTTCCCCAAGGATCCATTCTGGGGCCTCTGCTCTTCCCATTATTCGTAGCTAATATTGCAGACGCTATCAAGCATTTTTTCTACCATATGTACGCCGATGATTTGCAGCTCTATTTACCTTTTAACCCATAGTTACAAAATAGTACCGAGTTAGCAATACAGTACATATATCAACACAGACCTACAAAATATTTACGAATATGCTACTAACCACTCATTAATTATTAACCCTAATAAATCTCAGGCTATCATGTTTACACGTACCGCTTTTGCAGTAGAGTATCTAGTAATAAAGTTAAATGATCAGATTATTAAATGGGAATATGAGGTCAAAAATTTTGGTCTACTCATGGACCAAAATTTTACTTTTACCTGCCAGGTGAATAGTATATGTAAGAAATCATACTTTAAGTTAAAAAGCATCTCAGAATTTCGCAATTATCTACCTCCGCACACAAAACGTAATCTAGCCGATGCTCTAGTTCTATCCCAGGCCAATTATATGGACTCTGTCTCTGTCTCTGAATTTAATAAGTACTGTCTGCAAAAAATTCAGAATTCTTGTATTCGTTTTGTACACAACCTGCAGAGAAGAGATCATGTTAGTCAACATTTGCAAGATACTAAATGGCTGAACATGAGCCAAAGGCGTTTTTTATATTTCAGTTGCATAATATATAAGGTTGTAATCTCAGAATCTCCTGAATATTTAAGAGAGCTAATTGTTAAACGTAAAGACTTGCACAATGTTAATATTGGGAATAAAGATGCTCTGTTAATTCCTGCACACAGATCCGAATTTTACAAATGCTGCTTTAGTTACCAGGCAGCCTATACTTTTAACTTGTTATCAGATCTAAACCACATCAGATTTGCGAAATTTAAATGCTCAACAAAGATCTCATTATTACAGATAATGTGTTACTGTGAAAATGTGTTATTTCTTTTACTTATATGATTTATACTATATTTTATGTGACTATAATATAATGTTGATTTTGTTGTATACTCAAAGACAATATTAAATGTAAATCTGCTAATTTCATTATTTTTATTTATTCTTTTACTTATTATTGCTTACTATTAATGAGTTTAAACTAGTACAGGTGGAAGTTAAAATACACTTTATGGTACCTCTCACCTTTTGTATGTATTTATTTTTTTTTCTTCATGCAATAACTTATATTCATTGCGATTTTTAATCACCAGGGGAGGGGGCGAAGTGAAGACTTAAATCCCCATTAGTGAAATAAACAGCTTTCTGATGTGGAAAACCAAAAAGGATTGATGACAAGTCGGAAAGTGAAATTGATGACGAAATACAGACAATTTTTTCAAAAAATACAAGAAGAAACTTGAGATAATGTTTGCAGGCAATTCATAAACTTTTTGTCAGAAAAGAGATACAAATTGAACGAATCTACACCCACTGAAGAAATCAATGCCATATAAAAATCTTTTGCATGTAATATGAAGAAGTAAAAGGAAGTAACTATAAAGAAGAAGCGGTAACGCATATTTGCCATATTGGCGCAGTTAGTGCCAAATTATATTTTAACAATTGTAAAATAGTGATAATGCGAAGGAAGCTAGAGACACCATGAGAAGAAAATTACAGGCTTGTTCAGAAAAAAAAACTGAAAGTGGCCATTACTGAAGAAGAGTTTGTAAATATCGTCCATAGTTTCGACAAAGATACCGAGAAAGTTTGCAGAAAAAAATGTTTTTTATAGTATCTATGGAACTTAGTTGGCGAGGTGGAGAAGGAACATTGTCCAACGCAATTTTTAAAGAACAAATTAGAATGACGACTCACCCACTGACAGAACAGCATTTTTTCAGAAACTGCACAAGGCGGAGCTATGCCATTTCCTACAAGCAAATGGTTTATTGAAAATAAAGAACATGCTCATTCATGTCCTGTGAGGTAGGTGTCCCTTCCTGGTAAATTATTTTATTCTTATGCTTATTTTCATTTAATTTGTACCACAAACTTATATCCAAAAGAAGAGGAAATATTAAGACGAATAGAATATTCCTGACACAAAATCCTTATTGGAGGGTCAGAATCAAGCGACTGGTTAAAAAATTTTCCGGTTGGAAATAATGAAATGAATAAATGGGGAAAATATTCAGCTGAACAAAATGTTAAAAAACACTCAATAAGATCATCTACAGTTTATTACATTTTAACATATCCCAGTTTTTAACTCAACATTAATAATTTTAGAATGCTTATAGTCGTAAAAAAGTTATGTGTCAATGTAAACTTTAATTAATTTTATTAAATTCATTCAAGTGAAACTCAACACAGATAAAATAATGTAATGATCTTGTCAGGATACAATAAACTTTGTTGTTGTAATAAAGAGGAATATTGTGTTAGATAGTGAAAAAAGGTTAGCCAACAAGGACCTACTAGTGGTTTGACCGCGATTACTTACAATCAACTCCTGGGGGTATCGTTACATTTCCGTAGCGTACATCCCTGGCCGTCGACACAGGTTCAGCCTCAGCACTTTATTGTATACATTCCGTTCTAAATTTTCTCAAGAAGGATTTTGCTCTAGTTTTTGTCACTGCCAGTATTGCTCCTTTAAAGATTTTAAATTAAAATCGTTTCTGTTCCTAAGGTTACAGGGCGTGATATTAAAAATTAATGTGATGCTCTGTCTTTGGGTTTATTACTAAATATTTAACATTTTATAATAGTAATTAAAACAATTTCCAATATGTGTTTAAAATCAACTAAAAATAAAAAAAATTCTGAGGTAGTTTGCACAGAAGCAAACAAGCTGCACACATTCGCATGTTTCGGCAAACAAGTTAGCATCATCTGAAGATGATTAAAGTTAAATTCACTTTAAAAACATATCCTACTTACACCTAATCTATGGTCATTATTCGACCTGTTAACTAAAAAGGAGACCTCAGGAGACCCTGTGTCAATATTCATAGTATCTTTAGCAAAGTCCAACTTATATTCCACTATTTCTACTTTCTGGTACATCTAATAATGCACTGCTTTTAATTTTATATGCGGATTTTACTAGGAACTGAATATACTACTTAATTTTGACGCATAATTGTCTACATTAACAACTTTTCTATCAAATACTGCAAACATGGCATCCATATACCTTACCCATACTGTAATAAAATATTTAAATAGATTTTTTCTTTACTAATAAAGGTATAATAAAAATTAAAATACCAAAATATTCTAATAAAGTAAAATTAATTTACAAATAATAACAAATACAAAACGTAAAGTAGTAATCCTTAAATAAAATTGCCACACACTTTTTGATGATTTATAGAATTGTATCATACAAAGAGAAGGGATTACGATTTAATTACGATTGCCCACTAATAAAAGATTTTTAACAAATAAATGGAAATCCTTCTTGAGGCCGTCGCGTATACCATTCGCAGACCGGTTTCTGGTTGTTTTCTTCTTCAGTGCGTATACCTACTTCGCATTGAAGAAGATGATGTACACAAATATAAGGGAGTGTTTGTAAAATATCAGATTTTCTTGTATTTTTTTTAATTATATTAGAACTTTTAGTGTTTTAATACTGCAGTTTTTAAAATCATATTTACTGCCTATATTACCATTTATACACTCTCCTTATAAGGTTTTCAAGCGTCGGACAAATCCTGATTACCGCGGTTCGATACACCGTCAAGTTAGATTTTTCTGTAATACTAGTCCCCATAGCACAGTAAACAATATAACCAGGAGCTTATCTCTCCTTTTGCCAGGCCTCGCTGCCGGGGACCTTCAAGAGCTGCTACTATGAAACGCTACTCTAAAAATCATCAGTGTATTAGTGGTTGTCAGATCAGCGAAATAAAAAATAACTCGTGGTGTAAGTGCTTTACGTGCAACTGGTTTACTGTGACAATTGTATGCATTTTATTTTAATTTAAAATGGGGGATAATAAGAAAAAAGGGGGAAAGAGTATACAAATAAAAGGTATTGTAGTAATGAAAAGTATTATTATTTTCCTCGTGATGCCGAAAGGTAAGTGAAAAACCGTTATAATATGCAAGCATAGAACATACTGATTTTAGTATACGAGTTAGGTATTGTTTTGCAAAAATAAGAACGATTTATAAAGTAATTTTAAGATTACAAATTGAAAGTAAATAAAATAGGAAATAGAAAAAAAAAATCTTTAGTATTGTATTTATAATTAGATAAATGCTCTTTTGCATCTATTATGAATAATTTTTAAGGATAGTGCAGAATAAATTTTAAAATGTGTGTATATTGTAGACGAATTATAAATTAGTCATTTTATGAAAAGTTTTATGTCATTTTTTAAATGATATTGGTGCTTTCGTTTTGTAAATCCATATTTTTAATTCAATACTGATAATATCAGCACGACGGCGACGGGTTATTATTAGATTTATGTATAGCAATATATAGGCGGTTATTTTTAACACAACGTATCTTGAGGTTCTATTATTTGCGAGCCATTTACAGGGCGAAATGGTCAAATAAAGCATATACATGGTGTCCCTTAATTAAGTACCTTCTTTCAAGGGGGTGATAGGACTATAAAAAATAAGTTGAGCTTTGTGTATAAACATTTTCCTTGCCACTTCATAAGGGAGCTACAATCCCTTAAAGGCAATAAGTGCAACATAGATATTTGCCAATAAATTCTTAAGCTGCAAAAATTAAATTAGGTCCATTTATTAATTTTATAATGTTACATATCTTGTTAAATTTTTATGTTTTTTTGTTCGGGTAATTAAAAAGGTTGGGATGAACTTATGCCATAACTTTTTGTCTTATTTTTTTTACCCATTTATAGCGGAAAGAAACGCCAGTGTTAAAACTGCATAAAATAGATCCTCTTACTAAATGTCGATGTAAGTTATCGTTTTGGACTTATTTGTATTTAAATATTGCAATACAAGATGGGTATACAATAATCGATAGGAACCTCTACAAAAATAATTTCACATTTTTAATTATGAACTGATTTAAGGCAAATGTTTATATAAAAACTGTTAACTGCTTATATACAAAACAAATTTTTTAGTTGAAATTTTAAGACGTCGAAAAAATAAGTCAATTATTTAAAAACATTAATAAAACGTTTATTTCTTATTATTGTTGTTTTGTTTATTTTTTATTTTACTATTAACCGTATGATTAAATAAATAATCATTATATCAAGTCTGTAAGTTTACAATAAATTACCAGTGAAATAATAATAAAAATTGTAATTTAAATACAACGCTAATTTAATTCAATAGATGTTACCTCTATGTTGCATACATTTGTGTTACTACATTACGATTGTTTCTTCAATAGTAAAATACCTATTTAGAATGCCATTTATGTTAGAACATCCGGTATACATCCTGTAATACGTATAGAATGATAAACTACATAAAACTAAAATAATATTTTAAAACAGCATCCTTGGTACGACTATAGATAAATCGTAAAACTTCGCCGCAGCACGAGGTCGAGGTATTGTTATCCTGTGGCCGAGGTCACCGAGCTTCGAGCGAAGTATCAAAGGGACCGCCAGAGAGATAAGCTACTGGTTATTGTTTACTGTGCCCATATTTTGCGTGTGTTAAAAGTTATTTCCAAAAAAACAATTTTCGGGAGTTCGACGCCATTTTGTTTTGTGCACGGTAACATTGAGAACTTTTTTTCATACTTCTCTACTACCAAAAAAACTTTGTGCAAAATTTCGCATACGGATTATTTCATCCCAGCTTCTGCCGTCATTTTATCTCTGGGGACTAGAGTAATTGAAATGTTAATAATATTTTGAGTACAACTTCACATTGTAACAAAATGTAAAAAATCTGCGATGCTGTTTTGTTTAGCCAATAATTAATTAGAGACGGTTTACTTAGGCATTTTTAGTTAAATCTCATATTTTGAACCAAAGAATCTCTTCAGTTACTCCATGTACTATTCTTTATAACTCACTGTGTATAAGCGACAATGAAATTTAGGGTGAAATTTACATACACAATCCCTTCACCTTGTAATTTTTTGACGAATTAAACATTTAAATTATAAAGGTATAAGTGACATTTGGAATAGGTCTGTAGATTTTAAAATTAAAGTACAAACAGAATTTTCAGGGTCCAATCACAAAAAGTAATAAACGATTTTTTTAACTAATTTAAATGACTACAAATTTGCAGGTGTTAAATATGACGAAACATATTGTAGCACACATCAGTTTTAAATTTCAATTTATAAAATGATCAATAAAAATTTGGAAATAAATAATACAAAAGATGATATTCGTCAATAAAATGAGAGCATCGACTTTATGAATATCGGAACTAAAATTACCTGCTCGAAGTTTGTCTCTGGGGTTTCTAAAAAGCTTAAAACACATATACGATATCAAGAAATAGCAAGACAATTTCTTGTAAATATTTTTTGCAGTATCTAATTCCCAAAGCACTGGCAGTGAAAGGTATAAAAGTGAAGTGTGCCATGAAATTAATTGAATGGTCGTAACTATAAAATGTGAAAACATGCACTGCAAAAGTTACAACGTAACCGAAAGAAAATTGAAAATGATTATTTAATTTGGCGCTAATAAAAAAATGCGTTATGTTAATGAAAACGAATAGATTTATACGTAATTCTTTAAGCTGATTATAACAAATAGATTATATTGCCAATATCTTTTAAAATTAACATTTCGGTTTGTACTAATACCACCCCACAATATGAGATTGATTTTTTTTAAATTTTATTCCAGTGTGTCAAAATGAAAGTATGGAATAAATAAATTTTCTTGATACAAAGTTATGGAAAAAACCCAATAGACATCGATTTTTAACTTCAATTATACATCTTTTTTTCAGAACATTTTAAAATTGTATCATAACAGTTTGCACGATGATGTCATTGTTTTTTTCTAATAATACCTACATCTTTTTTATTAAAATCAAAAATTGCTATAATATTTATTGCAAAGTAAATTAGAATGTTTAACAGATAAAAAGTAATCTCTTAATTATTATACATGCACATGTATAATGATACATATGTTTATATGATAAAGTTTATATAATAAGGATCTCGATTTTGTGCTGACATCCATTGTTTTACATCATTTTAATACTTAATAATTTGCAATTTTAATATTTAGTGGAAGCATATTGCATAATTTTGGGGCTAAGTATTGAAAATGTTTTTGTCCAATTATTTTCTTAATTTTTTCTTTGTATCATTCTATATGAAACGTATTGACTGAACTATGAGAGCAAAAAAAATTGAAGATACAATAATTGAAATGACTTCTTGAGATGTGATCGCTTTTAATTTCATACAGGGCGTTACTACTTTCTATTTTCTTTCTTAAAATTAGCTAAGGTATACCACCCTGAAATATTTTAACATACTTAAGTTGCATTCTGTATAGTGTAACTAGGTTTTCAAGTTTAAAAATTTCTTTTTTTGTTTAAATTTATAAACCAACCCTCTTATTTCTTGAACTTATTGACTTAATGTGATATTGCCATTTTATTTCTATTTTTTATTTTCCATTATTTTTAATTTTTAATATTTGATTTTTAATTTTCATTTTTAATTCTTAATTTTTAATTTATAATTATTTTCAATTTTCCATTTTCCATTTTCCATTATCCGTTTTCCATTTTCGATTTTCGGTTTTCCGTTTTCCGTATTCCGTTCTCGATTTTCGATTTTCGATTTTCGGTTTTCGATTTTCGATTTTGGGTTTTCGATTTTCGATTTTTGCTTATCGCTTTTCGATTTTCGATTTTCGATTTTCGAATTTCGGATTCCGATTTTCGATTTACGATTTTCAATTTTCGGTTTTCGATTTTTTGATTTTCGATTTTCGAATTTCGATTTTCAATTTTCGATTTTCGATTTTCGAATTTCTATCGTTTTCAATTTTCTATTTTCGAAATTTGATTTTCGATTTTCGAATTTCGATTTTCGATTTTCAATTTTCGATTTTCAATTTTCGAATTTCGAATTTCGAATTTCGAATTTCGATTTTCGATTTTCAATTTTGGAATTTCGATTTTCAATTTTCGAATTTCGATTTTCGAATTTCGATTTTCGATTTTCAATTTTGGAATTGCGATTTTCAATTTTCGAATTTCGATTTTCGAATTTCGATTTCCGATTTTCAATTTACGAATTTCGATTTTCGAATTTCGATTTTCGATTTTTAATTTTCGAATTTCGATTTTCGAATTTCAAATTTCGATTTTCGATTTTCGAATTTCGAATTTCGATTTTCAATTTTCGAATTTCGATTTTCAATTTTCGAATTTCGATTTTCGAATTTCGATTTTCGATTTTCAATTTTCGATTTTGGGTTACGATTTTCGATTTTCAATTTTCGAATTTAGATTTTCAATTTTCGAATTTCGATTTTGGATTTACGATTTTCAATTTTCGATTTTCAATTTTCGAATTTCGATTTTCGAATTTCGAATTTCGATTTTCGATTTTCAATTTTCGAATTTCGAATTTCGATTTTCGATTTTCAATTTTCGAATTTCGATTTTCGAAATTCGGTTTTCGGTTTTCGAATTTCGATTTTCAATTTTCGATATATATTCGAATTTCGATTTTCGAATTTCAATTATCGATTTTCGATTTTCGAATTTCGATTTTCAATTTTCGATTTACGATATTCGATTTACGATTTTCGATTTTCAATTTTCGAATTTCGATTTTCGAATTTCGATTTCGATTTTCAATTTTCGAATTTCGATTGTCGAATTTCGATTTTCGATTTTCAATTTTCGAATTTCGAATTTCGATTTTCAATTTTCAAATTTCGATTTTCAATTTTCGCATTGCGATTTTCGAATTTCGATTTTCGATTTTCGATTTTGGATTTACGATTTTCGAATTTCAATTTTCGATTTTCGATTTTCAATTTTCGAATTTCGATTTTCGAATTTCGAATTTCGATTTTAGATTTACGATTTTCGATTATCAATTTTCGATTTTCAATTTTCGAATTTCGATTTTCGAATTTCGATTTTCAATTTTCGAATTTCGATTTTCGAAATTCGGTTTTCGAATTTCGAATTTCGATTTTCAATGTTCGATTTTCGATTTACGATTTTCGAATTTCGATTTTCGAAATTCAATTTTCGATTTTCGAATTTCGATTTTCAATTTTCGATTTACGATATTCGATTTACGATTTTCGATTTTCGAATTTCAATTTTCGAATTTCGATTTTCGATTTTCGAATTTCGAATTTAGATTCTCAATTTTCGATTTACGATATTCGATTTACGATTTTCGAATTTCGATGTTCAATTTTCGAATTACGATATTCGATATACGATTTTCGATTTTCGAATTTCAATTTTCGAATTTCGATTTTCAATTTTCGAATTTCGATTTCCAATTTTCGATTTTCGATTTACGAATTTCGATTTTCGAATTTCGAATTTCGATTTGCGATTTGCAATTTTCGATTTACGATTTTCGATTTTCGATTTTCGAATTTCGAATTTCGGTTGTCAATTTTCGATTTTCGATTTACAATTTTCGATTTTCGATTTCCGATTTTCGATTTTAAATTTTAAATTTTTATTTTGAAATTTTTAATTTTTTTTAATTTTAAATTTTTACGTTTTTTTAATTTTTAATTTTTTATTTTTCATTTTTTATTTTTTATTTTTTATTTTTTATTTTTTATTTTTTATTTTATTTTTATATTTTGTATTTTATATTTTAATCTTTATTTTTTAATTTTTTGTCGATTTTTATTTTATTATTTTTATTTTTTATCAGATCAGATCATTCGGAAAATAGTCAGAATGGGGTATCATAACAGAAATAGTGATGATGTCATAACCAAAGAAAAAAAGGATAAGGTGCGCAATTAAAATTAAAAATCGACGTATCGAAGGATTTATTCTAAATATTTTTGGTTTAAGAAATAATGAATCTATTCCATACTTTACGTACACACTATATATTGTAACAGTTACATAATACCGTTACTCATTAGACCATTGGATCTCAAAGTTATCGTCTCACTCGCTTGACTTTAATAACATCACATTCAAAGGTATTTATTTCGTGCTTTCTAAAAAAAATGTGCTTACAAAGTTTTTTGTTCACTTAATACTCTCAATGTCACACAACAAATTTATGTAATACTAATAAAATGTATCTATCTATTTTTAGAATTAGGCACCAGAAGAATATTAAATATAAAAATAAGTAAAAAAAATACCTAATGAAAGTAAATATGGAAGACATTAGACAGGGACCTCTTACAAAAAGTTTAAGTACGGATCTGACACACTAATTTTACATGATTTTAAAAAGGCTTGTCACCCAATAAATTTTACTGTCGAAATGAAATGTCCCTAAAATGTTAAAAGTAGAGAAATGCTTTTTGCTCTTTATTTCCACAAAATACATTCTACCACTTAAAAAGAACCATATATCAAAGGAATACCAAGTTTGTTTTTAATTAAATTCAGAGCGTACGCTATTAGAATTCAGAACATATACGTTTGAATTAGAGTAATTAAATGTTGATTAAGCTGAATTTATTATTAAATAATAGATGACAAATGATTTTAAATAATTTGTTGAACTTCTCTTAATGAACGTATCTTAAAGTTGTGCTTTCTGCTCTCACTTGAATACGTTTTTTTTTATTTTATTGTTTGTATTAGTATTTGAAAGGATTTTTGACAAAATCACAATAAAATTATGTCATTCTCAGGTGAATTTCATTGGTACGTCAGAAAAGAGCAGTATTCATTTGGCATTATTTGTTTGTATTTGAATTATTTACACTCGCGATTATATGAAATTATGATTCAATGTTTAAGTAAATAGATTCAGTAATGTGGAATTTATTATTTTTTTTCTCGCTTCTATCAATTTCAGAGGATGAGGTGACTTCACTCTCACACTTCCTACTCTTGGCAAAGTTCAACATTTATTATCTACTACTGTTTACTTATTTGTTAATAACAAGGAACGAATACATTTTTAAAACTATTTTGGAAAATTCAAAGTGCTATACAGTAGTTTCATTCCAAAACTGGTCGACTAAAATAATTCTGGATATAACACGATTTTGAGAAAAAGATACGTCGATTTAGTTTTCGAAGAAGTATGTAGTTCTAAACCACTGTTGACTGAATTTTGTTCCATATCTTTATTCCCAGTCACCATACCTTTGAAATTTGAAATGGCATCCTCCATTTAATGACATCATTTTAAAGAGCATAAGAAGACGTACATTTGCATTTAAAAAAATACATTTCACTAAAGTCTTTTAAACGAAAAATAATTTAATTAAATTGTACTAATGATATCCCTACTTTTAATGTTACAAATTAATATTAAACATTTAAAATACCAGAGTCTGAAAGATGCACTAAAATAACTTTATGGATGAAACAGATTTTCACTACTTCGTTTGAATTACTGTTAATTTCCTTACACTTTACAATATTTGCCATGCTGAGCAGAAATAGGCATACGTTAAAGGAGTGAGGAAAAAAAGTGTTACTGTTCGTAAATTATTGAAAGCCGTCGTACGTCTTTTGTTAATGACTACGCTATAAAATTATCTATCCTATATTTTGTTTGTTCATTGCTTTTAATACGTTTCAAATCAGAGTAATATTCTTCTAATACCAGAAAATTGTAATTTATGATGAAAGAGGTAAAAAAAATATTCAGTAAATATGTAGGACGATGTGTAAATATTTTTATTGGTTTTGTACACTGAATAAATACACATGTGGCTGTTGCTGTTTGTTATCAAATTGGGTTTCCAAATAATATTTGTTTCCAGGTCAAAAAATCATACTTTTTTACTTAACCCAATGAATATAGGAAACGAAATATTCAACGTCGAATTATTCAAGCAACATCAATTAAATAACGTTATATTAATTAATAAAAGTCAAATATTAATGCGTTGAAAAAATCTGCAATTTACAACGTGAAACAAATTAATGAAAAATTTAAAAATAGTAAAACAAATTTATACGAAAAAAATCCTAGGAAGCTTTGGCCAAAATCTCTTAAATTATGTTTCATTTCACCAAAAAAATGTTTCAGAAATGTCTAATAATGTTTCCGCATAGTTGTCTTGTTCTTCTTCATAGCTTGCCTTCTAGGTTCAGGATTGGATATTTTAATGGCCATTCGTTCAGTTCAATTGCCTTCTCTTGAACTGTGTTATCGTCTAGACATACTCTCCGTCTGATATATTCTAAATTAACAACAGAATAGAAGATTTTCTCAAAAAATAGATTTTGTTGATTCCTATACAGGGTGTCTCATCAGGAACTCAATCGATCGATATAGAGAAAAGTACGCACCAGAGAATTTTGAAAATTTAGGGAATTACTAATGGCAGTGTGGTCAATCTAAGTAAAATAATTACAAGCATCTGGCACTTCCGATTATACCCGAAGTCGACACCAACTTGCTTATTTTAAATAGAATACCATATATATTTTAGAGTTTTCGGAAAGAGCATAAAATTCTGAGTCAAAAATATGTAGAATACCCTAGGCCTAAACCCAGCCGTTTCAGAGATATTTGACATTTTAAAAAAATGTTGACAGGTGTAATGGTTTACAATAACCTTTATAACTTTCTTTGTGTAAAATATACTCATTTGCTATTTGGTATGCAGAAAGACAATAAGGCGAGCTACGCTGTACAGTTTTAAGAAATTCAATAGTAGTATAAGAAGTGTTCCATTTTTGACGTTACATCTTGTAGACTTCAAACCGCGAAAACTTGCTTAAGTCAAATGGAACTGTATTTTTTTACATCAAGTTATGTATAATTAAATTTCTTTTTTTCTGATATTAGCGTTGTGGAGGTTTAAGTTACATCCTTTTGAAATATTTGCGATTTTCTTAGAAATTCAAGAATTTTTAGTAAAAATTTTATCAAATTAGCCATGATTAGAAACAATCAGTAATGTCAGTCATTCTATTATGTCAAAAAATACCACCGCGTTTAAGTTACACCCACGAAGACTTTTTAAATTTGTTTATTATTTATGGAGAATGTGATAAAGTAATATCAAGAACTTGTAGTAAATTTGTTACTCGATATCCACAGAAACGGAAACCGTCACCAAACACTGTAAAACACATACTGGACAATTTTAAAAACTATGGCTCTGTCAAGGCAATAATTCAAAAGCGGAAGCCCATTGTTGATGACGAAAACGTAGAAAAAGCAATTCTGGGATATTTTCATGCATTTCCAATGATGTCATTAAGACAAGTTGCCCTGGAATCGGAACTATTCAAGGATTCAGTTCACAGAATCATAATTAAACATAAATTTCACCCGTTTTCGTTCCAAATAGTTCAACGATTAAAAAAAAACAGATTTCCTAAGAAGAGAAAATGCTTGTGAATTTATTTTAATAAGGTCTGTAGGCAACGATTCTTATTTGGGAAATATTATGTGGTCAGATGAAGCTAAATTTACCAAAAATGGACTTTTTAATCGACACAATTCGCATTATTGGAGTAACTCGAATCCTCATGTGTTCAAGGAGCAAAATTTTCAAGAAAGTTGGCAGTTTAATGTTTACTGTGCCATAAGAAACGATAGAGTAGTGGCATTAGAATTTTATCAGGAAAATTTAGACAGTAAGTTATAATAATTTCTTCTGCTAATATGTATAGTTAATTTTTTTGTTTTTGTTTTTTTTTTAGGTGAAAGATATCTAAATTTTACAAATAAATATTGTAATAGCTAATAAGCACCTGTAAAACTACATAAATGTTTACTTCAACAAATGAAAACGCAACCACTAGTTTAATAAACATTGTTTAATTTTCTGTTGTAGATAAATTCACTATTATACTCGTAGTGAAGTAATTTAAAACTTAGCCATTGTTTTAATAAATTCTAATTAATAAAATCGCATGCCTGGAAACTTGATCGTTATTATTACAATTCACAACTTAAAGTTTCGTACCATCTCCTATTTATCGTTTAAGGAATTAAATAGTTAGCTGTCAGTAATCCTTTTAGTCTGAATAAAGTTTAGCGAAATGATTATTATGAATTTCAAAATGTCTTATTTATATGAACTAGACTTAATTAACTGCTAAAAGTCTATATTTTCGCTCGTGCATGAAGGAGTCTGTTTTGATATAAACCCAGCTTAATAGGATTGTGTGGAAAATCTCATTTGGTTGTCTACAGATATTCAAATTAATCAAGGAAATTAGTTTATTAGATGTACTCAAATAAATCAGTTTTGAAATTACAATAAGCCCATTTATGAAACCGGCCTTATATCTGAAGAAACACATGCAAGATACTCGTATGCTCCCTTCCTAATGTATCTGAAATGTCAAAAGTGATATTTATATAACACATCAATTTCTTCGATCCCGGTTTTTTTTATTATCAGATGGAACTAGTATCAACATCTTTATGCACTTTTATTTATTTATTTATTTATTTATTTTCATATACATATCCTACAGGTAAAACCCAATTACAGAATACAAAACACTTAAATAAGTTGAAGTAAAAAAAAGCAAAAAATTGAAAGTCTGCCAACAATTAGAGTAAAAAAAAATATAAATATTACAACGGAAATGAAGAAATAAACATTAATATAATACATAGTAATAAATTAACACTAACAATACATTATACTTTAATTAAAATATTGCTATTCGACAATAATTATACAACAAGCACAATAGCAATAAAAATAAATATAAATTGTACAAAACTATACAGATTAAAATATTGTCACTCACTCATTTAGTACAACTTTTTTAATTTTGTCAATGGTACAAGAAAAAATATCAATATTGTCCTCCACGTTGCAATAGTTTGCGATCATTTGATATAAAGGGGATGCTATCATAATATTAGTATTAGCTGTAGGTAATTTAAAAGTGCGGTTATGACGTGATGATATTCTTGGGACTTGAAAATTAATTTGGTTTAATATCCATATACAGTCAACTAAATTATTAACCACTTTATACAAAAAAATTATAAATTGTGCCGCCCTACGTTTTGCAAGCTCGGATAGATTGAGACGTGCAAGTAAAATATTGTTTTGAATGCCTCTTTCCGGATATTCACCATCAAGTACGTATACTGCTGATTTTACAAATCGTCGTTGTATTTTTTCTAAAGACCAAATATGTGTATTATAAATGGGACTCCACACTATTGATGCATATTCCTACCGCGATCTAACAAATGAAACATAGAGCACTCTAAGCGTATGCAAGCTACCAAACCTCTTTGAATTGCGTATGACAAGTCCAAGGCTTTTATAACCAGACGAAGTAGTCGTTTCGATATGCCGTATGAAAGATAATTTTGGATCAAAAACAACTCCAAGATCTTTTATGTAATCTGGCCTTTGTAATTTTAAATCATCCAGTTTATAATTATATTTGATTGAGGTTACCTTCCTCGTGAATGTCAGAACATTACATTTTGATCCATTTAACGGTAATATATTATTCGCACACCAGAGATTTATGTTGTCTAATGCTGTTTGAAGATATTCGCAATCTGTTTCAGACTTAATTTCGCAAAATAGTTTTAAGTCGTCCGCATATAATAGATAATGTACTCGATGGAGATTAGATGTAATATCGTTGATAAACAAGACAAATAAAAGTGGTCCCAATATCGAACCTTGTGGTACGCCTGACCTCTGCAAGAATCTGCCAGACCTGTATCCACGGTATTGAACAAATTGATACCTATCTTGCAAATAGGATTTAAGAAATTTAACTATTGGCCTGGAAAGTCCAAAGTATTAATATAAATACAATACAATAATTAATACAAAGTATTAATATAAATATAAATAAATCGGATTAAAATTATCAAATAATAATAATTAATAAGCTAATGTTTTCAAAAAGTGCTTTTTAAGGTAAAAATCTGGTGCGAAAAAAATATTTTCCTGGCTCTGAGGGGGAATAGTTTACTTTCGACTTTTTTTTTAAGGAAATAGAATAAAGTTTTTTATATCGAAGCGTCAGTGTAGTTCTGCTTAAGACATTGTTCTTAAACTGAGAAGTTTTGGCAATACTAATGTAATACTGCAACTCCTCCGGCTAATTGCTGACATAAAACAATTAGCTGTTGGTTGTACTTGTGTGACCGATAGCTCAGTTAGTAGGTCGTGAATAAGGGTTTATATTAAACTGAATTCTCACCAAAATTTAGGCTGGGCGCCAGGACATTTGCAAGTACCAAATTATTAAGAGTTTAACTTTAATAGATCAAGGTAGTGTTAATACTTGAATTCAGTTTGGGAAGGAAGTTTGGGAAGAGGTAACTTCAAATGGGTCAGTACTGCGAGGAATCCACCAATGACTAAGCTTTGATTTGGTTTAGAGTCAGTTGAATCACCACTGTCAGTACTGCAGTTACCCTTAAGACGAAATGCCAGTTGAATAAAATATCGTTTTTCTGTTCCACCCAGTATACAACGTTCAATTCGATCTACCAGTTATATAATCTTTTCTTGTTCCATGTATTTACATAAAAATGGGAGAGCGTATTGAGATCAGTACTATAGGCAAAACAATGTAGAAAGCGGTGGTGTTTAAATTATCTAGTAATGTAGAAAACAAATGAAAGTAATACAAATTTACAGGGTAAATTGCAAACTAACCAAACTAGAATTTGTATCCCACAATACCTTAGGAAGCTGAAGACTTCAACTAACTTAAATATCAATAAAAGTTACGTTAAATAGAAAAAAATACTAGTACAACAATTAAACTATGTACATGTTACTTCTAACCACCTGGTAGCCAAATGTTACACCTGGTCACCACGTCGTCAAATATAACCGGGGAACCCCCGTGGTACCGTGATTTTAGTTTCGCCCTGTATTAGGATTACTCTTAATACAAGAGGAAACCAAATCAGGTATTTATAGAAAAGCCTTCACTTTACCTATCAATAAGAACTATTCTTATTGACAAGGAAAGCGAAGAAATTTCCTGTGCCTGCGGCTAGCTGATTTTTTTTTGGGAGGCAAGGGCCGTGCGTTTCTTGTTTCCTTGAGACCTTGGTTCACTATTATTCACTTCAAATAATTCTATCAACGAGTAGTAGGCGAGGATGAATAAGTAATATAAAAAAGTATATGTTTATATTAAGGGCGCCATCTGCAGTTTTATCAGTGATTACTTTTTCATCCCCCCAACTCAGAATCTACAGAATTTCTGTCTAAGGTAGAGACAGAATAAAAAAAATTAATTAATAAAATTAAGTATTTATTAAATCAACAGCAACACAAAATGGTAATTGAGAATTACCGACAAATATAATATATACAAAAATTTATTAAGAGTGGGTGAAACTCGTTCACCGAACACAATCGAAAATAAAATAACTTGCCACACTCCAGCGAAGGCTGACCTGTGATGGAAAGGTGGTGTAAGTCTTGAAGTTAACGTTTTCTCGTCTGGTATGGACACCTAGTTTCCTAATACATAGTCTACCGATGAAATGAAACGTTACTCAAAATTGTGGAGCGCATATCACGTTACAAGTTACAGATGAATTCTGGTCATCCAAATAAAACATCCACGGAACTAATCCTCTGGATCCAAGAATCGTGACTTCTTAATTTGCCAATGTGCAAACATTAATGTCCAAATGAAATTGGAAGAGTGTATTAGCAATGAATAATATTAGCATTTAATATTAGCGATCAATAATATCAGATTTTTAAATTAGCCGGCTTCAGACTATGTATTTAAGAAAGGAATAAATAGAAACATATTATTAGAACATGTGTCACATCTTCACAAAAAAAATTAGAAAAATTAATTATTAACTTTTCCTTAAAAATATACATCTTGAAGAGAACTTGCAAGAAAAATAAATCATTTAAAACTATTAGTATTACCTGATGGTTGTTCACAACACTAGTAAATTAAGATAACATTTCAAAAGTTGATTGATGTTATCGATTGTCTGCCAAAAAGGTGTTGCCGGTGCAAAGTTGATTATTAAAATGGCTTATCTTCCTGTCTCTATCAAGGAGGTAAACTAGTTTGATATAAAAAATCAAACTTTATAAAATAAGATATGAAAGTAACTAAAATAAATTCATAATATATCACGAATAATATTTAATGATTAAAATCCACCATAAGAATAGTCTAATGGTACTACATAACACAAGTATTACACAATGATATTTAAATTAATTATTTCCAAAAGATCGTAACGCCATCTATGTGCGGTATGACAAGTTGTCTCCCTACTGGTAGGCAACTGAGACAGAAAACTTTAACAATAGTAGCTGAAGGTCAAACCAACCAAAGGCAGTCGCAACCCTTCTGAAAGGAAAACTATAAACAGCTGTTCTCACTTTTAATTAATATCGACGTAAATATTGAAAATTTATCTAATAAAGTAGTAAATGATTGCATATTTTATGTGACACATATTTCCAATAATATTTTCTTTCAGTGTGAAAGCGTTAACTTCGGGTACTGTTATTACAACAAAAGTACTTAAATAATAAACAATATTGGATAATGTAAATATGTACAAGATACTATTAACTTAGATGGTAAACATAATAATTCCTTAATAAATATGAGATCGACCAAAGGTTAAACAGAAATTCTTCACCTACTAAAAATACTCTATTATAAACAATTGGGAACCCGATAGATATTTGGAGGTTATTATTTATTTATTATTATATTCCGGACAGTGACGTTTTTAAACGGAACATACAGCTATGATAATAATCAAAGTGAAATAGATACTATATTTTAGGATATTTATTACTAAAAGAAGGTAATCCTCAAGAAAACAGAATTTAGAGTATCTGTACATAGAGAGACAAATAAAAAGATAACGTAAATAAATATTTGCTAAATATAAAACAATATGATAATTGTTGTTAGATTAAAGGAGATGTACAACATATATCTTTTTAAATAATTATTTTCCCGGCTATTTGCCAAAACGCTGAAACTTGGATTACAAAAAAGATAATATGCACATTATGTTCAATGTGACTGACTCGATAATGTTATTTTTAATTCCAACTATTCTGTTCAGTAAAACCAAAAATAAATAAAACAAAAGGTACTCACCAGTTGAACAATCACTTTAAAAACTTTAAAACATCTGCCGACACGTGTTTCTGCTTTGAGCTTCGTCTGGACAGCTCATTTAAAGGATACAAAGTAACTAAATACTAGTAAATCCCAATGTAATAATCATTGATAGCTTCAGAGAACAGGATAATTGAAATTATATGGTGAAAATTAAATTTTCAGTGTCCAACTAGAACCAGTCACCACTCTTCACACAGCTAAAATATCAATAGACAAAGAAAGAGAACAACAACGATACAAAATGGCGACAGCCGAAGCCGATGCCGGGTAAATCTAAGATTTGCAATAACCTGAAAGTTAATTTAAATTGGCACACAAAATTATTACAATCAGAGGGATATTAGATAAATTTCCAACTAGGCACGATCACTCGATACTAATCGATATTAATGATGGCCGTTCTAAAGAACAACCAACGTGAACTGATCACCGAAAGCAACTTCGCCCAAGGCGTAAATTAAGATAAATGCAATACAATGCGAAAATTACACCAAAGGCAAGTTAAATCAAAATAGCAACCTTTTAAATAATGATCATAAAATTACACGGTAATACCAAAAAACATAAATTTTACCAGACCGCTGAACTACAGGTGTTGACTCCAGAATGCTACATTAGTAAAAGGAAATGGTACCGTCGTGTTCTACTACCTAAACTCGATTATAGTTTGGAAAGAGACGCTGCGTGAAGTATAGAACGTAAGCAGTTTTACACATGTGGGTATTATACAGTTACAGTCACGAAGGGATGAACACGGTCATTAGTATGCGCAATTTTTATCCGTTGAATATTGGCCGACAGTGTATTAGACACACGAGAATTACTGTACCACTAGACTATAATAACCTGTAAAACCAGCTGGACAGTGTTGCCATTTTAGTATAATTATTGTACTAAATTTAGTACATTTTTGGTATCATAGTAAATAAGTCCATTTTAGGTCCAGTCAACTGCAGATTAGTATATTTTGATAAACAATCTACAACAATGTTTAAATGTCTACTATTTTTCTTCATTTATATATAGAAACCTACATTGACCTTACATGAATTCGTGTAATTACGCTTCTGACCGTTAGGTAGCTCATCTATGAAAAGCTGTGATATTAAACCACGCACACTACTTAGCGACTATGGATCCCCCTCCGCTGCCAACGATCAAACGTAAATTGCTGATACTAATGGCCGTGTTCACCTTTCGTAGTTTTATCTGTATAGTTATTTTATTTGTTTATCATAAGTGGAATGCGTTATTATCGGGAATGTACATTTTAATTGTAATTTATTTAGAATTAAGTACCTAAATTAGTTGAACTTTTTAACTTTTAAGATTTCAATATTTTTTATTACAAAATTCAATGAACTTGAACAATGAAATTTCAACATACCTTTTATCATTCTGAAGAAGCTTCACACAATATTCGTATGAAGTTTATTCCTATAATTTCGTTTAAATAAAAAACTGTAACAGACAAAAACAAGTCGTTTTTTTGTGAGAAATAAGGTATATACAATTATTACTAAACATCGTAAATGCTGAAATACGCAGTCTGTTCATAAAATTTGGCACGATAAAAACAAACATAGAACTAGTGAGATAAGATGTAAAAGGACAATTTCACAAGTCGACCCTAACAAAAACTTCAAGACAAATAACGCAGGACATTTCAGAAAATGATGTGGTAGAGGTTTTAGGTCGTCCTATCGACGTTTCTTTTTTTTTTCTAAAAATAAAAAGCAAAAAAATATAAGACAGCATTGAAAGAGTCATCGTCAGATAGAACAGAATGTATTGAGAATGGAGGAGAGCAAGCAATGAATTTTTAATATTCAACATCTTGACAAAACATTAACTTAGAAAAAAGTAAAACTTGTTTAATTCAGAAATATTTTGTTAATGTACTAATAATTTAAAGGATATCTCATGTGTCCTGGCTTCTTAGGTTTCTTTCAAAGATAAACTGTTGTTTTGTTGAGTTTAGATATTGACCGTCTGTAGGAACCTTGATAAAAAATGCAAGCTTCTGTCATGGAAATTTGTTTACATTGTATAAATTTTTATATAACCATATAAAAACTAATTCGTTTACGTATTTTCAGTAATCATGTAAATTAAAGAACCTTCTGTGTATCTAAAATAATTAGTTCGATCATAAATACAATTTCGTTTAATAAATATATAACACTGTTTGTGAATTATTCAGTTGCATTTCACGAATTTCTACCCAATATGCCATTGGTGACCGTACTACCACTCGTTTGAAATGTCGAAAGCCAATTATCTAGTAATTTTTAACATTGTTGAGTTGACAGATACAACGTCAGTGATATTAATTTTTGTTAACCTCGTTGGCTTTAAATAGCTAGAGATTCGAAAAAGTCCTTCTTTTCTGTCAATAAATTAATAGAGAGTATTTAGTATTGCCGAAGTATAGGCACATTTGCCTAAAATTGTCTATGACTTCATTGTTAATCAATACTTCTGTACTAATTCCTATTTCCAAAAATTCTTAAATAAATCAGTTTTTTTCCTATATTTCTAAATAGTAGAAACTTCTATATATATAATTATGTATAAAAAAAACTAACACCATCAATCAGCAGTATTAGTAAAATCCAATATAGTCGTAAAAAATTTTACAGTTGGTTATATGCAACAAATTTTCACTGATTCTGATAAAATTCTACACACTTATCTAAGCTCTTATAAAATTTGTCACGCCGACGAGTTGGTAGAGAGATTTAATAATGTTAGAAAGTTTTTACCGTTCAATATTTACAATTTAAATGCTCACAGAATCTCGGATAATAGGTATGTAGGTGCTAAATAATTTTGATGTGCCATTTAATATGCAAATGTAACTATATTCCATGTAGAAATCAGATTTTGTGATACATTTTGCAATTTACAAAGAAATATACATACGTGTTTCTAATATGAGATAACACTACTTGTATATGACATTCACATGACTTACATAAGGTTAAGCTTTCTTATTTATCTTCATCTTCTATTAGTACGTTACTTTACATATGATGATTTTGTTACCTACAAAATATTTTACAACACTTAAACTGTACTACTAATATGGAACATAACAAAAAGTCCAAATATAATACATTTAAAACAAAACTTTGTATAGTTCAACTTTGGTTCAACTTTTCCATATAATATGCACTCTAAAAAAGCATTCTTGTTTCAAATAAATGAATTTATTCAGGAATTTGAATGTACACTGAGCACGGAAAGGATTGGACTAAAATATCATTGGGGGGATTGGCAACTTCTTTATGAACTTTTATGCATAATTTGGTTATGAAAAAACAAGGAAAAACGATTTTAGTTTAAGTGTTTAGCTGTGGGGAACCAACAATATCCTAAACCTAACATCAATATCTCATATTCTCGTATTCTTGCTCCTTACTCTAAGTACTACAAGTATACGTCTGGGCATACTTCTAATGATGTTGTCGATTACATCTTGTGGGATTTGCGCCCATAAAATAGAAACAATATTTGATAGTTGCTTAATGTTCTGTGGAGAAAATTGATTGTTTTGTAGTGTCCTACCCAATAAATCCCGCACATGGTCAATGAGATTCAAGTCAGGAAAACGTAAGTTCAATACTTGCTGAGTACGATAGGGTGAGCATTATCATCAATAAAAATAACGCTTTGGCTTAGTCCTAATTCTGTAACAACATTAACATGACGCAAGCCAGCTTGGATCTATTGGTATCAGATTGTGATATATGACCCCTTGCTTCCATAATTTTTTAAGAAATCCTCAAGTAGTGGAGATAAATCCTCAATTAAAAATTCCTGACATCTTGCAGCAGTACGGCAATCAGGAAAACTGTATGGTCCGATTATTAAATTGCCAAATATTCTGCATCAGAAGAATACTGACCATTATCTTTGGAAACCTCTTTGATGATATTGATGCAGATTGTCGTTACACCAAAAAATGTAGATTTGCGAATTAACGATACTTTCTTGGGTAAAGGTTGTTTCGTCGCGGATATTGCTTGAAAAGTCTGGATTTTGATTCACGTTTTCCAACAACCATCTACAAAAATTTAGCCGAAGCTCTGTATCATCACCATGGACATCCTTGAATTAATTGGATGTAGTCCATTTTTCCTTAAACATCTATGCACCAAGTTACGAGACAAATTTGATTGTGATGCAATTTGTCGAGTGCACATAGAAGGAACATCTTCGATGGTTACAAGAACTTTCCATGGATTAAAATCTCTATTCACAAGAAGCCTCTGTTCTACGCGTAAAGTTAGTTAATGGTCTGGGTGGCGGCACGCGACGGTGGGGAGATTGTTTTGCATAATGAACCGCAGTGGCTCTAGCACTATCATTATATGCTCAAAGTGAAGATAACACTGACGTAGTTTTTCACAGAACACCAAAATACCATATATTGTACTCGACGCTCGTTTAGCCAACTAAGTTGGCATCATCTGGAGATGATTAAAATAGTTTTTGTCATCTCTGGCATGACAGATTGTCGAGAGTTAAGCACATTTGGCTTTCACCAAACCGATCCGGGTTCGATCCCTGGTCATAGCAGTGGAATTAACTGTGAGAGATTACTTCCAATATGGATACTGGGTATGTGTTTATTGTCTCTAAATGTGTACCGTTCCTGCACAACGTTTTGAGGACTTTAGAGTTGAGTTTCGTTCAATTATTTTATTCCAACTTCGGAAATAAAGTAGGTAGATTTGTACAGAAGCTTCGGAGATACCCTGTATAGATATGAAATATAATATTTAACTCAATCATGGCACTAATTGAGTATACAGGAGTTTGAAACGGGTTTATTTCACAAATTGCATGTAGCTTTGATATGCGCATAATAGTTGATGTATAAGCAATTCTGGAGTACGATTAAATTGATTTAGTCTTACATAACCGCAGCTTCGACAGACTCAACAAATTTGTTCGCTTGAATCCAGTTTTAATAACAGACAAGAAAGTAATTAGCTTTGTACCGATAAGTATAGACGTAAATTTGTAACATTCCATCATAACACAGTTATATTACTTAAGAGCCAGAGTTTTAGTAGCTTTTAATCTATGTAATTGTTTTAATAATAATATTCATATTTAAAACAGCGAAGTTCAAGGAGATTAATTCGTTTCACTGAATTAATGAACGTGACTGATTCTATTAAGATTAATTAAAAGTACTACAAACGAAGTTTTGAATTATCTATATGATAGAAATGTAAAAAGGCATTTGTATTATCTCAGTCTTTTTGTAAGTAGTTTTCATTTAGTTGTGGAATTTTTATCTTACTAAATTAAGATAGGGGAAGGTCTCAAGAACTTCCTACATCTTATACAACCATAAAATCTTTATTTGGTAAAACTCGCCAGAAATTAATTGGAAAAAAAAACAATTAAATAATCCCCCTTCGCTTATTCTTTCAATAGCAGTATTATTCTAAGAAAAACATGGAATAAACTGAGAAAAAAACACACACACTATTTTAGTATTCATGGAATTTATAGGGTGTACTTCGAGACGCATTTCTGAAGTAAGTTAAAACAAGTTTAGTTTTTTTTGGGATAATGTCGACCTTACAGGAAGCTGCACAAAGTAAATAAAATATTTATTGAATATCAATCAGGGTATACTAACTCTTGTAGCTATATCGTAAATATTTCAATTACTACAACTTTTAATTTATCAGTAACTCAGAAACAGTCCACTTTAGGATATATGTTCATTACAAATTTCTGAACAAGAATGACTTTAAAAAATATGTATATTCGCTATGTCCATCGAGTTAAGGAACACCCTGTATATAGACCTTAGTTTAATCGTCATCACTCCCCTTCTACAACTCGGACAGTTTTCCACTGTAGATCAAAAAGCTTACGTCTTCCAGGAAGAATTGCATATGATATTCTGGATTGGCACATGGCAAAGTATACTTTTTTGTTAGTATATTCAACATACAGTTAAAATGAGTATCCCATTTTAAGATTAGGTCTAAAATACACCGAAATATTTGGTGCTGAGTTATTTTTTATATTACTATGATCTCAAGTTGATGAAATCATGGTTAGTGTTTTAATTCGTTTAAGGAAAGTTCATTTGAGGTTGTGCAATTGTCACTGCTATTTTACATTTAATTCCAATTGTTCCTGATTGTAATGGGGCATCGGTATAGAACAAACACGTGGGGCGTTTGCTAAGTCGTTGATATATCAGAAAGAGGACCTAAAACTGAACCCTGAGGAACCCTTGCCCTGCCGCATAGCTCACTTTACATTTTACTTTGCAGTCTAACTGATTATGCACGGTTTTTTAAATAGGTGCTAAGAAGTTTTACACCAGTTACATCAAAATTATACTTTTCCATCTTTTGTTAATTTAGGTTTTCAACAGGATCATAATTCAACTCCTGCGCTACTCAGTAGGAACCATATCTTAAATTTGTCTTATAGAAAGGATACACCCAAAATTCTCGTTTTGTCTTTTTTATGCTTTAATACTATGTACCTACGCCATGAATGCATCATCCACCGAGGACAAAATAACTAAAAGTAAACTTAAATTGATTGGAAAAGCAGACAAGAGCAACTTAACTCAGCTCATGTCCGTCTATTCATTCTCACGGAAAATGACACTAAGATATAAAATAAGTTGAAATTCTACATTCAACAGTTTATGCGCTATCCATTATTTGTAATATGGCTCCTGGTAACATTATATATAGTTAAGTGTGACGGGGGAAAAGAAAATTACGCTGTTTCTAAAAATAGATTCCCTAAGCAGCTTTAGATAACACGATCAATCAATATTTATTTAGCATATTCATCAGTTAGTTAGGCAGTTTCCTAATTGTTGACACTTTTCGTGGGATGAAATATAACGTCAAGCTCTCAGACTGATAGTCTCTTGAGAGCAATGCCACAAGGACGAGAAAAGTATTTAAAATATTACTATAATGTAAAACAGATGAAACAGAATCATTTTTCATTTCGCGTATGCATTCGTTTTCTTCAAACTCCATTGACAAAGTTTTGATTTCAAGATTGTGACACAAATTATTTCCTAGAAGAGTTAGTTATTAATGTTCCATAAATCTTAATAGACAGAGAGGGAGTGGAGAGTTGTCAAAGACTAGGAGTTTTTGGATATTTCTCAGAAACAACTAAAAAAAAATCATTTTTTGGTAAAATGTAGTTATAACTATAACTGAAATCTTAAATTGTGTTAATTTTTATTTAAGCACAGTAGCGTAGATACGATGGTAGAAAGATAACTATGAAATAGTAAAAAAAATTTCTTTGTAATACGAAAATACAATTGAGATATTTGAATTTTGGTGTTAAAATATAGTTAAAGATTTTGTCACATATTGACTTTTGAAAAACATTGCTGTGACAAGTAAACTGTATCTTTGTTTCAGAAATGGAGGTTATTTTGCTTTCAAAAGCAACTACGTTTGACAAAATCATTACCGATATTTTAATGCCAAAATACAAATATCTCAAAAACTTTTTGAGACAACATGACACATTGATATTAATTGATATTTAAAGAAAAAAATGAAGAAAATCGATTTTTTTTTATTTTTTATTTATACCTATATATATATGTATATATATATACATATATTACATATATATATATACATATATACATATATATATATATATATATATATATATATATATATATATATATATATATATATATATATATATATATATATATATATATATATATATATATATATATATATATATATATATATATATATATATATATATATAGAATAGAATAGAATAGAATAATGTTTATTTTTAATATATACATACAATACATAAATGGAATTATAATTGCATTATACAAATAAACATGGTACACCACAAAATATCAAAGATATTTGAGCGTGGGATAGTACATTTAATTATATTCATATACATACCGATACACATGTATACACGCATACACTCATATATACATATATGTATATACATATATACACCTATATACACATACACATATATACATACATACACACATATACATACACACATATATACACACACATACACGCATATACACACACATACACACGCATACACACATATACAAGCATATACACACCTATATACTAGTATATAAACATATACAATACAATAATCTTAAAAAATAAAATAATAGCAATAATTTTAGATAATGTATGTACATATATATGTGATAAAGCACATTTCATACACATGTCCATATGCACACATACATGCATGCAAATACATTAATACATACTTTGAAATATCCTCAGATACATATCATATACACACACATATATATGATATATAGTTAAATTAGGATAGACAATATATATTTATTTGCAAAAGAATACAAAATTTCATCGGTTACGGTAACACTTGATTGTGTATTATACTATAATGTAAAATTAGTGATAATAATAGTATTCGGCTTTATTAGGTACAAAAATGCATATACATAAATACATGAAACAAGAGAATAAGCAAATGTAATTTATACCCACATATGTTTAAACCTATACATACATCCATCCTCACACAATCACACTCCCACACCTACACATGCACACACATATACTTATACGCTCATGAATACATACACATACATGCATATATATGCATGTTAAAAGATAATCAGAAGGTGATGAAGCACTAATCAGTCTGGTAAGTATTGTTTAATTTAAATTTTATAGAATTGTATTATTTAAAATTTGAAGTTTAACCTAGTCAGCATTTTTTAAATCAATCTGAGAAAGTATCACTTTTCTGTCCAAAGATAATATGTGTTGTTTACTAGTTTTTTTAAATTTATGTTTAGGCTGAATCTGTTTTATAGTAGGTGGGAGTGAATTAAATGCTCTTGGCGATAAAAAATAGCTGCTACGCTGCCCTGCGGTTTTTAACATTTTAGGAACAGGCAAGTTATCACAATTTCTTAATTTGTAATTAGGGTTCTTTATATCTAAATTTTTTACTGGGTGGGCCTTTAGCAGGAGATGCAAGAAAAATAATTGCCTAATATCCATAACCTGAGCTTCTTTGTACAACTCGTCACTAGGGTACGTTGGTTCTTTTTTATAAATGATTTTTAGTATTCTTTTTTGAATAATTTCTAAGTCTGCTATATAACAGTTTAATGCCCCTCCCCAGGCTATTATGCCATATCGAAGCTGAGATTCTACTAGTGCGTGGTATAACATTTTTAGTTGTTTAATATTTAGTATATATCTAAAATATTTAAAATTATAAATCGTAGATCTCAGTTTTTTTATCAGTTCTTTTATGTGCACATCCCATCGCAGGTGTTGATCAATTAGAATTCCTAGATATTTGACCGTGGGAGCAGATTTTATTGTTAGATCATTATCTATATCTATCTGAGAATAAGATGGTTGTCCTGATTTATACGATGAGAAGGCTAGATAAACTGTTTTTTCAATATTTAGTGTTAATAAATGATGGTCAAACCACGATTTTACGTTTTTGAAATCATTTTCAGCTTGTATTTTTACATTTTCCCAATTTTCGCCTTCATAAAATATACTAGTGTCGTCTGCAAATCCTATTATTTTACCTTTGATATTTATGTGAAATAAATTATTTATATACAACACAAAGAGCAGTGGCCCTAGCACAGTCCCTTGGGGAACCCCAAAAGTGATAGTTTTTGGTTCGCTTACTGCGTCATCAATTTTTACATATTGATGGCGGTCTTGTAAGTAGCTCTCGATTAATTTTAAAGGTAAGTCTCTAACTCCAATATTCTCTAATATTTTTAATAATTTTTCGTGGCAGACCGTATCAAAGGCTTTCGCTAAGTCTAGAAATATACATAGCGAAGGCTTTCCCTTATCTGTAGCTTTATATATGCATTCTGTTAGTGTGTCTATTGCGTCATTTGTTGATTTTCCAGTCTGGAAACCATACTGTTGTTTAGATATAATATTATGCTTTTTTATAAAACCATCTAATCTTTTTTTTAGGAGCATCTCAAAAATCTTTGCAAAGTTCGTTATCAAGGATATCGGTCTATAATTTAGTGAATTCAATTTATCGCCTTTTTTGTAAATTGGTACAATTATGGATTCTTTAAATTCGCTTGGACAGCAACCAGTCTCAAAAATGGTATTTAACAACTTTGTGAGTGGATAAACAATATTGCTAGCAATATTTTTTATTGTTTCAGCCGATATGCCGTCGATTCCGACACCTTTTTTATTTTTTAAATTTAAAATGATATTTTTAACTTCGTTCTCACAAGTTGGCGATAAAAACATAGAAAACGGGTTAATATAATTTGTATTATTTATGTAGTCTGAGCTAATTTTTATTTTCTTGGCTAAATTTCCGCCTATATTTGAAAAGTTGTTGTTAAAAGAGTTGCACATTTCAAGTTTATCTGAGACAATTTTATTTTCTTCGTTTAGTATTTTAGTTATAATATTATTATTTTTACTACTATTTTTCGGTTTTTTTATGGTTTTCCACATAGTTTTATTTGAATCTGTACTGTTTTCAATTTGATTTTTAAAATAGTCAGACTTAGCCTTCTTAATGATTTTATTTAGGTTATTACGGTAGGTTCTATACATAGTTTTAAGGTTCTCATTGTTATTAATTCTGGTTTGTTTGTGAAGCTCGTCTCGGTGATTTATTGAGTTTATTATACCGTTTGTAATCCAGTCTTTACGTTTTATTTTCTTATTTTTTTAATTTAATTAATTTAGTGTGATATTTTATTTTTACATTTATTGTATTTAAAAAGCATTTGATCGCATCATCTTGAGATAGTGTTGAGTCCCAGTTTACAGTTTTTAAGTCTTCATTTAGCGTTCTGTAGTTTACAAATTTAATAAATTTATTGTTTATGTTTTGTTCATTATTTTTATTAAATTTAAAAACTATTTGTAAAATAATCGGGAAGTGGTCAGTAATATATGAGTTTACAAATATATATATATATATATATATATATATATATATATATATATATATATACATATATTACATATATATATATATACATACATATATATATATATATATATATATATACATACATATATATATATATATATATATATATATATATATATATATATATATATATATATATATATATATATATATATATATATATATGTTAAATTCGTTTTCCGGGTATACTCCCGCGTAGGTGATAGGCCCCGAGAGGGACCGTGGTTGTCTGAACGACGTTTCCGGCGGAATCTCATCTACCATCTTCAGGGTCCACCACGGTCCCTCTCGGGGCCTATCACCTACGCGGGAGTATACCCGGAAAACGAATTTAACATTCACCACCCGCGAAAACCTGAAAAACAACATATATATATATATATATATATATATATATATATATATATATATATATATATATATATATATATATATATATATATATGTTCTCTGTACTTATATTTTCTCCTGAGTTGGAAATACCAGGCAGGTTGCTATAGTTGCCCACGTGTGCGATACTTGGTCGATGCTCTAATATAGAGCTATTCAAGCGGGAAGCCACAAAGGTGCGACTGGTTTCCTGTCAGTGGTTTTCCCTTTGTGTCTTATTTTTTAAGTTATGTTCATCATTTAACTTAGCTACACCATGCTGAGGACGACCAATTAGTCAGAAACACGTGTCCACGGTTTGCATTCTTCTGCCATTTGCAATTTTTTGCATTCTTCCACCATGCATTCTTTATGCGGGCGTACCCGTTAAAACAAGTTATTTTGTACTATAATGTATATAATCCCGCGATACATCTTCTTTCTCTCTGTACTAAAAATACAAACACACACACACACACACGCACACGCACGTACGGACGCGCGCACACACATACACATGCACGCAAGCACATCAACACGCGCGCATACCTTTCTATGCAACAAAAATTCTTATCTCTGTAACTATGCAATTGCATAATTAGGTGTATTTTTCCTCAGTGATCAATATATTGTCGATATTATAGGTTTGTTGATCTTATGTTGGTAATAATGTGCATGCTATGCGGGAACACAGGTTTCAAGAACGGTTTTTATGCAATGTGTGGACAGGATTAGTGATACATTAATTGACCCCACATTTTGTCACCTTGCAAAACTGCAACACACCCTACAATTTCTACTTAGTACCTTGCCAAAACCTTCTCGAAGACGTGCCTCTTGCTACGTGCCGGGATATGTGGTTTCTCTTAGATGGTGTCCCCATATACGATACTTGCAAACTGTTTAAATTTGTAAAGAACTGCAAATCAATACGTAAATAAATAGAACAACACATCAACACATACAATTATTTCGTTTTTAGTATACCTTTTAAATGTTTAATCTACTATTCACAAAGCATTTCATATTAAGTTACAATATAATTTATGTAGAACAATAATTTATCAAAATTAGTGTTTTTCTTCTAAAGCTCTCATCGATATTTCTTAATTATTGGCAAAATGAATTGGTTAAAATTGAAGCCAGTTGTATAATTAAATTGCGAAAGTAGCATTCATAAGGACTTCCTAATTTGTTTCCCTCGAAATATACACCAACAAACCTCAAAGTTAAAATGTAAATTATTATTCATTAATTCAACCGCTTTGGTATTTGAAACAATGGTGATACCAAGTAACTAACATAAATAAATAAGGGCCCTAAAATGTTGCCATTAGATACGTCAATATAAGTTTCAGATCGCAGTCTTCCACAAATTGTCTCCCGTTTGTGAGAGAATATTAATAGTCTGCTACATTGACAGAGTGAAAGTAGTTGAAAAGTGTTTTCTGAATGTATTGGTTTGATTTTTAGTTCTTTTGCAAGAAATTGAGCTTTGCAATTTATCTATTGTTTGCACACAGCCCAACAGTAGAGAGCACACAATATAAATGTAAATGTAAATGAAAGTCTGCCTTAACATACTCGTGTTTCGATACGAAAAGTTAAGCAACGGTAGTCGCAGTCAGTAATTTGATGGTAACTCAAGGGAGACAAAATATCAACGTCAAACCACTTTTTTTTAGCAAATTAGATAGAGAATAAAAAACCATATTCAAAACTTCAAACCGCAATTTTTATCTCAATTCTCAGATTTTTAAAGCCGAAATAGTAAAATTAATTTTAATTAAAAAATCACTTCGCAGTATAAGCGCGACGGCGAGTGCCGCGGCGCACTTACAAACATTAAAATGGCAAAAACTCATAAAGACATTCCTAAGCAATAGTTGCAAATCGGTCTGAATGATCTTATTGCAATCCGAGGGGCCCCACAACATTTTAACTTCAGTGGTCGACAGAAGCAAATAATTATTATCAGATGCCAAAGCCGTCATCATAAAGAAGTAAAAGCTAAACTTCTGTATTTCTATATATAAATTTTAAAAGATGCCAGTCGCACACACCAAAAATTTAATTTTTATAAATTCAATTAAATAAATAACAATTAATATCAAAGTAAAATAGTTGTACACAAAATAATAACAATAATTTCAGGCAACAATCATTGTTTCCACGGCGTCTCATTAACCGCTAGATTTATTTATACGAGCAGACACAACCAGCCGTATCCGGAGCTTTTGGTAAATCGGGGAGCTTTCGAGCGGGGTAGATTTTATTTTTACTACGCGCTTTTAAAAACATGGCATCATGTTAGCATCGCAATAGATGACGGCACAACCCCTATAAATATCAAATTTCAGACAAGTTAAGACAATTCTATCACTCGACACTGAAGAGCAAGCATCGTGGTATTTAATTCAACTTTTAAATAAAATAATTCCTTTTTGGCTTTCATATAGCACAGACATCACTCCGTGATCGTATAAAAATTAACTTAAAACCGGGTGTGATTCCATTATTAAACACCAACTGATCTAGATCCCTTAGGAAAGTCCATCGTTGACTGTTTCACAGGTGATAGGTCTCACACGGGCCCCAGAAGTCGTAAAATAGGTACTAAGAAATTATTCCACACACCTGCCTCGGTTATTTTTTGGTATTCAAGACACGAAGACACCGTCCACCACCCATAAAGTGATTTTAAAATATTCACCGCAGAAAACCAGAAGCACTTCTTCGACAGCTTTTATCATCAGTGGATTTTGGCTGGAGAAGTCTTCGGTCATCAGATTTTACTGTAAAAATCTACATTGTTTTTTATTTATTAAACTTAAAGAACCACAAGCTTTATTTTTTCATTAACATACTGAGTAATATTGATGTTAATATTCTTTTTTTAGATCAGTTAATGTTATGTTTGCTTTTTTAAACTAAAAAACAAATTTACTTCTTAGGATACTTTTTTGAATTAATCATAGCTGGAAAAGGATTTGCTAATTAAATATGTTTCGAGTTAAATATATTAACCAAAATTATATTTTAACTTATATTTTAATAAATACAATTAAAAAATAATTGCGTCAGGGAGAAAGCATTAAAAAATGCGTCAGAATGTAGCGCACCATTTAATGTTTTATTTCTTCAAGGAAACATTCAGAAAACTTTCCGTGTTATAATAAATTGTGTTTAAAGTTTGAGGGAAAAAAATACAAAAGATAAAGTTGAAGAGTTGATTGTAAAATCCATTTTAAGGAAAAGGGTTACAAGTTTTAAACTGATTTAAAATGTACTTTTAAATTTCAGCAACATTTTTTCCCTACTTAAATAAAAATAATTTAATCAATAGATTTTCTAATAGCTATTTGTTAATAGGGGAAAATAATTGTTTAAAAAGAGTTTTTGTAAAAGTTAGAAAATTATAATTGGCAAAAAAATTTTAGCGTTATTATATTTTCATTTCATTCCGCATTAATTAGAAGTTTTACCAACATGAGGATACCTAATTTGTTTTAAATTATTTTAACCCTACAGGGAATTTTCACTATACAGGGTGAGTTCTAACTTATTTTATTAAATTTAAGGGATGGTAGATCTCTTAATGGTAAGTTCATAAAAAAAAATAAAATATCTATGTGCTATAGTTTCCGAGAAAAAAAATAAAATTACTCCAACATTTTGAGATCTTATTAACTGACCTATCTCAACCGAAAATAAATTAAGATTGGTTCAGTGACTACGACATTGACCTTGTTTTTTACAATAATTGGTTCACCACTTTTTGCCACTTGTCTCCGATGGCATTTTTAACATAATCCTTTGAAACGCGCCGACCGTTCATCTCGACGTAAATGAAAATCGTAGTAATAAATGCCGTCCACTGACAGAGCCGACTTGAAGTGAATTTTTGAAATTTTTTTCCTGTTAGTAAATACATGTAATACATTTATGTAGAATTCGGTGTACTTTGCCGCCGTGAACCTACTGCTCCTTACGCTTTCTTGTGATTTTTCTGATACGAATTAAATAGGGAGGGGATGAAGTTATACTGCAGGAGCTTTTTGCTAATCATTCTGTTACGTTATTGTTAGTGATTGAATAGGTTACTATTTTTTTAATTAATTTTTGAGAATGTACGTAGAAATTGGATAAGAAGGGCTCAACTGTGTGTGCAGGTTGGTGATGACAATTTTGAACACTTATTGTAATATGGCTACTCTAATAAATTAAAAAAATGGTCAAGTGTTAATAAATTATGAAACTAATTAAATTAAAATAAATTTTGTAAAATGATAGTGAACATAATTGCTATTGTGAAACGTGAGTCCTGAATACGCCTCTGTCTCCATATTCGTACGTGGTTGAATATCAAAGCCCGCCAAATAGCCTTTACACGCTTTTTGTGAAGTTTTTTTTTAAATGATTTATCATTTGAATTAAAAAACTGAAGTAGGATAACTTTGTCGGTGATTTTCTGACGATTTTTGTATCTTTGCAATTTACAACGAACTTAGATAAACAAACCATGTTGTTCGCGTCATAAGTGGGTCTGATGAGCAATGCAGCGGTCCACAAAAGTTTAACAGTATTTTAGGTAAGGTAGGTCAGTTTTTCAACTTTCTTTTTTAATTATTTTTTTTCGCAATTCGTGTTACTAATATTAACAGGAACTCCGTCCTAAAATTACACAGATAAGTTGGCGTTCACCATGTTATTAACAGAATAACTGAAGCCATTAATATTTATTACATTAGAATTTGCAATTACTTTCGGGGCTTTCAAAGAGTCATACTGACGACGCAAAGGTGCAGAAACACGTGTTTGTGGATGTTTTACAGTTTTGAAGTAATTGCTCAATTGGTGAGTACTTTTATTTTACTGAACAGAATAGTTAGAATTAAAAATAACATTATTGAGCCAGTCTTACTGAACATAATATGCATATTATCTTTTTTTATAATCCAAGTTTCAGCATTTTGGCAAATAGCCGGGAAAATAATTGTTTAAAAAGATATACGTTATACTTATCTATATTAAGTTTTTGTAAAAGTTTTCATATCATTCCATATAAAAATGTAGTCTATAGTGTGGAAAGGTTAACGGTTATTGTTCCAGATCTCTACGGCGAACCAGAATAATAATACGGAGTTTTCCGTAAATCCCTTAAAAACGAGCAAATTTACCATCAACATGAGACAAAAATAACTGGCACTTTAAATGGGATATTAATAAACAGTGTTGGTTTTGGACTATAGGGAGCATCACACAAGAAATGTATTTTATAAAAGCAGCCAATTAATTGTTTTCTGGACCACTTGAGATGGATTGACCCTAGTAAATATTGTTCCGCATATCTTATGCCGAAAAATATTTCATAACATTTTTGGTAAATACTTTTGATATCCTCTTGCATATTCAGGGTGTCCTGAAATGAATGGAATCCAATTTAACAGTAGATTTCACTTTTAAAATTATAAATATTTTTGTAATAAAATATTCCAATGCTTCCTCGTTTTCTAAATAGGGACATATTAATCTCTTGTTTTTAAAATTCCGTACCATTAATATTGGCATAACCTGTATACTATTCCGAGGGAGCAAGATGTATAATATTTGAATACTTACTTTATATTGTACATCCTTTTCATGGCTATACGAGAATGCAACATTCTAGAGATCATATTTTTCTGAATACACAGAATGAATACATAAGCTGTAAATTTTAGAGACCTGATTCGATGCTGGCATATCTCTTTAAACATTTTCAACCGTCTAATTTAATACAAAAGCCCTCACAATTAAATAATCATTACCGCGCAAAGCCTCTGGGAATTTTCACAAGATAAAGAATTAAGCTAGGGAAGAGGAAACGGAAGCACAAATGATCCGAGTGCGTGAGGTCCGTTACGCACATCTTTACCGGATGGTCTGACAAAATGTTAAATTGGTGAAAGCAAAGTAAATGACACTTTTAGTCAATATAACTAAATTCAAGCTTTTCTTTTATTCGGGTCATTACATGTCCGATTTTATCATGTGAGTTGGTTAATTGGCCTTAAAACATCTGCTATGTATATGTTTTACACGCTGTGATGTATGTAATAACAACATACAAAATGGTATTCAGTCACTGTGTCACTTTGGCGCCCTTTACAGCTTCCGGTACTTTGAACTTTTTATTACGATAATGTCTCGAGCGCAGGTTCCTATTTTAAAGTATAGGAACACCACTTTATTCTATCGGTGGTATGACAGAAGCTAGGATAACTCAGTGAAGAAACGGAATGTCCAGGGATCTGTGTATCATTGTCGGTTGTGTAGCAATGGACAACTTCACTTTTACCTACCGAATAATGTGATTTTCGGTATACAAATAGATTTATTACTTATACCTTTGGTTTAAATAAAAGGCGGAACTTCAATTTTACTTACTCTAATTTATTTGAGACTGCCTCACAGAAGAAAAAAAAGAACAATAATAAATAAATAAAATAGTTATGTTTTAATACAACGTAAATACTAAGCTATATTACAAGTAAGCAACCAAGGAACCAAGCAAGAGGTTAGGATAATGCAAAAGCGGTGTGCAGCTAAGTTACAGAAACTACTACTACAGTAGTACTATCAGCAGGCAATATTTAAATGTTTACTACCAGCATCTACAAAAGCAAGCAAGCGGTGATTAAAAATAAAGCACAGTTATGGCAGCTATTACTACTGGTATTTACAGCAAGCGGTTAATGACTGACTATAGTCACTAATGCTTAAGGCGGTATTATGGCAGGCGGTCGGTGCAGTAGGTATATTCAGTGGTAAATCATTACGGAGTACAAACCTGACACAATTACAAGTTATCAGTCCAGAGACAGACGGTATCTATGGCTGTCTAATCGCGAGCTTGCTATATCTTTAGATCAGCTCCTAATATCCCTTGTTAGGGTTTCTTGAATACGTATGGCGAATGAAACGGTTAATACATTGAATCCCGGGGCACTTTATGAAATTTCAACCTAAGATCATGAACTTAAGTTCTTACTGTACTTTAAACTATGGCTGAGATAGAATATCAAGCTAAGATCATGAACTTAAAATCCCATCTCTACGTCTACAATAAATAATGCAACAGAGTATTCCCGATGCTAATCTAATTATATAGTACTGAGGTTTTAATTGACTAACTCATTTCCTAGGGTAAACTGTCCCATGAATTGACTAGACCAGAGATATGCACGAGTATTTTAAAATTTAAGAAGTTAATTTAGATAAAAGTGATAGGGTTATGACATCGACTTCAAGACTATCGGAAAATACATTACAGCCCGGGGTAATCTATGAGATTTCAACATAAGATCATGGACTTAAAACCTCACTCGTGCCAAGGAATTCCAACCTAAGATCATAGACATAGAATCCTATCCTTACGTTTACAATAAATAATGACAGCCGAATATTCTCGATGCTCATCGTTGAATAGGTAACCCAAATTTACTAGTGAGACGCGAGGTTTCCCGAATGTCTCTGGTAGATTGGAATTGCAGATATTCGTAGGCAATAGATGGACAAGATAATGCAGTAAAAATTCGGACACAATCGATAAATGCCAGAAACAAATAAAAAACTGTAAAACGGCCAAAGTAATTCTTATCACTACCTGGTTGCAGCGGGGCACACTGGATATCTGGAGCTGTGAGCTGCTAAGTTGAGCACTGATTGGAGAACTCTCTTCTTTAATCGTCGTGTTTTAATTTATACCCAAATTCGGGGATCTGCGCTACACGCGAAGTTGTCGACTTCTGTCCGTGGCAAATGTTATTTAAGCTAGCTCGGCGTAACGTACTTAAACAAATTCCGTGCGTTAATTCATATAAACAAATGTTTATAAAATATTCCAAGTCTGGGAATCACATTCTCATAATTTTAAAACTATATTTCCGAAATGAAATGATTTAAAAGAGCCATATACCAATATTTGAAATGAATCTTGTGACACTCCGGTAAATTATTAAAACAAAATAGAAACATTACTTTCCTCTTACCTGATTAAGTACAAACACAATAATTGATTTATCATTAGGATAATAAACCAACCGAACATTACCCTGAAAAGAGACCGGTTTGAATCAATTTTGTTTGAGAAATAATTGTTATTTCAAATACTGGACTTTGATTCAAAACGGTTTTAAGAGAAATATTAACACAAGTTGTCGTATACAAGGCATACCAAAAAGAACGAAAAACCCACTAAGGCTAATTACAATAGAAAGCTATTAAAGGGAAAATCACTTAGTTACAAGGCTGAAGAACTAACAAGCAGTTAATACGAAACAACTGACTTAAAAGTTAATACATATACAGTGTGGTTCTGAAAGTCGGAGCATAATTTTTATAGGAGGACCTAGACGTCAAACGTTAATTATTATTAATATTTAATTACCTAAATATAAAGTTGCATCCATATGGCGTTACATCCACCTATAAAATGTGGAGCTAAGATGGATTTTAGTTAAAAATCAAGGATAACTTGGATTAATTCTTTCGCTCAACGGTTCCACCTGAATCCCGTTGGATATTATATTAAAATGAATAAATACATAAATAAATTAAAATGAACTATCCCGGAGTAAGGATTTTTTATCGAGCTACCAGCTACAAGCTACGAAATAATGCATTCTAGTTTACAGAAACTTGTAGCCGACTGCTCTTTCACAAAAACTGTTCGAGATGACCGTAATACAAAAATCAATCCTATGTAAGAAATTAAATTGCACCTTCCTTCGGCTTTTTTCATTCTGCAAATTGTGAACAGCATTTTGAAATCTGTTACATAGTTGTTCCTCATTATCAATACTCACAGAGTACAATTTCTGTTTCAATGCTCCCTAATTGAAAAAGTCACAGGGAGTCAAATTTGGTGAACATGGTGGCCATAGAATGAGAGCATCTTATCTGCCTGCGCACCAATCATTTAGATCTTTTCTTACATTACAAGAAAAGTGCTGTGGTACACCGTCATGCATAAAGTATATTTGATCGCGTAGATTAAGCAAGTAATTCCGGTAGAGCATTTTTCAGAAAATCTGAATAACTGTTGCCATTGAGGCGATTTGGCAACCTGATAGCACCAAGCAGAAAGTAATTAATGAAACCCATCAACACTAAACACACTGAAAAGGGCCTTTTCTTAAATACAACTCGTTTTCTTCTACAGCAATTGTTTTGGTATTATGTGGGCTGCTTTCAAGAATTCGCATATTAAGATCAGCTATATGGTACTTACTGACAGATTAGATAATTAATTTCTAGTACGTTGTTTACCGAATATCGTGTTATTGTACTATTATTATGCTTTCCGTTTGTTGCACATATTAAAACTAATATGAGCAAGATTCATTAGTTCCTTATTATTATCTTGGGCAGAATCAAATTTAGAATTAAATTTCCACATATTTGTTACATTTAGAAATAGAAAGGCCCATTGTAAATGAATGAAAGTATATTTAATACATTTGGGCTAAAAATGAGAATTTTTAGAGGGGCAAGTGATGTTAAAAAATAACGAAAGAGGTAATAAATCTTTTCTTGAAATAAGTATAATATTTATTATTCATTGGATATGCTCACTAAAGCCATGCAAACTTTTGTTTTAGGAACTTGTTATACAACTTTAAAGTGCATCTTAATGGAATTTTTATTACTTGTCTTTTATTATTTAGTATAGTGAAATATCACAACGGCCTGTGATTGCACGTACGTGATTAGGCGACCAACTGAATTTATTGCCTTAGAGATTTGAAGTTTTGGTGAAGTAGCAGGATAGTAATTTACGTATCCGCGTGCACTACTAGACGAGCAATACTATTGCATAGCAAAAATAACGCATGCTTTTATGAATTTTTTCATTGAAAAACAAAAGGCAAGTAAATTCTAAAAATAAATATGTTAATAAAACTAGAGATAATTTATTGTTATTTCATTAGGATGCTTACGTAATACCTAAATAATTTATTTATTTTTTCTAGAAAACTTAAATAATCTTTAAAAACAAAAAAACCCAATCAACACAGTTTTTATTTACTCTACATTGTGGCCTAAAATATAAAAAACTTAAAAAGGCCATGTTCATTACTTACACCAAATTTTTTTTTTTTTTTTTTAATTTCCGATATTTGATCAGTGAAGTTAAGCAGCACTGATCGAGTCCGGCAATTGGATGGATGAACGATAGCTCGTCTAACAGTCGGTAGGCTGTCAACAGACAATCCCGGGAAGGCCGCTAGCCTGATGCAGGTGGAAAGGCGAGCCCGGGTGAAGGGTCGAAAAGACCTATCCAGGAGGTTTGCCACTCTGCTAGCGGTGCAGGCGGGCAGGCCCAGGCGGTGGGTTAGTTGACAGTCGAGGACCGTGGTTCGGAGTCCACGCTAAACTGTAGGTCCCTAGGTAAAAAGGGCCCATTATGGCCTACTTGCCTAGTAAAATAAGTAGCTACTACTACTACTATACAAAATTTTTAGTATTAAAATAAAAACATATTCTAAAAATAAAACAAGTTTGGTAACAAAATCTCAAATAATCTTATTCTAAAACATACATAAATATATACACTTAGATCCTTCGCTAAAAAAAAATATAAATAAAAAAAATAGAACATCGCTGTTCTGCTATGGCTGCTTCAGACTACCCGTTAGACCGCACAGGCTATTTGCCGAAGTCTATGACCAGAGTATGAAAAGTTTTTGCCATAGACTTAGACAGTTAGACTATGACTGGTCACTTGAAATTTTCCGTGTATTCCAGCACCGCTTTCCGATCGTCCTTTTTTTCATATAGGAAAGGAGAGTAGCTGGCATGCGCAGCGAGATCTAGATCATATTCCCTATTCAGAATCAGTTTATCTACAAACGTCGCAGTATGTAGATGACTGGTGCGAGGATAAAAATAAATAGTAACAACTATTACGAAGTACGCGAAAAATCAGTCTGTGTGGATTTGTGTTGACGAAGCCATGGATTTTAAGGAACATAAAATCATTAATGTTATTATGCGTATTTTAAATGCTATTCAAAGTACACCTGAACTGTCAATATGTTGTAAACGGGTGTGTAAACCAATGTGCGAACCATTAAGGAAATAGTGGTAAACGCTTTGTATAATATTGGTGTAGAAGTGAAAATATTTTACTGCTTGTATCAGACGCTGAGGCATATACACTGTGCCTCAGGGTAGATGTAACAAGAATATAATGGACAACAATTTTTCAAATTTTCGAATGGCATTTCGGAAATCAGACCTGCTTGGTGTAAAACTATGACGTATCAAAAATGAGTTAAATTTGTGTTATACAGGGTGTTTATAAGTCAATTTAATAAAAATAGTCACTAATATATATATGAAAATTCCACAGAAAAAGTTATTTAGAATGCAATTTGTGCCTAATTACGAAATGTTGGGAATATAAATTTACTTTGTTGGAACTTTCCTTTTTTCATCACCAGTCAGTTTTTTCTTGAAAATAAGATAAGACGTTAAGAACAAAAGTCATTTATAATACTAATTTATTTTAGAAAAGAAATTTGTGATTACAGAGCACTCCCAACTTGCAAAAATAAGTTTTAAAAAATTCTAAATAATATACCTACCAATTTATTGAAAAAAGGGGCAGTCCAAGAAAGTAAATTTATATTTTTGAAATTTAATAAGAAGGTACAAATTGCATTCTAAACAACCCCAGTCCCAATTAATGCAAATCTCCCAAATAAATTGCAAGAAATGATCAAATTGCCCGGCGAGAGTAGGTGTAAAATTGAACAGAGATTAGAGTATATGTGTTATTTACGCCATAAAGCAAGAAGAAAGAACATGCAAAGGCACACGGAATAATATGACAGAAAGATACTGGTATATAATATGAATGTGCAAAGTAGGTTAATTAATGCCATGTCTAAAGAGATAGCACGGTGTTGTTTCAGTTATTAGATTAATTCAGGCCACTTTCAACAGCTTTCGTATAGGTAGAATGGGATTTTTTTAAACTGAGTGAATATGAATAATCTACTTCGTCAACTTCCTTATTAATTAGGCTTTATCTGTTTAATAAGACGTTTATTTGATAACTGAACAAATGTGGACGAACTCGAAAAATGTTTTATATGATATAAAAACAGAACAAAATAAGGATATTTGGCTTTTTATATTTAAAAAGGGAAATATTCTGAGAGTTTGGCGTTGCTGTTGATAGTACTGCAAAAGTTAAATCATTATCTGCCTAAAATCTTATCTTGAAAACTAAATGCGCTGTGCTGTTAAACGTAACATAAACTCAGATTCTGAATTAATTATCTATGGCGTGCCCCAGGGCTTTGTACTAGGGTTACTGTTATTAATTATTGATATTAAGATCGGTTTTATTATACATATATTTCCTGGTAAATATCTTTTATTTGCAAGCGCTGCAACTTTACAATACTCTGCTGCAAATAAACTCAACCTTGGTCTACGACTCAAGATATTGTGGAAATAAAGTGGAAACTTAACTTACAGATAGTACTAAAAATAAATAGAGGTAAGACTTAATGACTAATCTTTTCTACTACCAGTAATGTTTCTGTAGGAAACTGTTACTTTATTTTATTGAGGGTAATCTGTGGTGGTCATCTCAAATCGACAAATGCATTAGGTGTAATCCAATGCAGATCGGGGTATTTGCCCGCTGAGTAGTTGTTTCGTTCAAATCATATTTAATAACAGTAGTTTAGTCCACCTGGGCTAGAGGTCGCCGCTCGCGGTACTTGCTTCGCAAGTCGCAATCCGCCACAGAGACATCTATGATGTCGGTCGGATAGTAGCATTTAGACTATACGAGAAGTTTCATACCTCTCACCACTACTCAATTTACCTTAGTTAGTATATGACTAGCAGGTTGGCCACTATCATTTGTCTGTTCCATAACCTATGACATACTGAGGAGAACAAATAAGTTCGAAACTGGTCTACGTCTGGTTAGGAATTGACACATGATATTGGCTATCAATCTATCATGATTTGAAGGTGTAATCTAATGCAGGTCGGGGTATTTGCTCGCTGAGTAGTTGTTTCGTTCAAATCATATTTAATAAATGCAATAATGCAAATCACTACTCAAGAGACACAAACACGTGGAAAATACGTTAAGCATTTTACCATGACCGTGCGTGTTTTCCACGTCGACGTGTCCGCTGTTTTTAACCTAATTTTCAACGTATTGTCGTTGAAGTCACGTTTAAAAATATACGTTTTTTCAGTGTCGAAATTTAACTAGAATGGCTCTATCTGGCTAAAAATAAACATAGAAAGCACGTATGGAAGGGAACATAATTTTAACGTAAAATTTTGCACTTCTTTAAAACTTAATGTATAAGACATACTTTCAACGTCGAAATTTAATCAAAATTGGACATTCGACGAAAATATTGCGAAAAAGAAATTACGTGTACGACACTTCCAGATACACACGTGTATTTGAAGTCAAATTAAAACGTTGGACAAAAAAGTGGAAATGTCGTGGTTTCGATTGTGTCAAACATACTTTTAAAAACACGTTCTTTCAACGTTTAATTTTTGCAGTAAGCCAGTCTTTGCGTTTATATAGCGGAAAAAAAGTCACGTGTGTGACACTTCCGAATACATACATACAATGTGGAATTTAATCGTTGATTATAAAATTCCATGATTATTATGTCATAAGTTGTCCATTTTCTCACATTATAAGAAACACGTATTTTCAACGTAAATGTTTTAATATTAGTAAAAAGTGACCAAAATTCAACGTTGAGAGTATGTTAAACATTTTTGTGTATTATTTTATCTTACAATTTTAACGGTATATTTATTACGAAACACATGTTTTCAACCACTTCAACGTGACCTCAACGTTGAAAATACTTCCGTATATTTCATGGGTAAGTTCCAACTGTTTACTACGTCCACTTAAAGGAGTTATTACAACTAAAATTTTAATTAGTTCATATCAATCTTTATTTATCATTCACTTACATTTCTTATGGCATGATGTTATGAAGAAATGCCACTAACTCAGAACAACTGCATAATCAAACTATAAGAACAATATCTAGTGCAGAATCCACCGATAACTATCAGCTATTTTTTAAAAAATTTAGAATCATGTAAATATCATCTATTTGCACTCCTCTCTTCAATATGTACTTTTGTATAAATTAGATTTCCACAATTATAGTACTAGGGCAGTCAATAATATTAATCCGCAAAGCTGGTAAACTCTTCAAAAAATTGTTTAAATACATAGGAGAATCGACGACACCCTAACTCTTTAAAAAATAATAAATGGTGTTTATAACTGACTATTTCTTGTTTGCGAGCTGTTTTTTCTTTAAATAACGTTAAAAAACATGCACCTAGATGACGTCCATATAAAGCGTCATGACGCTGTATGTATTGTATTTGCTATCCACTATCCAGAGACACCCAGATTGTAATATACCAATTGAGAGATTTTTAATTATAAATGATTTTCTTAATTGCAAAAATATCTAATCGTAACAATTTTTGACTTATAAATTAAACTTACTAAATAAATTATCCTCAATCTTAGCAATAGTTACAGAATATGAAAAAACATTATTTTTCATCAAAAACAAAAAAAAAAGACAAAGTTCTATGTATTTGTTGGTGTCTCAAGGGTTTTTAATGAATAATAATTTCTCAGATTTAAGAGTTGTGAATATCGAATTTTCTTCTCCTCAAGAATTTTTCTTATCGCCTTTTTCTTGAAACAATCGGTTTTGCCTTGTTTCATTCAATTTAACGGGCTCCAAAAACTCTAAGATCGGCCCTGGCTGTTTATATTAATTTATGTAATTTATTTGAATTTGATTAATATGAGAAATATAATAAACTGGTTAACAGAAGTGAAAAGCACAGTGGTATTAGATTATTAACTAGATGAGTGGTGGCACAGACTATACCATTAATCTAGTAGGTAAGTCCCTTGTTAATCCAGTCTCTAGATGGAAATGGTTTATAGAAATTTCTCGTAATGGAGCAACAAATTTATTAGCCAATTAGCATTAATTACTATCCAGTACCCAAATAATTAGTAAGCAGATTTATGAGTAGATAAATAGCAATACAACAGACAATAGAACAACGCAATATGTTTACTGCATAAAATATTTTTTCTAAATTGTGGATAGACTTTAGACGAATAGTACGGATATATTGTTAGTTACGCAAATATATCAGGCATTTATGTAATTAAATAATAAAGTTCAATTTGTGACACTGACTACAACCATCTCTCTTGTTGAAAGGGATATATTCTATGGCCAAAATAACTTCACAGAAATACTAAAATTCTTAATGTTAATATTGTCTCAAGGTAATGCTCGAAAGAAATAAGAGTTGTCTTCAAATTAAAAAAATTGGTTTAGGGACATACTTATGAAGAAATATTAACAGATTTCTTGTAGTATTTGTTTTTTGAGTATTTTCTTAATTTAAAATGTTTTCTGCACTCCATTTTTTTTTGTTCGCACCATGTAATTATATATTTCAGGACTGTATCCTCTTGAATTATTTATTTCTCTGTAACCTATATAATTTAAAATTCTTATCTACTTGGTGCACTAATTTATCAACCAGAGAGGAAATAAATGGTTCTCCATTTACAGAAACATATTATCTTTATTTGTTTTTTCGGTCAAAATGCAGTCGTTTCTGCAGATACATAGATTGTACAGTGGCTTAGTCATCATTACTAATAATTAAAGCTGGCCGAGGTGGCTGAAGTACAGCCACGGTCTTGCGCTGGCGTCACACGTGCCGATTTAGAAATGATTTACGCTGCAGTCTTATTTGAAAGGTTAATGCGTGAGGTTGTACCTATAAATTATACATAATGTCAAACGCGCCAAAGGGTAAAAAACGACCGTACGCGGATACAGTAAATAAATTTATCGGTGAATTTCCGGATTTATTCTATGACGGATGCAAAATAATTTGTAAAGTTTGCAATTAAGACTTAATGTGATGGCACAAAACAGATTGTCGTCGTCATATCAATACCGTGCAACATCAATATAAAAAAAGTGGCATGCCTTTGACAACTCAGTTTGTTTGATTTATTGTTAATGTTAATAGCTTGTAATATTCCGCTACACATACTGGATAAACAGCCATTTCGGGAGTTTTAGAATAAATACAATCCCCAGGTGAACTTACCAAGTCATACATCGTTACGTAGATATATTCCAGCTGTTCATGAAGGCATTGTAAATAGGATTAAATGTGGTTTAAAAAATACACGGCCCTGGTTATGTATTGACGAGACGACAGATTGTAAAAAAAAATCTATTTTAAATATTATAGTACGTGTACTGGACCCTCTTAAACCAACATTTCCATTTTTACTAGCTAGTAAAAGACTAACTGCGTGTACTGGCGAAATAATTACGCGTGTGGTGCTGAAGACATTCGAAAAATTTGAACTTTCAACAAGTCAAGTATTGATGTTTGTGACTGATGGTGCCGCGACAATGCGCGTGGTAGGCCGTTCTCTTCAAAGAGACAATTGTAGGTTTTTACATGTTACGTGTAAAGTGCATGCGTTACATCTTGTGGCAGAAACGATTCGAAAATGTTTTCCAGAGGTAGATGCATTAATAGCAAATACAAAAAAAGTATTTCTCAAATCTCCTAAACGGCTTCGAGCATTTCATAGACAGTGTCCTGTTATCCCTGAACCACCAGAGCCGATTCTTACACGTTGGGGAACGTGGTTGAAAGCGGCTTTTTATTATACTGAATATTTTCAATAAATAAAAGCTGTGATACTACAGTTCAACCCTAACGAGGCTGCAACTATTAGGGAAAGCCAGACAAGCTTTCAAGACGTTTCCCTTGAAACAGATTTAAAAACTATCAATAACAATTATAGAGGACTACACGACGCAATAGAAAAATTGCAAAATAGTCCGTTGTCGTTAGTGGAATCGCTGCAAATAGTGGACGACGTAAATACACAGCTACAGGCTATAAATGACGCAAAAAATAATCGCGTTAGTGAAAAATTCGAGAGTGTATTACAGAAAGATCCTGATTTTAGCAAATTAAGACAAATTTGTGATGGTGCATCTACAACATTATTGTTCAAATTTATTTCCATTTATTGTACTTATTCAAGTATTATGATATGATGTAAACATATGAGTCATATGACGGCTCTGTCGGCCAGGTAACCTCGGCCAGCTTTACTAATATTATCCGAGGACTCTAATAAACTGTAATCCTGTATTGTGGAGTCTTTTTAGGTTCTTTTTTACATGAAATTAGACAAATTCTTAAGCAAGATATTTTTGTCGAATTATATTCAGATCACTCTCCTCTTCAAATCCTGAAAACTCTCCAGCTGTACCTCCTTTTCAGTGCCTAATAGAGGGGGTGAAAAGGGTGGTCATCCTTTGCATCACGCGTTTTATGTTTTTTTATGAAAATTACAAGTTTAGAGACCAAGAATTAAAGTAGCAAATTTTTTAACAAATATTCTCAAAGACTATAGGTTAAATCCTTAGAGCGTCAGGATTAATGAATATGCGGGGTGAATACACATTAAATTACGAAATGTTTTTTCCTAAACTTTCTCTTTTAAGAAAATAAACATTCGATCGCAAAAAATAAAAACCCATATTCCGACTTCCGAATACTGTATATTCTGCATAAGTATAAAATGTCAGTTTTAACACGGCGAACATTTGCCTGCAGGAATGAAAGCAAATGGACCATTTTGTTATTCGAAAACTTTTTCAATAAGGAATCCATGAACTTTCACATTTCTTTATAGCCGGGCAAAAAGTTATCAATATTGACGTTATTTACTAAAAACTTCGGACGATGACAGTTACTCAGGAATTTTCATTTAATTTGCCGATATCTGAATATTTGTTAAAATATCTGAATAATTTATGAAACATTTTTTGTAGGGTTTCTGTACAATTAATTAGACATAAAAGAAACGTTTATTTAATCTATATCGAAAACTCGAAACTTTTAGAAGGAAAATATAATAAAAAGGACGGTTAGGCAGGAATTCATTACGGAAATATTTGCATATAAACTGTTGCTACTTTTTGTATCGATTCTTGACTCACGATGGCATTACATGCGAGTATATTTAATGACTTGTTTGTTTAGGTCTTCTGAACTTTTGATACAAATATTTTGTATAATTGGGTATCTCTTTGTTTTCCACTTAAGGAACTTGAAAACATTTAAATTTCTGCTAAATTATTAGCCTGGAAATAGCAGGGTTGAACCAGAAATTTTATTAATATATGGGTAATTATTTACTACTATGGATTGAACTTAGTTTCTCTTAGTTTTTTTTTTAGAATACCATCTATTGTATAGCAGATACTAAAATAATAGATAAGTGAGTGATACACCCAGAAATTTACCCAAAAAAATTCATGGTAAATAACTAGGACTAAGAATATTTTCTAAAAACTGTACCGTTTACTTTTTACACGGTAATATATCAACCGCTTACAAATTATACAATTTTTAACTATCTGTTGTCAAAGATATGCAATTTTTTTTGTAATTATTTTGATTCCGTTAATGACGGTTTTTTTGCATATTTTTTAATGAATATGCATTTTTCTCACTCTCACGAATAGACAGCGACATAATTCCTGTAAACGAAATGATTTTAGTTGCACCAGAGCATACAGAGTGGTGTAATCCAATAAAATATTTGGAAGTTTTTCACAATTACTGAGTATAACAATCCAAAGTTTCAGTTTAAACCGATAGGACAAGTATGCAAAAAAATTAAAAAATGTTTTGAAAAAGGTGCGCCGAAACCCCTTGCTCAAAATGTCCATAGTTGTAAAGGACAAAATTCTTCAAAAGAAAGTCCATGACGGTATACATTTATCTTTTATAGTTTAGCCGTGAGCCGCTCTAAAAGTTGTATAAACAAAACCCGTGGTGTGCGGGAGCGGCTGTAAAGACCCTCATTTTGCACATATTTTTTTTTGGTTTACGATAAATAATCTCTAAGACATCATGCGTAACTTTAATTCTGCTGAAATCCCAATGAAATTGAGAATTTTTTTTGGCGGAGCTGTCAAAATTTGAATTCCTGGTCGAAAAATTTTTCCCTTATGGAACATTTCTCCATAATGCGTAGACCATCCATTAATTTTGTTGGACTCATCTCAGTAGTTACAAAATGTACATAATGAATTAAACAACTAAGAGTGTCCCTACTCACTAAATGACATTATATCTAATTTAAATTGTAAATAATTATTATATGCGGATGATTTAAAGATTTATTCTTGATTAAGGAAGTGTCATCTGCATACATTATGGGGTTAATGTTAGTTTTATTTGTGTCGTTGTTTTGATGTAACTTTTTATATTGTGCCAATTGTACTAAATATAATGTTCATATTATCTTATTTATAATTCAATATTGATCATGGTAAATAGCCGGGAAAGTATTGTCTAAAAATATATGTTTCATACTTGTAGTTACTATTTCTGCAGCAAGAAAAACATGTTTTTACACGGAGGAAATATTAAACTGAAGGGCACACGTGGTAATATATCAATTCTAATTTCATTTTATTACAAAATTTATTCCCAGTTTATGATCTCTATAATAATAATATGTTCATGATGGATGATGTGCCAAAAGTAAAAATATCGATATATCACAAGAAGTCCCTATACAATACAATAGCTGTGTTTTTATTAAACTTTCACCGTAATCTCTACGTAGCAAAATGTTTTAAATCCACCATTAATAATAAAACTTGAATTTTACACGGGATTTACGATACCTGATATTTAATAGGTACTAAACTTTATCTGTCGAATAGCAGCTAATCCTGAAATATTTTTTATTTACCTTCGACAAAAAGTTTGATATAATTTATTTATTCTCTGAAAGCTTTTTTTCAGGGGATACTATATTTTTTGCAGTTTGGTCAAATTAGGATATAATTTATGGTTTCAATTTAAAACGTGACTTTTTAAGAAATATCAGGTTTGGTGTGGCGCGGGACTGTCTATAGAGAATATGTATTATATTTGCATAATTTGCTAATCAATATTTATAAATGTAATTAATTGTTTCTTTATCATAAACGTAAATTTAAAATGTAATTGCAAAATATACTTTTCTTACGATCATAACAAAAAGTCAACATATTTTTTCTGTTACACGCTAATAATCGTTATTTATGACACAAGGGCGAGAAATGCAGTCTTTTATGCGATTACTGAAATGCCCCGATCTGCGTTGATTTAAACCTGCAAGTCTCATCTGGTAGCTTTTGTTCGCTGAGTAGTTGTTTACTGTAAATATTATTCAGTATACAGTTTAGCCCACCAGGACTAGAGGTCGCAGCACTTGGTACCTGCTTTGAAGGTCGCTATGAGTCACTAAGACATCAGTAATGTCTGACTGGTAGTAGCACTGACCACTAGAGGGATACACTTATCACTCACTATTGTTGCGATTTTTTTTGTCCAAAACACCAATTTTCTCTCACCACCTTACAAGTTATGACGTCATCGAAATGTTTTTTCTGGTAACCCTATTTTTTTTCACTAGTAATGGATAATACTACTTTTTCTGAACTCCGTAATACCGCGCAGGTGGGGTCTGAAGTGAATATCTTCCAACATATGGCGTTGAATTTGAAATTATTATTATTTTATTATTTGAATTAAAGCTTCCCAAACAAATGGACTGAACAGAGAGGTTCAATCGAACTGTCACTTAGGTCACCAGACCTATTGGATTTTTTCTATGGTGCTATATAAAACCCAAAGTATATGTGACGAAGCCGAATAATCTTGAAGATTTGCAGAATAGAATAAGAACTGATATTAGGAATATTTCACCAGATTCTTTAAATAACGAGAATTTTATGAAAGATTTTCCATTGTCGGCAAGTGAATGGTGAACAGTATCTTGAAAACTATTTATTTCAGACGGCATGACATAACTTCAACACCATGTATCTTGGAAGCTATTCACTTCAGATTCCCCTTGCGTGATATTGCCGAACTCAGAAAAAAACATTATCCGTTATTAGTGAAAAACTGGTTAATACAAAGAAAAGATCGATGACGTCATAACTTTTAAGATGGTGGGGGACAATTGGCGTTTTGTAAAAAATTGGAACAGATGACTAGAGTCTACATACCCAGGCGCTCATCCGAATAATATGCCTAAACCTTTCAAATTTTTCTTCTTTCGTAACGTCTGACAAGTCACGTTTCAATATTATATTAATATTCAGATATATCTTTTCCTCTGAAATACGACATGACAACACATTTGAAAATATTTAAACACAAATGAATGCTAAAACACTAATCATTTACTATATTCAAATCATTTTGAAGGGCTATACAGTCAATCATAGATGAAACATTACTACAAATTTTTAGATCATCCACAAGCATTAGATGTTTGGAGAATTTAAAATAAACTGACATATTATTGCCTCGTATTTATGCATTTCTAGAAAAAAAAAAATTATTGGGTATTAAAAAAGCACTCTTTCAAATCTAACATGATAATAATAAGAAATAAAATCTGCAAAACCTATATTGTGACGGGACGTGCGGAGCAAGACGCGACATGTGAGAGGGAGGGAAATGTATAACACATGATATCTTCCATCTCTTACATCGCTTACACTAAAGCGAGAACGATGATTGTTGTTTTTGCTGGCGCGTGACCGAGGCAGAGTTTAGCTTACATGCTGGGATACTTCAGGGACGCACTTAATTTTGTTACCGAATCATTCTAGCAGTCCTGATATATTGTAAGTGTAATATTATAAGTTAAACAATAATTATTTAATATCTGTTTATTTGCTGACGTGTTTTTGAAAATATTTTAAGAAGGTTATCGTGTTGAAGTGAGTTGTGTAATAATGTAATATGAGTAATAATTATTTTGTATCTGTTAATTTGCCGGCGTGTTTTTGAAAATAATTTAAGAAGGTTATCATATTGCAGTGAGTTGTGTAATAGTGTAATATAAGTAATAATTATTTTATATCTGTTTATTTGCTGGTGTGTTTTTGAAAATAATTTAATAAGGTATTTGATGTAAAAATGTTTCAACCGTGGGAGGCATCTACGTCTGCATCTTATTGTGTTTGTGAAAATGAAGGTGATAGTGATTACAGCGATAAAGAAAATCAAAGTTCATTAATGTTTTCAGTAAAAAAAATCGGTTACATTTGAACGAGCAAATGAAACAAATTTGCCTTATTGTTTACAATAATCGTTTGAAGCGACGAGTTAATGACTCTAATTTGTACGATTTGGATGTACTAGGTGAAACAGCATCTCTGACTAACGTTCCCCATCCCAATATACACAAACTGGTGAAAGAAGGTGCCCTCCCAAGAAAACAAAGATCCGACGCCGACAATCGAAAACTCTGGACCAATCGTTAGCAAAACTTTTAAGAACTTTAGTTTATGACACGTATCAGAAAAATGAAATCCCAACTATTGACGTGGTAGACAGAAAATTAAAAGAAATAGATTATCATGTAAAATATACCAGAAGAACTTTAGGAACTTGTTTTTAAATATCAAACTATTAATAAACGCATGGCGATTATGGAAAGTAAACGAATAGTGGTTGGCGAAATTCATATCTAGAAGAGAAGGGAAAATAGACCAATTTATTATCTAGATGAAACTTGGTATGATACTCATGACAGTAGAAAAAGGATTGACTGATGGATCTAGGAAATGTCAACCAATCTCATTGCCCCCTAATAAAGGAACTCGGTTGATTATATTACACTGTGGATCAGTTGATAGATGGGTTGATATTGCATTGAAACTGTGCGGAAAAAACATGGAAGACTGTAACGTGGATTACCACAAGAACATGGAGGGAGAAATATTTGAGGAATGGTTTGAAAATACACTAATTCCAAAATTAAAACCGAATAGCATTATTGTTCTTGACAATGCGAAGTACCATTCGAGACAACAAATTCCTAACAGGAGTTCTACTAAGCTGGCGTTACAATTATTTTTTATGGAACATGATTTCTATAATGAGGAAAATTATAATAAAGCACAACTATTGGAAGTCCTGCAAATGAAAAATTATGAGAAGAAGTATATTATATTTAGATAATGTAGCGGAGATGTATGGCCACAAAGTGTCGAGATTACCGCCATATATCTGTATTTTCAATCTGATTGAATTAATTTGGTGTAAAATGAAGAAAAACGTCAGAAAAGGAAATATTTTTCCGAAATCCGATAAAAAAAGTCGTAGAGTTAATCGAAAATTAAGTGTCGAAAATTAACAAGGAAGATTGGGAAAAAAAAATTAGGAAAGTTACAATGGAGGATGATTTTTTTAAAAATTGTAAAATTTCATATGGAAATATATTTATTATAAATTTGAACAAGGATAGTAGTTCATTTCAAAATGATGAAAAGGGTGAGAAGGACGAGGATTCAGAGGAAGAAGAAATGTGAGGTGCGGTAAAGTGAGGTGATGTGAAGTGAAAAAATGAATTTTGTGATATCATCTGCAATATTTAATTCCGGTTTTGTGCTTTAGCTCTTATTATAAAGTCAAAAATATTTAAATCTTACCTCTTAACCGGAAAGGGGCTCATTATTCTCATTTTAATTACATGTATTTTTAAAACAATTTGCCACCATGAACATTATTAAATAAATTTCGTTTGATGCATTTTCTTAAACCGAAATTTGTTCGTTTACTTTATAGGAAGAATTGTCAATTACATAAAGATGTCAAATAAAATAGAGACCTAGCACTAAAAATTTAAACTTCGTTCCTACCAACTAACAGATCTGGCTTATGTTTTAGCAATGTATAATTTAATTTATGTTGATTAATAGATTCTAAATCCCTTTTTAATTATACAGACCATAAACATTTTAAGATGCGTTCTTAACTACCTAATTAATTAAAAGTTTTTAGTGTTCTTATTGGTATTTTTTATGATTGCTTCCAAGTGGTTATTAAAAGCACGAGTTTTCCTGTAAAATGTAGACATTTATGACCCAAATTGTTATTTGCCATATGTCAGTCCTAATCATAAAATATTTTATTATCTATCCTAATAAAAATGGCCATTGGCGAAATATTAGTTTCTGGATCTTAACATTTTTATAGAAAGATAACTGTCAAAACATAAATATTTTACTTTCATACAGATGGTCAGAATAATGTTTTTGCTTTTTCTAAGTTTATTGATTTACTCATTAGGTATATAGTTTTAAATTTAATTGTTACATCTTCTGCTCTGCAGCACTGTGAAATGTAGCATTTTTTGCTTGTTCTGCTGTAAATTAGAATGGATGTTTGTTTGTTCTCTCCAATAATAATGTATTTTAAACTGCTATGTTTTTTTAATTTAATGCGGATCAGTTTTCTCCTTGAAAAGTTTTGGTCGTAGGACCAGTGGTTTTCATACAAAACAATAAAAACCAAGGTGTGACGCCCGGCGACCCCTACAATAAAACTGTCACATTACATACAGTATCTTCATCAACCTTCTTTCACCTGCGGCGTAATATGAATATGTGTCGTTAAATTGAAACAAAAAAACCATTCAGATAATCAATTATTAATTTATTTGTAACCAAGCGTACGAAAGAAAAATCTGTACATAATAATGTTCACGTTGTACTCTCGATGAATTCCATCAATGCGGTAATTAAAAACATTTATTTACCATATCAACTTAATCTCGTTAAAATAACACACAACGTCTAATAAATATTCCTAAATCCTCTCGTCTGGATCACTAACAGGCTTTAATTTGGTGCGAATGTGTCGATGGGCTTTGTAACAAGAGTTTTAACTGATTTTTGATAGGTAAACTGGGTCGCATGTTGTTATATTGGACAGATGTTTCTAATTAAATTTCAATAATAACATAAAGCATTCGTTGAAGACCACTGATACTAATAGTTGGCAAAGCATATGTTTGCAGAGATGCTGACAGAGCTACAAACTTTTAGCTATGAAGTGAAGTTGAAAGAAGTGTTCAAAAGTTCGCGATAACGAGCTTTCTATATCGTGACCAACCGGTGGTTGAGCTATTTTACTATTCCTCATTTTTCTCCTTTTCCTGTGCTTACTTCGATGCTTTCTGGCATCTAGAACATATCAAGCGTTAAACGACATTTCATTATATCGGTATGGTTGTTATGAAATGCAGCGATCCCACAGAAGGGGGAAAGCGATAATCTAACAGCTGCAACGGCAGGGTTTTCATTTTTTTATATTCTAGCAATAATAATGAAACGAGAATTTTTATTCTGTTTACTGTTTATGCTGGGGAATGTTTGTTTCAATATTCTCCTAGCTTTTATCATGATATAAATAGTAAACGTTTTGTGCTGTTCTACGTATTTTCTAGGTCTTGTTACAATCTAAAAAAAAAATAAGTGAAAAAAATTTAAAAAACATGTATTGCTCATAAATTCAAATAATGAATGAAGAGCAGAATTAACAGTTAAGTTCCAATTTTTGTAATAAGTTCCACTTAAGGCTGTATATTGATTAATACTGAATGAGAGTAGATTATCATAACAAAAATTTATTTTTAATTGTGCACTTCAGTGTCTCGTCCACGAACTGTCTAGCTCGATCTGTGGTGGGTTTCCTCGATGCTGAATTTGGGTACAGTTTTCACACACAGGAAAGAAAAGGAGGAATGAAAGAAAATGTTTTATAAACTTTATAACAATTTTAAAACAAAAAACGTGGTTTCAATTTATTACTATATGAAAAAAATCTAATACTTATGCAAGGGTATAAACAAATTTAAACTGCAAAACAAAATATTTAAACAGGAAACTGTAATTATATTCATTAATTACTATTGAAATTTATGTACATTTGTAATAGTCCGTTTTAGGAAATGAATAATTTGGATCACGTTCGTGGCAAATTAAATAAAATGGTCCGTCATACCTTACATTCCAGATTTGATTAGAATAATTTCGTTAAACATTATAATATCTGATAGTTTTTTTTTTTGGGATTTCGTTCAGGTATAACTAATTTTATTATTTTTTCTAACGTTTCGATTTATTACGCCATCATCAGAGAAACTATTAATTATTAGGTATTTGTTTTAGATTTTGTTACATGTTATTGGATTGTCAGTTTTAACGTCAGACAATCCAATAACATGTAACAAAATTTAAAACAAATACCTAACAATTAATAACATGTTAAATATTATTGTATTACCCTTGTACCGCAGCGCTACTTAGCAAGGTGCTTCAAGTGAGTGAGCGCGCAGATCGTATGATGTCAGACAATGCCGAGCCACGAGTGAGAGAAGTTGTGAATTTGGTATGTTGAGTGTCCTCTTGAAGATACGTTACATTGCAGTCCTGTGCGTTGGATATGATCTGCTGCCTTGAAGTTTTTTGAAGTTTTGTGAGTAAAAGAAACTCAAAAGATATGTGAGCTGTGCCCCATTAGCTGGTAAGGTCCTCTTCATTAAAATTATAAACTAACTGTTATGAGTTTGGTATGTTGAGTGTCCTCTTAGAGATACGTTAAATTGCAGTCCTGTGCGTTGGGTATGATCTGTTGCCTTGAAGTTTTTTGAAGGTTTGTGAGTTAAAAAAACTCAAAAGATATGTGAGCTGTGCCCCATAAACCGGTAGGGTTCTCTTCATTAAAATTATAAACTAACTAGGTACCTAGCAACTAAATAAGCCTGCCTGTGTTAACTGAAAGTGCCCACTGGCGTAATTCCTATAAATTGACTTGCATTGATTTGCCAATCTGTCCATCTACTAAACTCTATGTGTAAAGCATCTTTGACTTTTTAATTTACCGATTCATTTTATGAGAAACTGTTTGAATGAAGTACACGTTTCTTTCGTCTTTTTAGCGTTACCAGTGAGTGTAATTTGTCTGAACTTCGATAAAAATACTTTAAAAAGAGTGTGGTGCCTAACAAAATATTTTATTACAACTGGACAATTTTTTCTAGTTAATTTGGCGATTGCTGAATGTGTTTTTTTTATTATGTCTTTAGTTTTAAGTTCTTTAGAAATTTGTCTGGTCAATCACTCGCTTCCCCGCCCGGAGAAGAGATTCAAGAAATCATGCTAATTTTGAATATATGTATTTGTTTATAAATTTTGTTTTATTTCAGTAAATAATTTCTGACTTATTAAATTAAATAATAAGGCAGGAAAACGGCACATTAAAAAGTAAACTATGATTTATAGAAAAATCCTGAAATAAGTTATAGACATGTCTTAAATAAAAAGAACACTGAATATAAAATGGTTAAATAAGTGGGGAAGACAATAAAGCACTCAGTGTATATATTTTTACTTAAATAGGTATCTAGGGACTTAACTGAATCCAACGGCGGTTGTGTAAGTGGAATCGACTGGAGATGATTACTGAACTTCTGGATAGCGACAGATGTCAAGACAGCCCAGACAACAACAAATTTTTTCATAGGCCTGGACTTTCAGGAGGGAAATATGTCCATGCAAAGGACAAAAAAAACCGGTTCAAGCAGCCTTGGTAATCAAAAAAAGAACCTTGTAAGAGTAAAAGAAATATTTCTTAAAAAAAGAGCCCCAAAAGAAAAAATTTAAACACTTACGAATAAACTGCGGTTCTTGATCGAAATTTACGCCACTCGCTATTTTCCGACTTCAGGGAAGGACGACACTATTAATAAAACTTTAATGCAAACTACGAAGTACATAAAAAATATTATGTAACAGTAATGTCGTCACTGGTTATCAGTAAAAAGTGCGATGTCTACTAAGAGGGTAAAAAGAATAATTTTAGAAACACTATGTTAAATGAATACTAAATGTTCTGAAGTTATGGTGTAAGATTCTTGCTTTGTAAACGTTGTGTCGAAGTAATATCTCGCAAAAAAGATTAATAATATGAAAAACAAATTAATGTCAAAAACATGTGCGGCACTCTTTAAAATTAAACAACCATTATTGAGCTTTACAAGAAATTAAGTACCAACGTAAGTATACAAAATATGCCTTTTAATTTTCGTAAAATATCATTTTGCATTTAGCTTAAGGATTGGACAACTTAATTAGAAAATGTTAATTATATCTTTTGGAGTTTTAACTCCTTATTTGGAGCAAGGACCGAGATTAAATGAAATTTTAATGAAACTGTAATTAATACCTGCAATCTTGCCCCTAATTATTTAATAATTATTTTATATAAATTTCATGATGAGAGTACAAGGTGGATCCAACAAAATGTGCTTATGTTCTTATGTAGAATAGGACAACAATGTAAACTTGTAATACTACACCAAAACATACAATGTATCAAAAACAAAATTGAGGAACTTGAATTGTATTTAAATCTATATAATGTAGACGTTGTTTGTTTAACAGAACACTGGCTGAAAATATCGGAAATTGAGGCAATAAAAATAAATGGTTACGCCAGAGCAACAATTTTCTGTAGAAATGTCTATAATGGTGGTCTGGCTATATTTTATAAAAATCATGGCGAGTTTAATGTTAAGGAAATTATGTATATACTAGAATCCTCAATTGAAAAGGACATTGAACTAGTTGGCATAGACATAAAATTTGCAAAATCTTTAGTGAAATTGTTGTCAATTTATAGATCACCACAGGGCAATTTTGAAAATTTTACGTTAACTTTGGATAGTGTATTAAATAGAACTATAAATAATTGTAACGTTATACTGTGTGGAGATCTAAATATTGATTATTTATCTAATTCTAAAAGAAAAAAATGAGCTATGTGATCTGTTACAAACTTATAATGTTAATATGCTGTTAAATGAACCAACAAGAATATCTACTAATTCCTCTAGCTACATTGATTATATTTGCACCAATTTCGGCGATACACATGAGACAATATGCAGAGTTATGGAAGATGGTTTATCTGACCATTCTACCCAATTATTACAATGTGAATTTAACATACCATCAAATAATAACGTGAACTATAAGTATACTAGACTTTATAATGAACAAAATTACAAACAATTGTTTTATCAACTAGGTAAAGAATCATGGAATAATATATACAACACATTAACGGCGGAAGAGGGTTTTAATAACTTTATTAATACATTAACTTATTACAATGACATTTGTTTTCCATTTACCCGATTAAAAAGTAATGTATCTTCAAAAAAATGTTTGGTTAACCCAAGGCATTAGGATATTCTCTGAAAAACTAAAACTATTACATCAATTAAAATCACAAACGCATGACCCAAATGATATAAACTTTTATAATAAATACAAAAAAGTATTAGTTACAGCCAAAAAAAATTTATGATGATGCTATTTACTCTAAAGCTACAAATAAAAATAAAGCGGTTTGGTCAATAATCAATAATAATTTAAGTCATAATAAGTCAAAAAATATCATTAATGAAATGAAAATTAATAGTAATTTAGTAAATGATACATACCTTATTGCATAACACCTAAACAAGTATTTTATAGATCTGCCAGCTAAACTCAATGATGAAATAGGAGCAAATATAACCGATATCAATTTTGAACCAATATCAAATTATCCCACCCTTTTCTTAAAACCAGCTTCAGAAACAGAAATGTACAATATTATAATGTCACTAGAAATTAGCAATTCTTCGGGTCTAGATAATTTTAGTTCAATTTTAATAAAGCAATCCGTTAACTATTTATTATCTCCATTAACTTTGTTAATAAACTTAGAAGGAACATTCCTATCTATTTTAAAAACAGCAAGGGTTTTTCCACTTCTAAAAAAAAATGCATTGGCAGAAAGTTATAGACCGGTTGCTATCTCCAAAATATTAGAACGAGTTGTATTTAATCGTATTGTAGAATTTGCCACAAAACAAACTTATTTCAGAATCTCAACATGGTTTTCGAAAGAATCATTCCACTAAAACAGCTATAATGGCGTTTTTAAATCAACTTTATGAAAACTTAGACACTAACAATAAATGTATAGGATTATTTATGGACTTTTTGATTTGGTAAATCATAGTCTACTTTTAGAGAAATTAAAAAAATATTGCCTAAGGGGTAGAATAAATGACTGGCTTATGTCATATCTTATAAACAGAACTCAAGTGGTTGAAGTAAGTGGAATTAAATCTGAATAATTACACATAGAATTTGAAGTTCCGCAAGGATCAATTCTGGGACCCTCGCTGTTCTTATTCTATACTAATGATTTACCCAGTTTTTTCGATAATCTTTTAATAATGTTCGCGTATGATATTTCCTATTTATATTCCAGGAAAGCTTATGAAGAAGTTATATCTGATGTACAAATCTCCTTAACAGAATTTTCGAATCAAATTAGAACAAATAGGTTGTTTTTAAATATCTCCAAAACGGTATTTGTTATATTTTCCCCTAGGCACACTAGTTATGATAAAAGTCATTTAATAAAAATAGCTGGCAAATCTATTGAACAGGTAAGTGCAACAAAATTTTTGGGGGTGTATATAGACAATGCGCTAAATTGGGAAGCTCATATTGAATATGTAGCAAAGAAACTTTCTTCCGTTTATGCGTTGTATAGATTAACAAAAATAGCAAGTAGGTCAACTGATTTAGCATATTATTACACTCACTTTGTTTCAAGGTTAACATATGGCATTATTGTTTGGGGATGTTTGCATCACTCCCAAAGATTATTTAAGCTTCAAAAGACAGCTATGCGGAATATTATAGGAGTATCTAAATACACATCATGTAGACATTTATTTAAAGAACTAAATATTTTGACTTTGGCAAGCATATACCATATAACTTAGATATTGTCGTTTATGTTAAAAAATAATTTAAATATGTTTTTATCGAACAATTACAACCATAGTTATCTTACAAGGGAACGTGAAATCTTACTTACACCAAGTCATAATCTATCAAAACATGAAGAAAGCCCAAATTATATAAGAATAAAACTTTATAATAAGATTCCTAATTCATTAAAAACATGGAAAATATAAAAGTATTTAAAAATGCAATGAAAAAGTATCTAGCTGATAAATGTTACTATTCGATTGATGAGTATTTAGAAGATTAAGCATTAGCAGGTTCATATGTATTTATTATTTATACATGTTTGTTTTTTTTTGTTTTCTGTTTATTTGTTATTAAGGGATAAGTGGAGTCTGTCATTTTAAGGTAAAAATGTCGGTATAACATATGGAAAAGTTCGTTTTCGAAATACGAGGTGCTGAGGTTTAAAAAAATAATTAATGTTTTTTCGGCAGTTATTAAAAAACTACACAAGCATTCAATTTGAAATTTGGCACATTCTTTTGCATTAATATTGCTATATTTTTGTCAGTACGATAACTTGTACGCCAATGGATTTTTTACAAAATTATTTTTTTTAATTGCTTGTGCAAACTAGAAGAGAACCGTAGTGTTCCATTCTTCCGTACGCCGCACGGTTGTCGAGAAAAACGCTATCAAACTTGACAAATGTTGTATTATATTAAAATTTGATAGAGATGACACGACGATTGTTCAAAGAGTTCCGAGACCCCAGTTTCTACGCCACTGGATATTGAGATAAATATGAAATATGTCGTATTAGCAAAAAATATAGCACTATTGAGGTGAATAATACGTGCCATATTTCAAATCAAAAGCTTGTATAGTTTTTTAATAACTGCTGATAAACTTCTACTCATATATATCGAACTTTTTACCTTAAAATGAGGTCTTCTATCGATTGACGAAGTCCTGCTACTATAAACTGGAACATATTGTATAAAAACATGTAATATCAAGTTGCTACTCATATAAAAATCAATTTTAAATACTGTATTGTATAAAAATTGTTTACAATGGTTGTGTCAACGCATTAATAATTACAAAATATTTTCAGCTGCAATATTTTTTTGAGGATTTCACCCAGCTTGGATTAAATAAATCAGAGCATAACTAAAATAAAAAGTTCAATAACAATATTACTATGCAATAAAAATACGAGAAAACTTATCGTAGAATTTCTCCATGTATTCTAGTATTGAAAACCTCATAAAAACCCAAACCTCACTGATGATGTGTTTATTCAGAATATTTGCTGCCTTCAGGTGTTTACTTTAAAAACAACGTTCCGCGATCAATAATTCTTGATCTCCATAATATGTTATTCTTTTTCTTTCAAATCTGCTACTTTGTTGACAAAAGAAACTGTAAAATATGCTTATCTGAAATAGTGAGGTCAAAAATCACACATCATATTATAGCACACACTGAAACAATTTCCAGTGTGAAAATGTATAATTTCTCCATATACAGTTCGAATTTTTTTGATTTATTACTTACTATTAATGAAATAACGCGTTTGCACTTATTTGACTTAATTTACATGAACAAATGCACAGCGAAATTTTTCTAATTAGAATTGGACTATATTCTTCATAAAACTTACAGAATTTGAATGTCATGATGTAAATGACAGGGACAAACCTCAAAACAATAGCAGATAGTACAATACACAGTATTTTACCTTAACAAAACAGCTCCTCCTTGTTTCACCCCCTTTGTATGTTTCCTCCAATCAACGTTTGGCGTTTTTTCGAAGACACGTTTTTCGTTAACGCGAAATTACCAATCACTGGACTGGATTTACGTATGACAGTCTAATGCATTACATTATACTACATAACACCGCACAAAACATCACTCGTTCTGAAGGCGCGGACTTCCACACCATTTTTTACGTCCACTAGTGCCACTACGATAAAAGAATACACCGTGTCTCAAGAGATTCCGCTATATGTATTTTGTACATATGCACACATTCCTACGCAGCCCAACCTACCAGCGGCATCAGTGAGTCAGGTGGGCACATGAATAACATACTAACTAGCCTCGCCCCGCCTCGAATTTCCAGTCTGCTGTAAAAGCAGAAATTTTAAAATTATTACACGTCACGCCTTAAACAAACGTTATTGGTCTTTTCAATGTACCATAATTCCATAATTAGTGCGAACTTACTTTATTGCACAATGACGCACTTACTAGTCAAGTCCAATTTGCAAAAGGTCTTGAAACACGGTGTATATCGAATAAATAATACATGTCTTTATATTCACCGTACACACAAGAAACTGCTGGCCATAGTGTTTTCGAACTGAACATATTACAAACTGCAGAGACCAAGGATGTAAACTAAATACAAGGACAATTAGCAGGTGGTCGCCTAGGTATGCAAATCATATTCGCCCTTCAATACTACATACAAACATAATAGTTATAATTCTCGGCCGTCCCTCGGTGCCCATATAATTCTCGGCGGCTGACGACCGCTCATCGGTGCCGGTTTTACTTGCAAAAGCTAATTAATTAATTAATTAATTAATGTGTAAGTACACTGGCAAAGATTACAATTTAATTTATTACTACTAGGTTTAAAAATCCGTCTCTGGGATGACATCTAAACCCCCTAAGTAAAACAGAGTGTTTGATAGAGCTGTGCAAATATTATCAAGACCAAAATAATTTTGAAACAAACTGTTACACAAGTTTTCGGCTAGACATCAAAGCAATATGCGAAATTTTAACATTTTACAATAGGCATAAGTTTCTTTAAGTTTACAGAAACTATATTTTAATTTGAAAATTGCCCTGATGGTGAATAGAGGAAAAAATCAAAATATCTCTCTCTAGAAGATTTACTATTTTTAATAATGTTTTGCATTCGGCGTATTAATAAATGAATGTGTGACATTAAATGAATCGTTTAGTTTAGTCTAACCCATGAAGTTATTACATGAAATGGCTACATGGCTATCCGTTAAAAGATAGACGGCAGTGATCAAATCCACCAACCAAGGAAGTGAAACTGACTACGATTATACCCTTACTGAAGTCCCACTCTAACAGTAAAAAAGGACTTAATAGTAATGGTTGTCATGTTTATAGAGACATATAATACCAATTTTCCTAAAAGGAAATAGAGTCCGTACGTGTGTCACAGTTTGTAGCATATCAATCACGTTTTATGGTATTTCACTCGACCAATTTACTAGGAAACAAACATTGACAGAAAATGAATACGATAAAAGCAGACAACGATTTTGCACATAACGCACACCATAAAAAATAAATAACTTTTCCAACTGGTTGAAGGACTTATCAAAATTAGATGAGAGCAGATCGATTCAGTGTTTATTAGAGCATTGTACGGGGTGATGATATAACATATTCCACACAACAATGTTGTTTATTGTAAAGGATATCCCGTGACTATTTCCCCGCAATTTCGATTTTTAGAGACAAGATATATTATACATTTTCTCATGGTTTAATTTCTCATTTCCTAAAATATATAGATAAGTATTTTTTAAATAAACAAAGGAGCCAACCCCAGAATCAGTACAATATATATATAGATAAGGTTTAATATTTCTAATATTAGCAGTTTATTCAATTTGAATTGTTAAATGAGGGCTAACGTTTTCAGGCTCACCGCCACTATAAGGTCGTGCAAAAGTTATTGTTAGGCGCGGGAAAAGTTTATAGTGTTTTATTATAATTATTTCGTACACCAGCAAATAAAAAACCTTGTTAATTGTGCCTCAGTGTTGTGCAGTTCCATTTTGTTCGGAAAAAAGGCGGACATATGCTTCCGAGAGACAAGACCGGGTGAATGGATGCATAAAAAGACGCACGGTGGGCCGAGTCTCAGTCTTAAGTTGAACTTGAACGAGTAAAGAAGAAATAAGAAAGAGACTTATAAGTATTCAAGTGTGATTATAGTTGACAGTAATTAATCTATTGTTGTTAATTGTTAATTAGTAAATAAAATAGTGAGTAAGTGTTACCTGGACTTTCAATCAACGAATCTACGAGTATAGGTGTTTGTGTGGATGACAAACACGTAACAGTATTTTCTTAAAATGAGCATTATCCGAAGTGAATTCTAGTCCTTTTTAAAAAGAACAGAAACAAAATTTTGCTGGCTAATTTTCTAGCCCACGTCTGTCTGATCTCTATATAACTTGGAATTTAGAAGTCTACTGGGATCGAGCCAGCAAGATCGTTCATTATAACATATCGCCATATCAAACCATAAATAACTAATCATGAAAATAACTTATCGGACATTATGTATTAATGCCAATTTGAATTTATTACCACAAACGACAATTCAAAAACTTTTTTTTTATATTTCTTAAGATTACTCTATTGTCGTGGGAATTCAAAAAACTGTTTTTACTAAAACACAATAATATAATAGCTTCATCTAGAAGCCGGCCCGTTGAAAATCAGTCTAGCGACAGAATATAGAGAGCGGACGTAAGACATGCGCTGAGACCTATGTATTTCAATAGGTTTCCAGCGATCAGTAGCATTAGGTACGTTTTGTCAGAAAGTGTAAGCTTTTCTATGGTTTTGTTTCATGCGTTTACTGCGTTCCAGGTTACAAACACTTTTATTAGTTTTGCTGTGCTTTTAGTGCATACTTCATTTATTTTTCGTTTCTTTTTTTAATGTGGTGTGATGGAAACGGCAAAGGAAAAACCAGATGACGTTTGTTATTACACAAGCTGTAATAATGAAAGTCAGACTGGAATATTGGAACACTTTTTTCTTTTCCTTGTGATCTTAAAAGTAACTTTATCCGTGCAAAATATAAAATTAAATCTGTTGTTTACGCTAATCTTAATTATTGTTAAATTAAAGGGGTTACCCATTGTAAGTTACACCATGCTCTTCAGCGACGCCAGTCAATTTCTTAAAACAGGCCGGCTTTATAATCATCATCCTGTATCTCGAAAAGTAAGAACTTTTTTCTTATTTTGACGTAAGGAATATGTTCCTGAATTTAGTGCCTTGCATTTTTGGAACCCTGTATTGTAAATTTTTGTGTATTTTGGTGCACTATTTTCATGCGAGTGCAAAAGACATTTGGGTAGCTGGCTTAAATTTTTTTTTCGTAGAATTTTTTTTATGCAAATAACATTACAGCAGTTTTATCTACATCCAAACATATTACGTGTAATCATAAAATAAAATTGCTCGCTTTAGCGGTCGGCGCAGTGAAAATGGGAATTTACAATGGTATAGCTATTCAAAAATTGAGACGTTAAGCTGAATATTTTTGTCATGCAGCAGGAAACAATTGGCTATTTTCAAGAGAAAACAAAAACTTCACGAAAGGACATTATCACTGAAAACGCCCTTGTCGGATAATACACTTATTATACTCTTCCCTTCTTTAAGTTTCATATATTATGATGTACTTTCAAACTGAGATGAGAGGTTTAAAAATTTAAAAATGGCTTTATCACACTTTTAAAATTTAAATGCCTTCTTGATCGCATATAAGAGGCAATCTCTGGTGTGTCATCATCGTTCATATTTCATGCTCATTTGTTGCTTTTTTGTGCAACATATTTAAATACTATAATACGATAATACTAGCTAAAATATAGAACAAATTCATTATAATGGACCATATTATCGCATAATTATGTAACCTACGTAATAAAGTCATGACATACTGGTTGCCTATATGTAATACAGGAACTTGACCCTTTATGTACATATGCATAAAGGCGACATTTTCGAGGGTTAGAGACAACGCAGAATTTTATTTTTTTCTTCCTTGGAAGAAATATTTAAGAAGTTTCAGTTACCATTCACCATGCACAATACATGTTAGAATATTGTGCACTATAAAAATTTTGTAAATAGTAATAATAATAACAAAATTACTGTAATGCGCCATACTTGTATATTATATTCTAACAGATTTTGTGCATGGTGAATGGTAACTAATAGTTATTTATGCAATGAAGGAGTAAAGTGAGTGTTTTAGTATTGGCATTCATGGAAGGGACTAAAATACACTTTACTCCCACGGTGTATAGAATATTTTTTGCACGAACGGGCACATTTTTTACTGTAAACAAAATGAAATATTAAAACTGAAGAATGATAATTGGCTACGAAATTGTATTTTATTCGGAATATATCTAAGTATATTTATATTTAATTGTCTGTTTGTCATTATTTTTCATTTACTTTTGTTTAACGTTTAGGTTATTAAATATTACTAAGGGCGGGTCTCTTCACCTCTGGGTAATTTACTGCTAACTAACAAAATGATTAGAATGTGAATGTAGTATAAATAAAATGTTGAAATAAAATCAATTTTAATCTTCTAGTTAGTTAACAGCAACTTACCCAGAGGTGAAAGACTGGCCCTAAGTAATTATCAGATATTACAAACTGAAAATTTCCTTATTAACGTTAATTTTAATTTGAAATATGTTACATTTCATGGTTCATGTGTTTAATTCTAAATTTCTTGTTTCCTACCATTAAAAGTTTGACATAAAAAAAATATTGACGTTACGTTATATTTGTATTGATCATTAGTTTCCATGGTGACCTTAAATCTCAAGGGAATAAACGCTTATTTTACACTCTGTTTTGAGGCAGTGAAATAATGTTTTATACGCGTTCGTGTATAAAAATTATTAAATATTTCTTCCAAGGGAGAGGAAAATAAAATTCTATGCTGTATTCTAACCCTCGAAAACGTTGCCTTTATGTTCATGCGCATAAGCGTCGAGTTCCAATGTTACATATAAGCAACCAGTGTGTTATAATGGCTCTTTTATGTAGGTTGTATAATAGTTATTAATTATGTGACGTCACAAATAATGTGGTCTATTTGAGTTAATAAAATATGCATATTTTGGTTTATCATATCATAAATTATCACGTGGTGTACTTAACAACCACAATTTTTTTAGAAATATTTAAGTTTGGTGCACTTTTAATATCTATTGGTAGATTATTATTATATAGGGGGGAGAGGCAAGATAAAATCAGTTTCGTTGACTTATTGCCTTGTCGGATCTCGACCTAAAGTTATTTGTTTACTTCAAGTGTCATAGTTGTGTTGTGTTTTTATTAACTTTTTTTTTGTACTAATATGCACGTATTGAACAAAAATAATTGCCTTTCGTCTAATATACTGCTGTCTTTATAAAGTGTGTCACTTGGATCAATAGGGTCTTTGTTATAGATGATTTTTTAAGGGCCACTAACTTTCGGTTTTTAAATGGAACACCTTATACATTATTGCATTTTTTGAATTCTGCGTAATTTTCTGAATCCAACGATACCAAATAAGTGACATTTCAAACGTCAATATTTTGTATATCATTTTTAGTTTTCCATTTAAGTGTGCCATAATGGTTCTGATTTATTCTAAATGACCCTTGTAATGCTAAAAAAATCGAAATCCCGTCAAAAATACTAAATTACGTGATTTATGAGCAAATAAAATTCATCAAAATGGTTTTTGGGGCCAAACTCAATTTTTTTAAATGAAACCATATTTGTACCATGGTACCATTTATTAGTACTATTAATAAGGAATTTATTCATGTTGTATTAAAATATGCAATAAATACAAACAAAATTACAGCTAAAATAAAATAAGAAAATACAATTTTGTTCTAATTAAATGTTAAGATGTAACTAAGGTGGCTTTGAAAACAATGAAATATTTAGCTTGTCAAACTTGGTTTACCGGTGTTTTTATTGTCTCTTTAAAAATTGTTTAAAATTCTTGTTAATTGTGTTCAAAATGCCGCAAATTTATACAAGAGATAAAAAAAGTGGACATGTTAAAAACTAAAGGAGAAAAGGGGCTGTACCATGATCCTGTTACACCTGGTATATGGTTTCTGCATGCCTAAAAAAATTGTTGTAGACTCCAGTAGACCTGCTGTCTACTATTAACGGACCGAGTATAGTGTTCTTAAGTATTAAGTTTTTTTAAGCATCTAAGAACTCTCGTAGTTTCGTGATTATATTTTTTACGTGAAGATATTAATATTAAGCATGATTTTTATCATAAAGCATTATAGAACTGAGTTGGATACGTTCTCAGTTTTTATTTAAAATATTTTTAAAATTATAATTAACACGTAAATCGAAACAGAAAATATGATAAAATTAGGTTTACCAGGTCGAACCATTTTTTGTTATGTCAGGCTAAATTTCATTATATACTTTATTCGCACTGGCAAAAAGGGTACGGAATTTTAAGAGGAAAATATGTTAACGGAAATAAATGGATCCCCCATTAAAGACTCATGAATTGAATTATGGCAACAAAACGGAAACAATAGAAAAACTGGTTAAAGGTTACAACATTCCTGAGGAACTACGACAATTATGCTCAATATATGTATCACGAGATTCAGTAAGCTACATCATATCACACAAAGGTGAGGATGATGTAAGGGAAATGGAAAATTATTCAGTAACAAGGTGCCTTTGAAATACGGGGTACAATTATACGAGCATGTTCGGGACATAAACATAAGTCAATAATGCTAAATAAATTAATATAATGTGTCAAAATGCTTCCGATTTTCACATAGACAGTTAGTTTTAAAACCAATTACAATTAGTACTTTTTTTAATTTAAATTCACTGAATCATATTGCGGTACAAAATTGTCAAAAAATTGTACGGTAAAAGAAGTGCGCCGAGTAAATGTGCCTTTCCTTCAGTTCCGCATGCTATGACTGAAGCTAATTTTGGCAAATAGTGCGAGGTATTAGCCCTTATTAACACAAACCGTGCACCTACCAACAAAACAAGTCGAGCTCTAGGTAATCTGATCAATAGACAACAGCAACTTGAAATTTTAAGAAACGCTCTATTATTGTAATCAATTTTGTGTAGCACACTTGACAACTTTATGAAGAGAAAATATTAATAGAATTAAAATTTAAAAAATGGAAAATAGTAAAAATTATTCCAATGAAGTTAACACTCTATAAATAAGTCTATAAACGTAAGAGAATATTTGCATTGTCAATTTAACGTCTTGCCTATGCCATATTGATGAAAAGTAATAATCTTGAAACCAGTCTATAGCTGACAACAATGTACCAATCTGCAAAGCTGTTCTGCTTAAGTAATTTCTTTAATAAATTACTCAGATTAATCCTTTAGCAGAAGCTTCTGGTAATCACTGCTTCTGCATTTGTACAATGATGATGAGATTCACTGAAATGCAAATATAATCTACGTTTGTGGTTTTATTTATAGTTTTTTTAGAAAAGCAAAACGAATTTATAGATAATATAACTTCAGAAGAAAAACATTAAATTTCATTTTTGAAACAAGATCAAAGTATCAAAATTCTACCAGCTGATAAAGGAAATGCCACAGTAATTATAGATGTTAATATATTAAATGCAAAAATTATGACACTAATAAACGAGGGACCTTATCAAAATTAAATAAGAATCCAACAAAATCACTTGAAAATAAGATTCACAGAACCCTTTTTTAAATACAGAAACGAATTTAACGATTTTGAACGCAGAAAACTTACACCCCGACCTTATCAAAATTAAATAAGAATCCAACAAAATCACTTGAAAATAAGATTCACAGAACCCTTTTTAAATACAGAAACGAATTTAACGATTTTGAACGCAGAAAACTTACACCCCCTTATTATGAACCTCCTCATCTTTACGGTTTAGCGAAAATAAATTCAAATATTCCTTTAAGACCGATTATTAGTTTAATTAATTCTCCGTGTAAATAAATTCAAAATAAACTTATGTTTGATTTTCACAATTTAATTAACTCATGACAATTGTTTCGCCACACAGTGGTTTCATCAGATGGTGAGTACAAGACTAAATTCTTTATTACAAAGTGAGGGTATATATATCAACTAACTAATCTAGGGTAATAAAATGGAACAGTAATAAAATAAGGTACAAAATAATTTAGAAAATATTTAACAGTGGTGAACAGTTTAAATCTAGCTGGTCATTTAAAATAATATTACTATTTTTTAACTTATTGATTTCTGATGTCTCTAATAGTGACAATTTGAATCCTTTATTTTCTGTGTGTAAAATATCAAAATTATTATTAAAAGAATGATTGTGCTCTAGCAAATGGTTGGCATACGTCGAATCTAATTTATTGTTACTAAAACTGCGTTTATGTTCTGACAATCTTTTTCCAAAATTTCTTTCCGTTTGTCCGATGTATACTTTAGGGCATGTACCACATGTAAGCTTATAGACTCCACTTTTTTGTTCTTTTTTTAGTTTTATCTTTATTGTTCTTAATAAATTTTCCTAAAGTGTTATTAGCTTTAAATGTGGGAGAGTCAACCAGATCCCTCAGTGTAACGTTAGGTGAGCATAAAAGTTATATTAGAATGGGTGAAATTAAAAAATCGAAACTTTGCGAACATGCATGGGAAAATCGACACAGAATAAACTGGGAATGGGCAAAAATTGCAATCAAAGAAGCAGAAAGCAAAAAAAGAAAAATTAAGGAATCGGCAATAATATTATTGATGAAGAAAAATGTTTATCCCATTGCGCTTTAGATTTTGGTACAACATGGTTACCAATGTTAAAAGAAGATTAGAACAAAATTAATATTGTATAATTTTTAAGTATTAACAGTCTATGTAAGTATCTATGGATATTACATAAACAAATAATATATGTATCAAGTTTCACGCTTGACATATTCTAAAAAAAAGATAAATAACTTTGAAAAAGAAAACAGATTTGTTTTCCGAAACGTTAGGGAAATATAATTATTATTTTTTTTGTCTCATATTAGTTGTCAAAAAGCACCCTCTGACTAATCTTTTGACATAAAGTCACAAGCACAGAAGTTTATTTATCCAGAAGCATACTAGGTAACTACTAGATAACGAAGAATTATTCATATGGTAGTAAGTTCCAAAAAAGAGGAAGAAAAATGTAGAGAATGCCACAAATAACGTTCATACAATATTTATTTATAGTGTTAAGTACATTGGAATGGTGATTTTTGCTAATTTCGATTTATTTCATTTTTACCTTTATTAATACATAATATGTTTTATATTATACAAAATAATTGAAATTGAAAAATATAGTAACAAATCGGGAGAGACTCAACTGTGATAAATGAAAGTTAAGGTTTCAGCGAAAGTTCATTCGTTAGGCAGACAATGAAGAAGCTGAAAAACGTTCGCAAATTTATCACCATCCAATCATTATCTTTTTTTCCTAAATGGAAAGGTGAAGCATCAATAAATAACCTCACTTATTTGTAAAATAGCATTATAGTAGTGGTCGAGATTTATTAGATTTTTACACAGAATAAATAGTGAACAGAGTGAGTGTAAGGCAATTTCGGTTTTGAAATTCGTTTATCCTGAATGATCCATTGGTAATGTATTTTACAATGTTGTTCGTTTAATTCCATTATCTTGTAGAGGATTAAAAAGAATTAACCACCAGTTTGAACACTAAGTAAAGAAAAATATGAAAGAAAATGGAAACGAACGCTTCATTACTAATTAACACCATATTAAAGTTAAATAATTAATAAATGAAATTTGTCAAGGCGTTTTCTAATTTCCTGAAAATCATTGAGAGAAAACACTAAATTTTCAACGTATTTACCATATACCGTATTTTGTATTTGAAACATAGTCCGTAAATGTTAATAAAATTTTAAACTGTGAGTGATTCTAGATCACAGAGTTCGCCTGATTTAAATCGTTCGATTTAAATCATCATTTTAATTAAATGATTTTTTTTAATCGAAGATTTAAATCAAAAGGAAATTCTAAAAATAAGAATACTATTTATTACAAAATATAAATTAACCATTAACATTCTTCATAAATAAGAAACATTTTAGTACCAAACAGGTAGTTTCTAAAACAATTAACATTGATTTTCATTATAAATTTTGTATAGGAGCACTAATTGTCCTGCTTTCTCCACTCCTAATTTATTTCGTAAATTGGAGTGAACGAGCCCAAATGTAGAAAATACTCTATCCACTGAAGCTGATAAAGAGACAACACATAAAAATTGCTTCAATATAGGAATAAGTTTCTCAATATCACGGATATTTTTTTGTAAAATCTACCACTGTAAGGCACTAACACTGCATATTACCTCTTCTGAAAACTTAACTGCTGCAAAAGGTTCCATTTTTGCTGGAATTTTTATAATGAGTGGTAGTAAACCACTATTTTCAAACATTTCTTGCATGGTATTTAACGCTTGATCTTTTTCTGCAGTCAATTTAAATTTGGTGTTAGTTACATCCAAATTGTAAGCTACAAAATGATAGGGTATAAGTGTCTGTTTATTTCGTTTTTCAAAAATATGTAGCTGGGACAAGGGTAATTCTAATTCTTCCATAAATATTCTTTCTAATTCTTTCCATGCTTCTACTGCGTCAGATAGGAAAACAATTTTTTTCTGTAATGTATAAAGCCCATAGCTATAGGCTTTAAGATGTTTAGGTAATCTTCAGCTGCTCGTTTCAGACCAATGTTTGAAACTTTTTGGTATATTGTTGAGTTTATTTCTTTTTTATTTTCATCACATTGGATTGTCCATACACCTAAAGCTACTATTAGTTACAAATACAAAAAATTTGCGATTTGTTTGTCGATTTCTTGCTTTTTATCTGCAGATATTCGAACAACAAAGTTCTGTAAATCAGTTGGTGCGTCTGTTTTCCTTATTTTAGGAATAACTGATTCAGTATATGTTGATAAACTTGCAGACGAAAGTGTGCTTGGCGCTCGTTTTTGACAATTTTGAGGAAAATTGATGTTTAAAGACGTTGAAGTTTCATTGCTTGCAATAGTTGCATTACTTGAGCTTTCGTTTCCTGTAAAAAATTATTAATAATTAAGTGAATAAAAAATATGTATTAATCTTACATAATGTATTAAGGATTTCATCACAACAAACATTTATTAATTTGTCAATATATACAGAAAATATACATATACAGTGTGTTTCATTTGAAGTGGAAACACCCCAATAACTTTTTTATTTTTAGCTGAATTTCAAAAAAATTTTGTTTCTTTATATGTAGTTTTTAACGCTCTTTAAATGGTTAAACAACATTTTAACCTAATTAAAATAGTAGCCTGTGATCAAAAATAAAGCGCAAAAATTTTGAAAAGATATATTAGAGATTTTTTTTTAAAAAGTTTATTGGGAACAGTTCGGAATCACCTTAAACCTCTATTCCCAGGTTTGGTTAAAAAAAGAGTTCACAAAGAAAGAGTAATAATTAGCCTTTCTGCAGCCATAATTAAATTTTTTAAACAATAAATATAACCAATATTTTAATAGTTTGACACAATGACATCAATGTTTTATGTGACAGATCTCATGATAATTTGGTATTGTTAATTAATCATGGCAATCGTGATAATAACATTGAAATTAATTTTACTGCTGATTTTTTGGGGTGAGCTTTTTTTTATCAAACTTGAAAATTGGGGTTTTAAGGTGATTCCGAACAAGTTTTCTCAATAAACTTTTTCGAAAAAAAAAAAATCCCTAACATGTTTTTCAATTTTTTCGCTTTATTCTTGATCACAATATGCTACTATTTTAGTTAGGCTAAAATGTTGTTTGACCCTATAAAAAGAGCATTAAAAGCTACATATAAAGAAAACAAATGTTTTGAAAATTAACCAAAAATAAAAAATTATTTGGGTGTTACCATTTCAAGCGAAACACACTGTATAGTCTACTTTATAATACTCGTTTATTTGTATTTGTGTAACAAAAATTGATACTGTGGTCTGTGAATATATTGTCTAATATCTGTGGATTTTGACTTTTTTTCAGATACATCGACAAATCCAAAATATGAATGCACAGAGTCTAGCGGTAACCTCAGATCGAAGCTTATAACAACTTTTCTCTTGTATTTGTCAATCAAATTAAAAACAAAATCTATTTCTTGAATGTAGATTCAAAAGTGGCACAATAAAAAATAACGAAAAAGTAAAAATATTTTTTTATTTTTTTCATTTTTTTAACGCCTAATATCCTAATTCAATATAGACTTGTCCTCAACCCCAAGTTATTCTATATTTTAATAGAAGATGAGAACATACATTTTCAAAATCGACAAAAAACGCAAAAAACATCATTTTTGAGACCCTGTTTATTTTTAAACCGTGTCATATAAGTTTATCATACATATTAACACACATGTTTTGGTTTTCAACGCTTAGTTTTATGGGTGGCGCGAGATCCCCTTTAATAAAATAAATAATTATTTAGATCTGCAGTTAAATCAACTTCATTACTTGATTCAGCGACTTCTGTATCTACGGGTAATGTTTTGGTCTTGTACTTTTCATGATGGCCTTTTAATCAAAAATCAAAAAAAAAATTTTTTTTTGATTTTTTTAAATAAAAATCATTGATTTTTGATTCTTTTAAAAAAATCATGTTTTTTTTCCAACCCTGCTAGTTCGTATATTTTTTTCATAATTTTTATTATCAATATTTATGAGCAGTTGCCGGAAATATATGCTCTTTTTCGAAGCCGGCAGTTAATATAAAAAAATCATATTTTTTAAAGTCTTTATATAATTAAATTAATTGATATGTATATGTATGCCTTTATTTATACACTTTTAATATATGCAACCAGTCGTGCCTCCTACACCACCATTAAAAAAAAATGCCAACTTGTGATATGTCATTGGAAAGGGAATACTGTGTAAAAAAATATACAGAGTTCTATTTAAAATTCTTTACTTAGGCCTACTTCCGGGAAAACCGGAAGTGATAATCAACTATTTTTTTCATGAAATTTGAGTAGTAAGCTACCGGTCCTGGATGCCGCCTGTAGTTTCCTTTTCCCCTCTCCTACTTATGAGTTACTTCCAAATTGCTGCCACCTATTAAGTGCATTCCCCATTTTTGCTGTAAAAAATATAATATTACCAGTACGAGTGCATAACAGTGTCAATAATTTTATTCCATTTCTAGATATTACAAGTTTAACGGAGCTATAAGCGCACCTTATCCATATTATGAATGTCTTTTCAATAGTGAAAATTTAGAGAATGCTACGACGGTACACAGGTTTGTCTTTTGGGAAGCTCTTATCATTATTTTATTATGAACATGTCGAGTTCTACTGTTTAATTAAAAAACTCCTTTCGGCATGTATTCACCACATAGCACAAAGACTTGATACTGATAGGACAAAAGTTTGTTCTATCATTTCTTCAACAAATAATCTCCCCTCAAGATGTTCCGTGTTGTAGACAATGCAATGAACTTCCCAGGCCAGTTGACGCGATAATATCCCTAAGGCCACGACACGAGCTTCCTTTTTAGCTTCATTGTTATTTACTTTCGGAATAGGCATTGAGGTAACATTTCACATTTCCACGTTTATAATAATAATAAAAATAATACTAACAGTAAGAATAATAATAATAATAATAATAAGTGGACGAGGGAACTAATGGATGACTTGCTGACCTACCGCGAGAGTAGCGAACCTGAGCGAAGGGCGCGATTGCATGCACTTTGGTGCGAAATGCATCCAGAGCATCGCGCCTTCTCTCAACAACACCTGAGAGACCAAGTATCCTTCTTGCGCAGGGCAGGTTATATAAGGGCACCCCGTCAGCTGGAAGAACTGTCAGCCGCAGTTCCACCGCGGCAATTACCAGCTAATGGAGAACATCCATTAGAGTTCACCGATGTAGACTTAAGGACAAGGGTTAGCCTTAACACCAGGGCTAACCTAAAGCCACAAGACCTGGCTAGAATGGACGCGGACATCGATGAGGAAATTCTGCAAGATGCAGACATGTGACAAATCAACTGTGCCGTGTACAACGCCGCGAAGTAACTCGTCCTCCGTGAGAGGTCAACCAATCAGGGGGTGGAGAAAACCAAGCGGCGTGTACAAAAAATCGAGGGCAAGATACAGTCGGCCAGACAACACGCTTCTCGGATCCAGAGTATGGTGGAATATAAGACGACTGGTAGAGTTTTTACTCCCAGAATCCAGCACATAGCAGCCGGATTAAGACGTCAACACCATACCCTAAATCGGACAGTGATGCTTACCATCAAGCAGCACTATCTAGATAGGATCCGAGCGCTTATGGCGATAACGAAAACATTGAAGAGGCGGGTGAGGAGTATGGAACAGAACAGTTTGTTCCGTATGAATCCTTCCCACCACAGCGTGTTGTACATAATCCGCCGACTGTAGAAGATGTCGAAACCTTCTGGAAGGGAATCTACGAAACGACGCGTCCATTCAATAGCGACACTCCTGCAATTGCACACTTCGAGGCTCCGTGCCACAGACATCTTGAAGGATAAGAAGAAGTGTGCCCGGCAACAGTACGGAAGGAGTCCAACAAGCGCTTGTTGGTACCAAGAACTCTGCTGCTCCGGGCCCAGACGGCATTAACAACTGGTGGTGGAAGAAATTTCCTTCCACCCACCTACGTCTGGCGCGAGTTTTCAACTCATGGTTGAACGAGGGGCAGCAGATTCCGGACTGGTTCGTCAAGGGACGTATTGTTCTTATCCTCAAAATGGGGGATTTCCGACCCGAAGAATTATAGGCCGATCATTTGCCTCAACTCCTGCTACAAGATATTCACACGTATCTTATACGCTAGGACACTGAGGTCTGTTGATCCGGTCTTCCACCAGATACATGAACAGCGTGGTGCCAAGAAGGGCATGGCAGGTTGCAAGGACAGCCTGCTGATAGACCGCTGTATTACACAGGATTCTCTGCAATACAATCATAATCTATCGATGGCCTGGATTGATTACCGCAAGGCATTTGATACAACAGCGCATGAGCTATTGTTGCACTTGCTCGAATGTCTTGTGGTACCAGCACCACTAGTGAGATGCATAGAACAGCTGCTGCCCCTCTGGAAGACTTGCTTCACCATAATATCAGGTGCACAGCGGGTCACAACAGAGCAGGTGGCATTTAGGAGAGGAGTTTTCCAGGGTGCCTCCCTGAGTCCTCTCCTCTTCTGCATCTCACTACTACCGTTGTCTGTTGAGCTCCGCCAAACCCTGGATATCAATGTGGACCACCCAGCGACTGGAGGCATAAGGTCGCTCATCTATTTTATATGGATGACCTTAAACTTTATACCTCCGGAGAGCGCGAACTACTAAACGCGCTTAGTGTAGTCGAAGAATACAAGCTGGCCATTCGTATGGAGTTCGGGTTGGACAAATGTGCAGTCGTCCACCTCAAGAGAGGAGGATGATGCGGGGAATTCTCTGAGGATGCGCGACTCGCAGACAGAAGCATCCTAAGACCTCTGGATTCTAGAGAGACCTTTACATATCTGGGCGTGCAACAAAGGCACATCCAGGATGTAACACAAATAAAAGATTCTCTCCGCGGCAAGTACAGACACCGCCTCCGAAAGATTTGGTCTTCCGAACTTTCGGGGAAGAACAAGATGTCTGCAACTAATATGCTTGCCGTTCCGGTTCTGCTCTACTCCTTCGGAGTAGTAAAGTGGACAGTAGAGGAGCTGCGCCAATTAGATAGAGATACCTGCAAGATAATAAATATTCACCGAAGTATTCATCCTAGATCATCCGTTCCTCATGTGTACTTCCCACGTCAACGGGGGAGTCGAGGACTCTTGAGCCTGGACTGTACGCATGGTAAAGTAATACTTAGTATTGCATGCAACATCCTCAGGAGCTCAGATCCCCTCTTGCAGTTTGTGAAACATCACGAAACTGTAGGAGTTGGAGCAGGATTGTTCAAGGCAGCAAAAAAAGAGCCGCAGATGAATTCGGTCTCGCATTTGACATCACGCGAGGAGATCAGTGAGGTGCTGATGTAGAGTCAGTCACCGAACTTCAGCCAAATCGTCTCAAAGCCCGAATGAGAGCTGCCGAACAGGATAATCTGTTTCAGCAGCACGTCGATAAACCCCAGCATGGTGTCTTCTAAGGCACTCGTACGGGGTAGATCAGACACCAGTGCTGCCTTACGTGTCCGAAGATATTGAGTCCATAGTCGAGAAAGAGAAAAGCTGGATTTACTGGAACTACTATTTCCTGACGATCAGGCTAATTCAAGCCAACAAGCCTGACATAATCCTCCTCGACCATCAACTCAAGGTGATGTATGTCATCGAGTTTTCGGCACCTGCGGAGAAAAACATCACCTTGAAGCAGGAGGAGAAACGGACCAAATACCGCGATCTCCGTTACGAGATCCAAGTGCTGTACCCAGGCTACTCGGTAAAAATGGTCATCCTAATAATGGGTGTACTCGGAGGGATAGAGCCTACGATGCTCTCGGAACTGAAGATTATACCGGCCTGCCAAAAATCAGTCGAGTGGCTGGCAGGCCAAATGCAGAAGGCGGTCATTCTGGGTTCTCTCCGTCTGCTTAGGGCACACGATTTTGGTATCTACAGTCACTAAACCTGCGGGATGTGGGGAGTGACTGTAGTTAATATGCCGGCGCGGCTCCCATGAGGCGTCAGAGGCCACGGGAGAACTGTCCGGCATCGGATAATCCGGAAAAAAAAGAATAATAACAAATTCGACGATAATCTAAAAATGTCTAAAAAATGTGTATTATATCGCTTAGATTACCCAGAATGTAACGGCTCATATGTAGGTTAAACAGGTAGATTGTTCGGGGTAAGATATAGAGAACATATTATTATTCACACACAAAAACACCATTCCAACTTTTATAAACACCTAACAGTTTCTGGTCATACAATTACTGATGACCATCAACCTAAAATATTACATATTTGTGGGAAAAGTAAAAAACTTAATTTATTAGAAGTGCTAGAATTAATAAATTAAATAGGAATAAAAATTACCATATATTAAACGGTCAAATAGATTTAAATAATTCTCTGTTATTAAACTTGTTCAGATAACCTAATGCTGTTAAAAAAAATCACACCATAATATAATTTACTATCTTGTGAAACCCCTGCATTTAAAGACATAACATCTGTAAGAATTTGAATTATATAATCAACCATAAATTCACACATTCTTCTATTCAGTTCAGTTTATATTTAAATGAAAGTAAAATCTGTGTATCATTTAATTTACTTGAAATTGTCCGACTAGGATGAAACTAGTTATAAAAATAACAAATGAGTGAAAATTAGACAAGTAATAAAAAGTGTTTATAATTTTTTAAATCAAAGTGAATTTTCACAAAGTAACCTCATATTCAGTCATCTATTTTAAATACAATGTCATTAATAAAAATGTAAAATTAAATAGTCTCAACACAGAACCTTGAGGTATTCTTTGATGTTCATATAAATTTTACCGACTTTTGACTACAGTATTCAACACGCTGGTGTTTAATTTTAAGAGACAAATTAAAATATGACAATATATTACTTTAAAACTAAAATCTATTACAAAAAGTAGACCTATCCTTGAAAAAATTCATCTGTTTATGCAAGACATTTGTTCAGTATCCAAAAAATATTTCTTGTCATGATCTCGTACAATGAAAAATCAAATGAAAGATGACGAAAATTTAAAATTATTTTGTGCTTATTTATTTAATTTATTTATATAAATTTTCTTACTTTCTATGACTTTGAAAACTTCGTATTTCATTATAAAATAATAATTTTCTAGATCTTTATTTTCTGCGACTTATATAGAGCACGAGAATTATGAAAACATATTCCTCCGTATTATTAAAATGAAGTGCTTCAGCATGCCTCATTGTTATTTTATTCAGAAGGTCAGATTTAACAGATTCAGAGGTCATTTTCTTGACCAACCTGATGTTTATGGACGCCAAGCTGCCAACCCATTATGCATATTTGAATAATGTGTTAACATTAAAGCAAATTTAAGTGAACCATATTCACAACAGAAATTATATGGAAGGGAAAGGTTCACACTTTCGGCTTTTATTTACCCCATTTAACATCGTCCATAATTCATAAAAATTTAGCTGGTCTAATAAAGATAAAATTGTATTAAGGATAGGGTCAAATAGATTTAAAAACAGAGATTTGTGTCATGTGCGTCAGTTACTCAAATACCAAATAATTTTAGGCGTAAAAGCGACATATTTTTCGTAATGCGATACACATACAACTGTGAGAAACTTTCATAATAATTCTTGTTATGTGTTATTAATATTTATCATTTTACGTACACATAATATGTACCTGATATAAGAAATAAAATACACCGAACTGAATCTGCGGTTGGCTGCTTGTAAAACATTATTAAAATTATTAAAAATAAAGAAACAATTTGCTTTTCAATATTTCAAAAATATTTTAATAAAACTCTACATGTGTTTCAACTTTTTTGGTCTTTCTCAAGAGTACAGATGATTCTAGATTTTAAATCGTGCTCTTTACTTATACAGGGTGTCCCAACCAAAAGTAGGCACCATGAATAACTTGAGATAAATTTTTTTTGAAAAATTGGTGAAACACAACGACCTTGTTTCCAAGGGGGGACATATTTTAATGTAATACTTGTATACCTATCATCATCCCTTTACTCTACATGGCCACCCCCTCAAAAATTTCAAATGGCAAGGGGGGTCGAGTGATACATCTTTTGAAAGGTCTTTCAATTCTCCACATAACTGTCTCTTTTTTTTTAACTTTTATCGATTCGTTCTTAAGGAAAATAATTTTATTTTTGATCATTACACACAATCGAAATCGTTTAAAAAAATCTAAAATACACGGCAATTTATAAAAAAAACTACATTCTTTAGTGCTCTCAAATCAACACGAATTTTTTCGACAAAAGACACTTTCGTTATCCGTTTAGTTTTAGAATAATAAAAGACTCATAAGTATTTAATAGTCCTTGAATACTAATTTGTTCACAACCAATTTTAAATCGAGATACATTTTACCAGACTGAGTTCTCAAAATGGTTTATACCCTTCAGGAGAGAATAGAAATTGTCAGCATTTATTTTAAAAACGATAATTGTGCTAGAGCTACGGAGCGCATATTCAATAGAAATCACACAGATAGAAGGGTTGGTTCTCAGTATGTTGTACAATTATTGACAAAATTTATGAAAACAGGTTCTGTAGGAAACAAAAAGCATGAACCTCGGCGACCGATAAGGAATGAAGCAGTCGAAGTGGCAGTTCTGGGTCATTTGCAGATGGATAATACTCAATCGATGGGGAAAGTAGCTGAGGCTTCAGGTGTATCACGATGCAGTGTTCATCGAATTGTAAAGGCCCACAAATTTCATCCTTATAAATTTAAATTAATACACGAATTAAACGAAGATGATCCTGATCGTCGCGCGTCGGCTTGAATTCTGTGAGATTTTTAGTGAACAATTAAACGGTAATACCAATCGACTGTACAATACGTGTTTTTCTGAAGAATCCACATTTCAGTTAAATGAGGAGGTAAACAGGCACAATTGTAGGTATTGGAGTGAAATCAATCCACATTTGTTCATGGAAACTCATACTCAAAGGCCTCAGAAGTTAAATATTTGGGCTGGCATCTTAGGGGATCACATTGTCGAGCCGTTTTTTATTCCTGACAATTTAAATGTCGATCTGTTAGAAAATAACATCGACCCAATGATTACCCAAATCCTCGAAGAAGACGATAATCTTTTAGAGGGCGAACTGTTTTTTCAACAGGATATACATTTTGCTATAGCAGTCCGTCAATTTTTGGATAATCGGTTTCCTGAGCGATGGATTGGAAGAAGAGGTCTTGTGGAGTGGCCCGCTAGGTCACCCTATTTAACTTCCTTGGATTTATTTCTGTGGGGGCATTTGAAATCGAAAGGTAATTTGCAACAAAACCCGCATCTCTGGAATACTTACTTGAAAGAATTGTTCGAGAATGCCGTTTATTGACTCCAGAAATGTTTGTACAGAATTTCAAGACAGATTATACTACTGTATGGAAGTCGGTGGGGGTCATTTTGAACAATACATACGATAATTTCAACTGCTTTTATTTTTATTTCCCGAACCTAAAATAATGAAACAATTATTTGTCAGGAACGAATCGATAAAAGTTTTAAAAAATACACAGTTATGTAGCGAATTGAAAGGCCTTTCAAAAGATGTATCACTCGACCCCCTTCGCCATTTGAATTTTTTTGAGGGGGTGGCCGTGTAGGGTAGAGGGATGATGATAAGTATACAAGTATTACATTAAAATATGTCCCCCTTGGATACAAGGTCGACGTGTTTCACCAACTTATTCAGGGTGCCTACTTTTGGCTGGGACACCTTGTATATAATACCTGAGCAGTACAATACAATTGTAAAGTATTAAATTTTATGGTAAGAAATGATGGGAATTTCTTTAACTTACACTATTTTGTCTAAAATGTCGTGACCAGTAAAAATTATTTGATCATTTGTTATGTCCTTATTATTTGTTACTGCTTTTTTAATTTCTAATAATTTTAATAAATCTAATTTTTTACCTTTATTTTCTGAGTGAAGGAAGTCGATCTAATTCAGATCTATGAAATGATTATTTTACTTCCTCACCCCTCAAAATGAGGAAGTTATTTATTCGTGAAAAAAATTTGAAAATTTTTATTGCATTTCTAGACGAATTTCGACGAATTATGATGATACACAAAATTTCAGACAGAAAAAATTTTCTGTCTGTGTGTGTGTCTTGTCTATGTGGTTTGCGAGAACAGCTACAGTTTTTGAGATAAAGTTTTCAAATTTGGTACACACATTCTAGAGGTCAAGAGATTGAGTTCTAAAAAATATTACTGAAATTCCACCAATGTGACTTTTTGAAATGTCAAAATGTGACTTTTTTTGAAAATGTCAAAAAAGGTGACTTTTTTTGAAACGTCAAAGTGACTTTTTTTGAAACGTCAATATATGACTTTTTTGAAACGTCAAAAAATGTGTCTTTTTTGAAACGTCAAAAATTACTTTTATTATAAACTCCACCACACGTCGAGTTTTACTACGGTGAGGAGGTTCTGATCCCCAAATATTTGGCAACGGTTTTTTATACAGTGCGTTGACATGCCGGTGCTATGTATATTGTTCAAAACAGATTTTTTTATGTTCCTCGATCCGGTTGTTTACATTTTGACCAGATTGTCCAAAATATATGGCATCAGAGTCAGAACATTTTAACTCATAAACTCCAGTTTTATGCAATTTATCTGGTCAGTCTTTATTATTTGATAGAATTCCTCCATTGCTATTTTTATTTACGAAAATCGTTTTACATCCTAAACTGTTTAACTTATTACTAACTTTATTGCTAATAGCATAAAACTCAATAGGAGTATTTTTCTTTTTTTGCAGATATTAAATTATCAATCAAACTCTCTAGTATCCATTATTTTTGGCAATATTTTTAATTATTTTTACTTCTTTTTTTTCTTAAATAAAATTTTGAGAGCGTCTTATTAGTCTTAAGGGTGAGAGATACCAACATTTTGGTAATGAGTGTCGCTACAAAATAGGTACTTCTAACTTTATCTACAACATAATGCACGCTAAACACAAACACTCCTCAGAAAATTGAAGGGGGGAGGGGTGAGCTTATTTCAAGATTGGCTTTGATAACGAAAACAGACGGATTTAAAAAGTTTGTCATTTTACGATTTTTATTTCAAATTCCAGCGTTTCTTTTAAGAAATAGCGAGGTGATTGTTATTCTTGTTCGCACTTTAAACACCCGACAATTTTCGTGAGTCACGGAGAGGCATTCCATCTGGCCTGTCTGAACTCCCAAAAGCCAGCCACACACGGAGACCTTGGAGCGTAGAATTTATGTGTACCGTTCAAAACTCGCGCGCAAAAGTGTTGATTAGTGAAGTGTCAAGACCACAAAGTTTGGAGCGGTTAGTAGTCGGTGCGCAAACACTCGTGCTTTCCGTGTCTTTGCCCACAAACGGTCGTTATAAGGTTTGTTCCAACAGAACTCTCGGACCAGTTCAAAACCGTCAGAAATATTCACCCAGCTACTTCTTTAACGCTAAGCTCAATGAATTTACATAACACTTAACTGGGCGAATATTTCTGATGATTTCAAACTAGTCTAAGCTAGATCAAACCTATAGTTTTTTCGACTTTTACTTTTCGATATGAGTAAAGTAAGTACAAGAAATATTTTTATAATGTACTAAGTACAACTATTAGAAACTAGAATATAAAGCAGCCGCAAGAGATCTTATGAATTTAAGGACCGGTTATATCGACATGGTTCAGCCAAAGTTCAACTGAACTTCATTTAAAATCCTATGTTACGATTGTTGACGCTCGTAATCTTGGATTTTAAACGAAGTTCAGTTGAACTCTGGCTAAACCACATCGATGCAACCGGCCCTAAGGAAAAAAACGGTTGGCTTTACGTAGTATAAATTTTTTTCTGCGAATTAGTTTTTAAACGCCTATAAATGTATACATTTTATAAATGGTTGCAAACTAGCTGCCTAACTTCATTTATCGTATACAAACTTGAAATTTAGGGATTTCTTTAAATTGACATGTAATATAGGTACATAAAACAGCAATAGTTCGGTGATACATAATAATATCTACGCAAAGTATGTAAGTTTTCAGATTTCTAAAATGCCACACGCCATTCCAAACCTGTCCGATATGGGACACTTCTAGCTTCTCGCAAATATGGGACACTTCTAGCTTCTAGCATCGAACTTCATGGATTCCAAAAATGTCTGTAATATCTCTAAAGATTGGACACGAAACCACAATGTGGTACGAGTAGATAACTGTGAAAGTTTTGACTAGAAAATTTTCAGAAAATATTGCATAAATTGAAAAAGGACACTTTACTATTTTCCTGTAAAAATATACTTAAAAGTAATAACTGGTTTTAGAGAAATGACCAATTAAAGTTTAGTGCGTTTAGTGTTGTACAAAAAAATGTATCATTAAAAAAAGGATACATTTTTTGTACAAATTAAATCCTCATAGAAGTAATACGTAAATAATTTAAAGTTTTAGTAAGTGGCTTTTTAGATTAAGAAGAATAGACGCATTTTTTCCCGAACCATTTTCATGATATTCGTCGTTAAAGTTGAGTGTCAGATAAATTAGTATCAACTTTTTTTATTACAGCCTATAAAAATATATTTTAGAAACCATCTTTCTTTTTAAAAAGAAAGGAAAATAAGAGAAATTCGACAGACAAATTATGTTCTCAAAGTCTAGTAAATTTTAATAAAAAAGGCAAATATTTTAAAGGGCAGAATAATTTTTCTCTTCTTTTATTATTCTATTCGCTTACACCTCATTAAAATTATCCTTACAAAAACAACCAAACCGTGCATTCAAATAGCATACCCTCTCATTTTCCTCGATATCATTTAAAAGTCGCCTTCACTGAGCTCCCTTTTCAGACACTATTGTTTTTTCTTTGCCTCGCAAGATTATCCTACGTGGTTCATTCTAAGTTGTATAAACTGTGTTTTTATCCCATATATCTAGTACTGACAATATTTGATAGTCTTATATGTAAATATAGGTGAGTCTATTTATATATAGACCCAATAGTCATAAATAAAGCTGCAAATCGTTTCTGTGTATCATGGTCGTAGAGTACAGATGTACTTACTGTCGCCGACATTCACCTTGACCGCGAAACTCTTTCGCCAGTCCAGTCTATTATTAGCTTTCCAGTTGTGTATACTTGGGCATATTGCATATTGTTTTTGTGTTTTTATTTTATTTGTTGTACTGTATTGTTGATATTAATTTAATAATAAAGCATGGCAGATATACGCAGGGGTAGAAAACGGCCATTTGCTGACAAAGTGAATAAATTCATAGGTGAATTACCGGACTTATTCTATGATGGTGCTAAAATAATTTGTAAAGTGTGCAAGAACGATTTGATGTGCTGAGATAAGCGTGATTGTGGACCTCACGTAAATACTGTACACCATAAAAATAAAAAAAAATGGCGTGCCTTCGACAACACAGATTATGTTTGATTTACTATTAATGCTGATTGCTTGTGATGTTCCGCTGCACATACTCGATAAACAACCATTTCGAGAGTTCTGAAATAAATACAATGGCCGGGTGAAGTTACCAAGTCGCACAACGTTATGTAACTATCTACTAACTGTACACGTAGACATGGTAAATAAGATGAAATATGGATTAAAAAATACACGATTGTGGTTATCTGTTGATGAGAAAACAGATTGTAAAAAAAATTCTATTTTAAATGTTATAGTACTAGTACTGGACCCTCTTAAACCGACAGTTCCACTGTTACTAGCTAGCAAAAGACTAAGTCAGTGTGCTAGCGAAACAATTACCAAGGTGGTGCTGGAGACGTTAGAAAAATTTGAACTGTCAAAAAGTCAAGTGTTGATGTTTGTGACTGATGGCGCCGTGACAATGCGTTCGGTAGGCCGTTCTTTGAAAGAACAAGGTTGTACGTTTATACATGTTCGTGTAAAGTGCATGCTTTACATCTTGTGGTAGAAACTATTCGAAAAGGTTTTCCAGAGGTGGATGCATTAATAGCAAGTACAAAAAAGTGTTTTTCAAATCTCCTAAACGTCTCCGTGCATTTCATAGCAAGTGTCCCGGTATTCCTGCACCACCACAGCCGATTCTTACACTTTGGGGAACATGGTTGCAGGCAGCTTTTTATTATGCTGAATATTTCCAACAAATAAAAGCTGTGATACTACAATTCAATCCAGATGAGGCTGCAGCTATTAAGGAAAGCCAGACAAATTTCGAAGATGTTTCCGTTGAAACAGCTTTAAAAAATATTGCGAAGAACTATAAACCATTACGTGAAAGCATAAAAAAATTAGAAAACAGTGCGTTGTCGTTAGCGGAGAATTGCAAATAGTGGCCGAAGTAAATCTACTGCAACACGCTATAGGTGACAAATGAGCGCGTTAAAGAAAGGTTCGCAAGTGTGTTAAATAAAGACACCGGTTTTACCAAATTAAGACAAATATGTGATGGTGCATCCCCAGATCCGTTAAGTGCGTTCAACGACAATTTTACGTATGCGTGTATTACATCAGTAGATGGAGACTTTAGATGGTCTAAATGCTACTATCCGACCGACATCATAGATGTCACTGTGGCGGATAGCGACTTGCGAAGCAAGTACCGAGAGCGGTGACCTCTGGCACAGGTGGACTAAACTACTATTATTAAATATGATTTGAATGAAACAGCTACTCAGGGGGCAAATACCCCGACCTGCATTGGATTACACCTTCAAATCATGATAGATGTCTGTCGGATAGTAGCATTTAGACTATACGAGAAGTTTCATACCTCTCACCACTACTCAATGTACCTTAGTTAGTATATGACTAGCAGGTTGGCCACTATCATTTGTCTGTTCCATAACCTATGGCATACTGAGGATAACAAATAAGTTCGAAACCGTTCTGTTAGGAATTGACAAATGATATTGGCTATCGATCTATCATGATTGGAAGGTGTAATCCAATGCAGGTCGGGGTATTTGCCCGCTGAGTAGTTGTTTCGTTCAAATCATATTTAATAATAATAATGTGATTTCGCCATCTTCATTGATACTCTCAGCAATCACTATTCGATGTCATGAGGTATTTGAATGCTGTTTTTAGTGATTCCTTTTTTTAATAATAGCTGTATTGATATTTGGCCTTGATGAGAGGTAACGATAAATGACGTCAACTCCAGGGTTTCACTAGGTGATGTGTCACTGCGTAAATATGTTCAATATTCATGCACATATGACACAATTATCTTACGTTGTGGTTATTTTCGCGAGTTTGGTAACATACAAGTTAATATCAAGAGAGCTAGAAATATTGGTGAATGTAACACTAACACAAAAGAGTAAAAGTATATTACTAATATTTGTTCTAATGTTCCGGAGTTAATCTCCGGCGCATCTCATTAAAACCATTTATGCAAATCATAAACTGACGAAACCAAAAAGTCCTTAAAACTCGTGAAGAGATGCAGGTATCGAAAAAATAAATGAAAAACAACCCCCCATAGTCCCTGGTGACTTTGGCAGTCCACTATCAGGTACAAAAGTGTCAGCCCCTTTGGACAAAAAACAAAAAAAGTTTTGAAAATGCTCTTTAAAAAAAGATCAAATAAATGTTAAATATGTAAATCATAAACTGATAAAACCATAAAGTCCCTCCGATAACTCGTAAAGGGATGCAAATGTCGAAAATGAGAATGTTTCATTGGGTGTTTACTATATTATAATATTATATCTACGTTAAAGTCATCTCTGGAATTTATCGCTAACTCCCGATATCTATTTATAATCTATTTCACACGTTAAATGTTGAAATTTACAAAACGGTTATCGTAACTTATTCTTAAAATAATGTTACAATGAAGTTCTGTTGATAATAAATTATTTTTTGCATATCCCATTGAAAATAATAAAAGAATAGCGATGAACAATAAAAACACTCAAATGGAATTTTTGCACTACCTTCCACAAATTGTTTAGCTGATATTCCCATTCATTAAGTTATGCTGTGCTGACGGGGAACAGTAATTTTGAAACACTGGTGCCTCTTTTTGTGTTTATCTCTTTAAGTTTTGTTGATATTGAATATTGATTGACATTAAATCTTCTAAAATTTTAGCATGCGACAGCAAAACTACTATATATCTCGCATTTTAAATTCGTTATTCTTTTAATTTATTAGTACTATAATATAAAGTTATATTTACTAGAGGAAAAGTTATAAATTACTAAATAAATAAATAAAAGAGGGAAAGCAAAAAATACAATGTCTCATATCCACTGACCACTAGGCAGCTTCAGCTGAATAAAAGAGATTCTTAGAATTTAATTACTAAAAAAAGATTTTTCCGACTTCTCTGAAGTGAATGCAGAATTCTCAAAGAAACTCATAAAAGGATACAAGCTGTGCTCTTTTATTATTAAGCAAAGTCTGGCGAAATCCTTTTTTTATTAAAGTTCTTCTCTTTTTAAATACTTTTCTATTATATAGTGTTTATGAATACGATTCCAAGGCGTAAGTCCAAATAAACAGAAAACATGTAATTTGCTATATATTTAGTTATAAAATTATAAAAAAAAATTAAATCAGTTCAAACGCTGACGTTTACATGTAAACACTAATAAATGACACAAGATATCTCTCATTTCTGATTATAATACAGAAGAAAAAAAGTCCATGAAAGTTTGATTTAATCCTTTACGTAATTATAAAGTAATTCGCCTCCACACTGCTAAATATCTTTACTTTCATAAAACTCATATAAACTACAAAATTGCTTATTTAGAAGGTAACCATTTAATTACTGTTTAACAGAGGCTACATTTAATTAAAGGTTAATTAGCAATTTATTGAGGATAATAAATTAAAACTAAATAAGTGGATGATATTGAGGTAACTTAATATTTAAAAATTATTGCTTGGAAATCGTACTTTTGTCTCTTGTTTATTTCATGCGCATTTCAGTTTAAGATAAATTTTATTTATTTTCAAAATAAAAACACATGGTTCATACTATATTAACAAATCCCAGTTTCCACCTGTAGTTAACCATTGTCCATGCATTTCTACGGTGTGGCTAAGTTGTAAACAAAATTTTGGCTACCACTGTGCCGCAAAATTTGGATTTTGTTAGGTATTAAAAGAAAATTTTCTTTTCTGGTGAATTAAAACAACCATATATTATATATTTCCTAATGTATTAATGTAAATAAAACCTTAGAAAGGGGGCGGCCCTGCGACTCCTTTAAATCCGCCACTGGTTCCTTTAGTAAATTCTATAATAAGTTGTGTTTTAAAGTGTTGATTAATAATTACTTTTACCACACATTTGTATATTAGCTTGATTAAAATGATTAATTGAAGTCAAATTATTAAATACTTATTTATATGTTGCTTATGCTATTTTACGTGGGTTTAATTTTTCTTGCTTCTACTAGATTGCTGCGTCTCATTTAATATAAACTCAAGATCACAAGTATATATAATACAATAAAACCTATTTCTAACTGAATTACCTAACACTGAAACGAACGCATCATTTATTAAACGCTTGTTTCACCGAAATCCGAAATTCATGAGTTGAGTTACAATCAGGATTCTCTGTGGTGTAATAAAGATAATATTCTGGACATTTAGGAAGCCAGTGGTTAAACCTAAGCCAGCAAAAATAATTATTTTAATGAATATATTATACAGGGAAGTTCAAAATCGTACAAACTTTTGCAGCACAAATTAAACTCGATGTATCCTTTATTATTATTATTACATATAATTTAATTTGTGACCTTAGTGTTACTTTCGACACAAATCTTAATTTTAATAGTCCCATACATAATGTTACAAATGATTCATTAGTCAATGAAGGCGCCAGGAGCCACTTCACTGAAAGTTTTTGAATTTTGTATTCGACCATGTCATATTATATATGATTCCATATTAGTTATCACTTTTATAAAATGCCTGTCACCCACAAATTGTGGGAAATATTTTCATTATATCTTTTGCGTATGCTACCCAAAAATCTGATTCAAATGTCCAATGTTTTTGACTTTTCTCTTTATAAATTTTGAGGACGTCTGTGAATTGACTAAGACATCTAACATACTCAATATTTTCTGCTGTAAACTTAGCCTTTCTCAAAAGAGTTACCAATTTCCCCTAAGCGCCTTACTAAACGGTGAAGTGTTGGCCTTTTGCAATGAAAAGTTGGTCTAAAAAATAGTCCTCAGTAATGAATCTTCGGTCTTCTATATGTGTTCATTTTTCAGGAGTTTCTAGTAACTGGCTAAGAATGTAGTTCAGACAATTTCAGCTAAACTTGATGTAAAATCCAAGGTTAAGTTTGTTACAATAATAATATCCTTGGACTTTAAACTAAGTTCAACTGAAACTTTGTAAAAATTACGTACGTACAATTCGCCTATAATTATAAATGATCTCAAAAAAAAAGATAAAATTCGTAAAAAGCATAACTTTTCTAATTCAAGTGATCTAAAAAATGAATATAGTAATCTCAGAGCTAAACTAAAAACTGATATTGATCAAGCATACAAAAATTATATAAATATAATACAATAAGACATTAGTGATGATTCAAAGTCATTTTGACAATTCATGAATAATAAAAAGGGGTCAGTTTCTATTCCGAATGTAATGCATTTGAATAATCTGGAATGTAAAGGTGGAGAGGCAAATGCATTTGCCAGTCACTTTAATAGTGCATATAATGTTGATTTCGATGAAAATGACTCATATATAAAACTTAACCCGAATGTAGATCAGATAGTTATACAATCTATTACACAGAATGAGGTGCGTGATGCTGGAAAAAGATTAAAAGCAAATAAAGCTGCTGGTACCTTTGTACAACGTTAAAGACTGAATTGACTTTATTGTGTACCCTCTTGAATTCTTATATAACCTATGTTTAAAAACTAATGTACTTCCGGAAATCTAGAAAGAACTTCGTATTTGTCCAGTACATAAGAAAGGTGATAAAGCTAACATTTAAAATTTTAGGCCTATTGCTATACTGTCATTGCCAGCGAAGCTATATGAATCTGTTATATATAATGTTATCTACAATTCAGTTTGCAACAGAATAACCATACACCAACACGGTTTTATGAGACATAGGTCAACTACTAGTAACCTAATTAATATTAGTCAGTATATATCACAAGTAATACATGATGGTAGTCAAGTAGACCTAATCTATACCGACTTTCAAAAAGCGTTTAATACGGTATCATATAATCTCCTTCTTTGTAAACTTAAAAATGAATTAGGATTTCACGAAAACCTTATAGAACTCCTTACCTCATATTTACAAAATAGAAAACAGTATGTTTCTGTGAATGATATGCGTCAAATCGTTTCATCGCCTTATCTGGGGTTCTTCAGGGTTTCAACCTTGGGTCACTGCTATTTCTCATATTTATAAATAGTTTAACAGTAATAACTGAATCTTCCAAATATTTATTATTTGCTGATGACTTAAAAATCTACGTAAAGTTGAAAGTAATATGGATTGAATCATGCTCCAAAATGACTTAGACAAAATATATCAATGGACACTTCAAAATAATATTAATAAATGTTTTATTATGTCCTATACCAGAAGAAATAATCCGTTTGTATTTCATTACACAATAAATGACACCAATTTGGCCATAGTTGAAACTATGAATGACCTAGGTATAACTTTTGATACCCGTTTACATTTAATAGTCATATTTACTCTATGATAAATAGAGCTATTAAAATGTATGACTTCATAATACGTAATACCAAAATGTTTACCATTACAAGTGCTATTAGACAATTATATGTATATATCGTATGTTAGATCTGTGTTGGATTATTGCTCCATTGTCTGGAATCAGTTTTATTAAATACATGTGAATAGTATATTCATCAATTATAAAGAAACTGGTTTGTATGACTTTACTGTAGGAAAAATATATTAATGGAATGATATAATCTTAAAGCATTGAACATTCGACGCAAAAACAGACATATTTATACATGAACTGTTACGTGGCAATTTTGGTGATCTTAACTTTCTGTCCTTAACACCTTTAAATGTAACTATGTATGTATCCTACCAGAGCATTCAGAACTTTTTATTTAGAACTTGCTAGTACATATTACCAAATAAATTCCCCACTCCATAGAAATGTAGCATTTACAATGGGATACAACACAATTGTGATATATTTGCTATTAGCTTAAGAAGTTTAAAATCCATGTTAAATAATATTGATTTAAGTACTGTTAATATTATGTTTAAATTTATGTATGTATTGTATATACTCTGTAATAGGGCTTTGTCTGTTGAGTGTATTTTGTTAAATAGATTAATAAATAAATAATGACTGTGACAGTTTCAAATTTAGGTGATTCAATGCTTACTTTATTTGCTTAAAATTTAGACATCAAGAGAAGTGTAGTTTAATTTAAAAACCATTAGCCTTAGCCATTTAATCCGTTTAACATTTATACATATTTTTAAGTGGGGTGCTGCTTATTTAATCACAAAATAAATTACGTTTTTTCAAAAATAAGACAATAAAAATTTTAAAAAATATATGTTTATTTAATTAATATGTATTTGGTAAAATTGTAAAATATTAAATAACGCTCACCTTATATTATTTTATACGTTTGCTAATTACATGTACAGAAATGGGATATTTTTCTGTAAAACTTATGTTTTCCAAGAACCCTGTGTAAGAAATAACTAATTAATTAATTATACATAAATTTCATATAATCAATAATCAGTGGATTAACCAAATAAATCAAACACAAAAACCCACATGGAAATATGTTCATGCTTTCAACGCCTACTGAACTAAACGTTCAGGATCTACCCAATGAAATTACTTTGACAGAAATGAAATATCACTTTTTCACTTTTGAGCAAAACCCTTGTGTGAGATCAATTTGAACTGGACCACTCTCGGCTAATATCCAGTAACAATGTGTTTGTTGTTTTTGCAAATATGTGTCTCTACTGTTTGCCACTATTTTTGTATACATTACGTATGCCAATGAATTAGGATTAAATATCTATCTTTGTCTCAGGACTTTCAGGGTCAGTATTCAGTGTTCATCCACTAATGATCTGAATATAATGCAGTCTAGTAATTGACATATTATAGTGACGTAATTATTTATTCTAACAGTTTTACAGAGTACTTTATAATGTACATTATTGGATTATTGAATTTATATTTAATTTATAATTATGTAGGTATACCTAATTTTAACTGGGAGTATATGATCTACAATTTTATTGAGATATGTTTTCTAACAAAATTACTCATTTTATTTTATTGATGATGGCTGTATAATAAATATACTTATGCAGACTTATATGTTTCCTGTTCTAGAATATTACCAAGAAATTGTTTCGCAAGTATTATATTAGGAATTATAAGGAAACAGTATCAAATAGTCGCTAGCTGTATAATCAAATCTTTTCCGCTTGTGAATAGGTGTACTTTGCTCCAGCAACTGCTGATTGTGGATGATTAGGACACCTTAATGTAAAGAATGGATTTTGAAAAAACTTGCAGATGACACACAATTAAGCACCAGTTTCTTAGGACTAGAAACATGAGTGTATAAAGATAGCGTCGTAGAATTCTAAAGGAACAACTACTTTTCCATATCATATTCAAAATGTGCGAAATTTTCCTTTGGATCCTAATATGCGTTTAGGTTTTTGTCGGTTCATCCGAGCCTAAAGAGTCCAAGATCACAATTTCTGTAAAAAGATTTTATTCGCTGACGGAACATGTTTTACAAAGTGAGGCATAGCAAATTTACACAATGAACACGTGTTCCCGATGAAAATCTGAATGAAACTTAAAGTAACACGTTTCCAATATGAATTTAGAATAAATGTGCAGGGAGGAAACATTGATTACTTTATTATCAGTTACCATCATTATATCACATCGACTAACTGGCGAAAATTATTTACAATTCCTGCAAAATATATTGCATGGTTTATTGAATGATTTAGCTGATATGTTTCACGAAAATATGTAGTTTATGCATGAAGAAGGAGCGGCACATTTTACTTTAAAGGTCCGAAAACATTTAAATTTCAATATATTCAAATAAATGGATCGGTAGGTTTGGTTTGGTTTGGTTTGGTTTGATTTATTCGGTTTAAAAACATTTACAATGTTATAACCATAAACATTGTTATATGTCTATGGTTATAACCATGTCAGATATAAAAAATAAAGGTGGTGATACATACATACAAATAACAAAATAATGTACTAAGTCTATTTAAAGCTAGTTAATAAATTAACACATTGTAGTCATACTTGTCGATAATAATTGTACATATATACATATATGTACATATACATATATATACACACATATATATACACACATATATATATACACATATATATATACACATATATACACACACATATACATATATAATACACTAAATCAAAATAAATAATTATAGACAATAATATAATTACACACACATTATACATCCACGTGTATTCAAATAAAAGACAAAATTACACAACATGAAATTGAAAGTAGATATTAAAATAAGGATACTAAAATAAAGATACTGACAAATTGTCACACTGAACCGGTGATGTTGGTCACTAAATCATTAAAGTTGTACTCCAGAAATTTATTGAGACTGTAAAATGATTTTTTGGCAAGATAACTTTTTAGTAATCTTTTATATTGTGCAAGCTTACATGTTTTTATTGAGAGCGGGAGGTGATTGTAAAATACTGGACCATAATAATTGTAGGCGTTTCTGCTATGGGTTAATCTTGTATAATTTATTTTTATGTTGTTACTTTGCTAAGTATGATGATTATGTGCTTCAGAAATGATTGTATATTTGTTTAGATTAGTTTTTATGTAAATTAAGCATTCTAGGATATAGACGGAGAATAAGGTTAATATCCCTAATTCATAAAATTTATTTTTTACATTTTCTCTAAAAGACAAACCACATATAGAGCGAATTGCATGTTTTTGAATTTGAAAGATACGAGAACTGAAGGGAGAGTGACCCCAAGATATGGTTGCATATTTGAGAACAGAGTGGAAGAGTGAGAAATAGGTGGTGTGCATTGCTTCTTGAGGCATCAGATAGTACAGTTTTCTTAGTAAGTAAAGATTCTTATTAAGTTTTTTGCATACATAGTTTGAGTGGGGCTCCCATGATAGGATTGGGTCCAAAACAACACCCAGAAATTTTGTGGATTCTATTGGTAAATATGATTTGGTTTGTTCTGTGTTCATTCAAAAGAAGATTGTGGTTTGAAAACCATGACGCTAAGACTGATTTGGTATTTTCAATATGAATGAGTAGTTGGTGCATGTTCAAAATATTGTCTATTATTTTTCAGGTAGTAATATAACATATTTTCAGTCTCCCATTTCATATTTTGGAAAACCTCTTTTGAAATAGAGCGACACTACAAAATTTTTTTGTTGAAGTTCTTGAATGCTCTGTGGTGGAGTTCTGTAAATGGTAAATTTGAGATGGTCCCACAGATAAAAGTCGAGCGGTGTCAAATCCGGAGATCTTGCAGGCTTTTCTATGGGTTCTCTTCTGCCAATCTACTCTGTCAACTTGAAAATACATAATTCAACCATTCCTGAACTGGTAATATATAATGCGAAGGAGCATCATCTTGCTGGAAGCGAAGTAAGTCTTCATCTTAGAAAAGATTACCATTCACTCAAATTGATTCTCCAATACATGGGTAGTAAGAGGGTTGATGGTGGTTTCTAACATGTCTAAATAAATGTTGTCATTGAGATTTTCTTCAACGAATAAAGGGCCAATAGTACTGTCTTCCGATATATCAGCCCAAACGTTTCATTTCTGTGGCTATTGGGTATGTCTGTCAACAAAAACATGTGGATTTTAATCGCTTCAGTATCGATAATTAAATGTGTCTATTAACCAAAACCAAAAAGAACACTGATTCGTCGCTGATGGAAAATAAATATTTTGTAACAGAGGCGTGTGTTGCGACTTTAATTTATAGGGATAGAGTTTATGCAATTGTAGGACCTTGTAAAAAGCCTCATGAGAAATACCAGTTAAAGCAGACACCTGGCGAAGTAAACTTGTGGAATTGATAGCAAAATGCTCTAACACTTCAATCTGAGCTCCTTCGTTCAAGACCCTGGGCTCGGTACTTTTTTTTTATACGGCTTGTTTAAAATTTCTACAATTTAGAAGCTGTGAAATAAAATTTTTTGTTTTAGATATAGCATGATAACCATACGTGGGATTTACCGATCGGTTCCCAGGGATGGCATTTACAGATATAATATAATATATTGCAAACACCTACTGAAACCTTCCCAAACTACAGAAATATATTAAGTGCATTTTATTTAATTTTACAATGTTCATAGTAACTTAGTTTTGTCAGGGAATGCACTATATTAAATTAAAATATAATGTGTAATAGATTCATTTAAATTACAGTATGTTGGTAATTTACATTACTGAAGGCCAACGGCCGGCCCTAGCGTGGAGGGGAGAAAATATATAACACGATCAAACAGCATCTTGCATAACGTGGATTCATACGGACGTAGGTACTAAAAATGCGCAGTTAAAATGTCACAACGTACTAAACCGACGCGATATTGCCGATTTGCAATTTGATGGTTGACAATTGTATTGCTCTAAATTAACAAAGCAATTTCGTGGTCATGCAACACAAATATTAATTGACATATTTCCTCCGAAAACCATAAACGGAGTGTAGGTGGCTTTACTTACAGTGACATGCAACGTAATTTTAACTTAAATTTAGTGGTAATTATAATAGGATATAACATACCGTGGTAGAAACTAGACAATCCACTATTTAGACAATTTTTGGAAAAACGTATTAGGGGCAAATATAGCAATGTTAACGTGCCTTCGGGGTCTACACTAAGAAAATTAACGTACCTTCTGGGTCTACACTTAGAAAAAAATATTTATCAACGGAGTGTGAAGTATTAGACACAAAATTTCTTCCGAGCTTAATGGAAGCACATCTGACTTAGCGTGGATGAAACCACTAATGCTTGCGAGTTTAAGGTAGCGATTGTTTTAGTGGGTGCATTGGAGGAAAATTGTTCAATGAACGGGCACTTGTTTGCCTCTAAAGTTTTAGAAGCTACAAATTCTCGCACTATAGCGAAGGTAGTGCATTTAAGTCTACAAGAGTTTTGGGGAGACTGATATGCAGCAAATAAGGACAAGTTCTTATTATTTCTTGCCGGTGGAGTGAATTATATGAAAGCTGCTGGAAGAATTTTGAAGGAAACATATCAGAATATACTTCATGTAACATGTTTAGCACATGGGCTTCATAGGATTGCTAAAGCTATTAAGGGGTGCTACCCTAATGTAGATAATTTGATATCTAGTATAAAGAAAGCTTTTCTTAAAGCGCCAAGTCGTGTACGGTTATTTCATGAAATCCTACTAAATACTCCGTTACTTCCACAGCTCATTATATCACGATGGAGAACTTGGCTAGAGGCAGCATCGTATTATTACTGTCATTTTGAAAATGTGAATTCCCTAATATAGCAGTTAAATCCAAATGACGCAATTGCTATTTCACAGGCGCATCACGTAATTATGGATCCAACTGTTCAAGAAAATCTGGAGACCATACACGGAAGTTTTTCACGAATTCCGCTAGTCATATGGGACCTTCAATATCAAAATTTACTACAGTTGATGTAACAAACGTTGTGTTCGATCGTCGACAATATATTTTTCAATTGGAGGGAAACATTTTTGCGAGGGTATAAACAAAATTCCAAACTGTTAAAAAAAATCTCGGATTTGTTACGATGACAGATGTAATAGACCTTTTAAACGGCAGAGAAGTAGACTTTCTCACACCGGGCATGATTGTGGTGACATTGCGAAAGTTTACATATTTTAAGTATGCTCTAGTTACATCTCTTGACGTCGAGCGGTCCTTCCCGCAATATAAATGGATTTTCAACGAAAGACGCTGAAGTTTAACTACAAAACATTTAGTGCAGATATTATTAATATACTTTTATTCTTGTAACCAGCAGTGAAAAATACTTGTGTGTGTAGTTTACTGTAAAGTATATCCCCTTATTCCTCCAGTTCTCTTTGAGTGAGTGTTTATAATAAATTGACTTTATCAACTTTGGATAATACGAATTTCGCTAAAAAAAAATTAAATTTTCAATCGTTTCATATATGCTTGCAAATCTGACACATAACCACCTAAAGTCAAGCCTGGTTTTACATCATATCCGATTGGTAAATCCTACCTCTAATGATAACGAAAACTTTCTTAAGAACTTTGACCCTCGAGCGACTAAGCAAAACACTTTTGTATGAAGTTAAATTGGATTCAATAGTTTTATTTTAGTCTAAGAAAATACGGTATATTTTTCAACAGACATTTCAGAGTCACCCTGTATAATTTTTTAATTGGCGGGCAATTTTTACCAACAGAAAACAATTGGCGCATGGACTATTACACCCTAACTTTTATATCTAAATACCTGCCTATTCACTTTTACTACCCAGAAAATAAAATTGGTCATACACCTTCACTACTTAATGTGGTAAATATTCTACCAATAAACCGAATACTCGCATGATGCATTTGCATTTAACTGTCGTTTCCAAGCTATTTCGATGTGGAAAAGGGCGTATGTGAGTATTTGAATAGATCCCCGGCGGATCGTGGTTATTTATTAACCTCAGTACCAGTGCTATATACTCCAAATTACCCGGCATTTACGGTGTTCTCCACGCATATGTGCATCTAAATTGGTTTTATTGTTACAGGTACATGAAACGATACGCCTTCGTTTGTTTTATAGTTTCGGCTAAACATGTGTTGAAATCGACTTGCTTGCATGTGGAGGAAATGGATTCGTATGAGTAAACATGGACAGGGTATTTCAGATAAAACTTCCCATGCGGTTACTTTGAAACTATGATATTAAATTTATATAAATGCCAGTAAATGAGTACTCCTAGCGATTACATTTTGATGTTCAAACGATGCTGTTGACAATTACGACATCGCAGCATCGATAAAAAAATTTGGACGGCAATAACTTTAATCAATTAATCTAGTAGACTTAATTCACTAGCTAGATCTGCTTTCTTCCATACAGATGTTGTACACATGATTATCCAAATCGATTTAAGTTTAGCAAAACATGCATATCTTGTACAGTTATTTCAACCTAACAGAAATATACCGCAAAATACATTGATCTCAAATGCAGTACGAAATTTCTAGGTCTGCATATTGATGAAAAACTGGAACGGAAACTTCAAATAAATATAACCAATAATAAATTATCTAGTGCAGTCTTTGTAATAGGGATTATAAAAATTTGTATCGGTTTTGATGCAGCTAAAACAATATACTATGCGTATTTATATTCCATCTTGCAATATGAGATTGAGTTTTGGGTAAATTGAACAAATGTAAACAGTACATTTTTAATTCAAAAGCATGCCATACGTACACTGAAAGAAATTTCAACTAACCATAAATAAAAGTTGACTAGCCCCAAAAAAATATCTGCATTAAATAGGCTCTAAATAGATTACTTTGTAATCCATTATGTAAAACTCGATAGTTTTTGAGATATTTTAATTATTGGTTTACACAGTACTAATTATGTAATAAAAATTATGTTAAATTTCTTTGATAAGATAAAAATACAAGAGCTAAAATCTTCACTTGTTGTAAAAAACTGTATTAAAATATTTCAGAAACCACTGGTTTTTGCATAATGGATATAATGTTTAAATCGATTGCAAATGAGCTCTACTAACACGCCCTCAAAGTAATACGTCGATTCCTGTATATACAGCGTGATTCAGTTTTATTACTAATAACTTTAACAACTGTTAGATGTCAAGAAAATAATGTTATTTTGTATATAGTACAAGTATAAATTTTCCATTGGGATTTTTGTTTTCAAAATACAAGATGTCGAAATTTTTTTTTCTGAAACTAAAAATTATTAGTTATTATTTATAAATAATAAATACATATTTTAAAATTCTTGATTTATTATGGGTAATAGTCATTATACCTTTGAATACTTGGACGTATGTAGTCTTTAAGGCCCCATTCTTCTAATCTCGACTTGTAAGACATTTTCACAAAAACCTTTCACTATGGAAAGCACTTATTTACCATAAGAAAACACTTCGTTATCCTCAATATAATATCCTAATTTAAAATAGTATTTGAGTTAGTTTAGGTAAGTGGGATAATTAATCGAGAGATTTAAGGTTGCAAAAGCTCATTAGCAAAACAGTTTTTCTTATGCTTAGATGATGGTAATGTAGTCTTAAGAAGAAAAATGCTTATTATAATGCAGATCATCTTAGCAAAACATTTTACTTGGTTGAATGTCCTCAGTGTACCCATGTGGCCTAGGAAGATACGTCTGGTGTCGCAATTCTTTTAAATTATTACAAATCTTCACTATAACTAACGTGTACATACATCGCCTATCCTTGGCAATATTTAAAAGAAAATGTAATTTAATAACGGCATCACAAATCCACACACAAAATGCAAGAAATAAAGATACATATATACCTCCATTTTATAATTATGTTGGCCGAAGGGGTCCTCTGTAAATGGGGGTACAGATCTTTAATCATTTACCACAGCAATTACAAATCTAAACATATTCAAGCTTGAATTAAAAACTGTTCTATCACCTCACGCATTTTACACTGTCACGGAATTTCTTTAAACTACTTTGTAATCTTAAAATTAGAATCTTAAAATTTAATTTACGTTTGACAAATCTACAAACACATTGTAATAATATATGCAATATGGTAGTTTAGTTAAGTAAGTTAAGTTTAGTTTCTGTACAGTTTCTCTACTGTTTCACGAGAAGCGTTTTTCATGTATGTAAGTATTTCCTCGTTATTAGTATTTTGACCATTACCATATAAAATGTGATTTGTAACAGTGATAATTATTATTATGTACTTATATCATATATATATGTATATGTTTGAAAATAAAATTATATGCTATTCAGTAGAATACTATTCTAACTAGTTAATAAATTCAAAACTGCAGATAATTCTTGAAAACTGTATTTCCTAAAAAAATTAACAGTTTCAAGAAATAATTGGAACCTAGGACTTTAATTAAAACTGTGTTTTATAAGTTTTTATAAATGTTTTCCTGTTGTTTTCCCTCCTGGGGTAAAATCCAAACTTTAAAGCCTTGTTAAAAACCTAACTGTGCGTTACTAACATGTCAAACTGCTGTTTAATCAAACATTACATCAAGAATGTGGAAACTCGCCAACTGGTGGAGACAAGAGGGATGCCTAAAACAATTTGAAACCTCGAATAATACAATACATTTGAGAAGCTATTATAATCATATTTGGGTCAAAGTTTTCCAAGCCTCGTAGTTTCTGTTCACTCCAACTCATCGGAATTTTGAGAGATGAGAAAATCGTGTTGTTTAATTTTATGTTTGATACCTCACATAATATGAAGTATTTTATATTAGGTATTAATTTAATATACATGAAGAATTTACATATTTGCCCTGTAAGATTATACAGAACACTAGAAAAAAATTAAAATTTAACATTTTTTTAAAACACCAGTCCTTTTTGGGGAAATGACAATTAGACAAGAAATATTCCAGTTGAGGTATAATTACCCTTGGCATAGTCACAACAACCCCTAATTAAATGTTCACGTCTGCGAGAAGAAAATTCATATCTTTCTCTGGTCAGAATTTCAGTCATAATATGCATACGTGATATATGAATAATCATAATTTTATATTTCTAAAGGTATCACGGCGAAACTGTTTATAATTAAATTGAAAATTACTCTGATTATTCTCTTTTGCATATCAAATATATTAGGCATACATAAAGGCATTATAGCTAATTATTGTTATAACTAATTACTGAGTATGTACACTAATGAGTAGCAATTTTCAACCATTTATTTTTTAAAATTTATCATTAAAGCCCACGTTGCCGTTTCCACACAGTTTGTATTAGAGACTGAATTACATAATTAGAAAAATCAGCAAAAACGGTTGAAATTAAATAATTACAAAACATTGTCTTTTTCTTGTCTAAGTTTCACTTTATTTTATTTTATAATAAAAGTGAAAATTAGACAAGAAAATTATTTAATTTCAAAATAGATTTTCACAAAGTACAGTCATCTTCAATCAACTTTTTGAGAAACGGTAATGTTGACTATAAGGGACTTTTTGACACTAATCCTCCATTTGATTAATGATTAAATATATTATATTTTATCATTTCTGCACAAAACTATGATGCATCATACATTGAAATCCCTCCTGTTAAAAATAACGAAAATTTATTTATAAATTCATGTACAGGGTGATTCATAAGGAATGGGTAATATTTTACCTGCCGATTATATTGCGGAAAATATTAATTTTATTTACGCTTCATTGTGAATAGATTGCAGAAGGCACATTCTTTCCGCGGGCCTTATTTCCCTGGTCAGACAATAATGATTTGTAAATAATCGTATAATCTTCTTTTTCGGGTCTCTTAAAAATTTTATATTTCTCTAGTAACCGATAAAATTTTTGGTGCAAAGGAGCAATTTTCCCTGTTTTTAGAACTTTTGGGAACTGGCCGAGTTCTAAAGAAACATTAATTATAGTTGAAATTGTACTAGTAATACAAATTTAAAAATTTTATAAGACGTATAGAAATCCAATCAATACGTATTTAATTTTAAAAGGTAAACGACCGATATAAAAAGCAATTAGTATAAAGGATTCCGTTAATCAATTATCGCTGAGTAAATTATTTACTACCGTGGAAATTAAACAGAAGGGTGAATACATCTTACTCCGTATAATGTGATTTTGGGTGCAATGTATGGCAGTGAGGTCAAAGAGTCACTTTTGTCCGAAACCAAAGATTTATTAGCGAAGGACAAAAACATGCTGGCTTCGTTAACTGTAAGGGAAACCAGGATAATATACAATCTCCTGAATCTGATGTACAATAACCTTTAAATCAGAGCTCACTCGGTTATACGGAATGAACTGTGGTAACAGTTCAGCTGTATTTCCATGGGGAATAATTAGCCTGTGATTGTTAATTACCGTTATGCACCGAGGCAACAATGAAACTGTATTTTTATTGGTAGTAATTGAAGTAACAACGCTGAACTAATTGGGGTGCAATAGGCGTGTCCTTCGTGAGGTGCAGTTCAATGGAAAGCTGTTTAAATTAAATATAAATAGAGTGCGATCGAAGATCTCCCCCTGCTTTTAACGGTTTGACATAATAGAGCTACCAATTTTGGAATACTTCAACTTTTTGAGCAACAGATGACTACTGGCCAGGGCCATCTTGCTCAACAATGACCCGTCATTTAAAAGATTTTATCTCAAGTTGACTTATAATCTTTTATTATTTGTCGTAAGACAATGAAGGCCTGTGGTTCTGTTACATACATCTTTGATTTAATGTACCCCATAGGAAAAATCCAATGACTTTTAAGTCTGGAGAGCAAGCAGGCCATTGCACAGGACCTCGACAACCAAATAATCGCCCAGGATAGATCCTGTCTAGAATGTAGAGTCCGGATTCGAATATTAGATTCCAGAAATAGATATACTCGCAACAGGAATTATCACGCATTTTAATCCAAAATAAAGCTGTATAAATTTTAGTCAATTAAATTAACTTTTTTGATGTTCTTATAAAACGAATCCATTATTTTTACATGTCAAAAGCTAAATAACGCAGTGCCTATAAAGTAAACAAATAAGTAAATGAAAATAAATAATTTTAGACATTTAGTGCATGCCCAATTAAGTAGATGTTCACAATATAATATTATATCTACGTAAAAGTCAGCATTACCTCACTATCTATAGAATAGAATAGAACTTTATGGACTATATTATACCGGGTGTAACAGGATTATGGTACACCCCCCTTTTCTCCTTTAGTTTTGAAGATAATTGATTGAAATTTGGGATGTCTTATATACATAATAAGCAGCTCTTTTTTGACATACAAGTGATTTTTTTTCACTTCCGGTTTCACCGGAAGTGACACTAACTTTCGATTTTTAAATGGAAGACCCTGTATATTATTGCATTTTTGAATTCTGCATAATTTTCTAATTCCAACGATACCAAATAAATGATATTTCAAACATCAATATTTTTTATAATTTTTAGTTTTCCATTTAAGTGTGCCATGACGGTTCCGATTTATTCTAAATGTTCCGTGTAATGCTAGAAAAATCGAAATCCCGTCAAAAATACTAAATTACGTGATTTATGAGCAAATAAAGTTCATCAAAACGGTTTTTGGGGCTAAACTCAATTTTTTCAAATGGAACCATATTGGTACCGTGGTACCATTTATTAGTTCTATTAATAAATAATTTATTCATATGTTGTATTAAAATAAATACAAAAAAAAATACAGCTAAAAGAGAATAAGAATATACAATATACACTTAAATGAAAACTAAAAATTATATTATAAAAAATTGACGTTTAAAATGTCACCTATTTGGTATCGTTGGATTCAGAATATTATACAGAATTCAAAAAATGCAATAATATACGGGGTGTTCCATTTAAAAATCGAAAGTTAGTGTCACTTCCGGCGAAACCGGAAGTCTGATGACCCAGCTGCCGCATACTACTCAGCGGTGTGAACAAACATTTAGGACGATTACACTTTTTGACATACTATACACTGACGGCACTCATTTCCATGATTTCAACACTCAAAATTTTTAAAAATATTTCCCATCAGAACTATGATATTTAAATTTAGAAACTATACGAGATAGATTTCATATCTTAAGACAGGGTTGCCACTTATAAAAAAAAGTTTTAGAACTGCTGAAATATAATAAAAAACATTTCGCACTGCACATAAATTACATTATTCTATGATTTTTTCTTACAGAAGAGTGCCTTATAATCAAGAATATATCAAAAATTACTTTTGTTGTAAAAATCTTCTTCAGTTAAGCAAAACAGTTATTCATAAGATGTATACTAAAAGATTGTTAGTAAATATAACGACCTTGTGTAATATTTCTGATATACAACAGCTTTCCGAAAGTTCAGCCCAAAAAACTGGGGCCAGAAGAACTACAAAACAAAAGAAATTTAAAAATAATTTTAACTTAAAGTTGCTATAAAGCAAACATATGGAAACGGGTATGTGGGTGGTTGAAAAAGTATGGGCAGTTTGACCAACTTGATATAAATATATAAATTCTTATGCCCCCTTGGAAATGTCAGTGGATTTGTGAACGGTAGAAAATATTTAATAATAATTCTACCTATAACAAAATTACTACGTATATCTTACCTTAACTTCAGTAATGGATTCTTTTGGTGGGAACCTGAAATATAAAAATTACAAATATAATATTGACTGAATTATACAGTAGATACTAGTCGAATTATCTCCAGAATCATTTATTTTATACAGTTTCTAATCTCTTTGAAACAAGGATTACCTGCAGCTTACCGGTTAAGTGATACATAAGCGAATAAAAGCACCATTAAAACTTTCTACGCCTAGTTGAAATCAGATAGCCCCCTGGCTTGTTTTACAACGGCATAAAATGTTATTCGTGTGAAACTCGAGTTATGCAGCATTCGTGATAATAAATCAACTTATTTATTGACTGTTTAGGTTCAAATTACTAAAAGCAATGGGAATATTATGTATACTGAGATATCCAAATAAAATTGATTGTTTTACTAAAAAATAAATGAATTATGTTAAACGTTAGTCATTTTATAAAAACTTATTTAATTAGGTTATCAAAAATATCGACTAAACCGTCTATGAAGAAAAAATTAAGAATAATAAAAAAAACCTTTTCACCACTACCAAAATAATTGTTTCTCAAAATAATTGTTATCGAATACAATTTTTGACATCGTTGCTTAATAGAATTATTGATTGATTAGTTTCTTTATCAATTACAATAGAGACAACTATTTGGACATAAATAGTAACAAATTCTTCAGAGACATGAAGAAATTTCTCCTCTCAGTTGTATTTTTCAGCAGGACATTTGTTGTTTTGTCAAAATAATCTTCGTTCTGTAAATTTGCTTTGTAAATCGTTTAAGCAAAAAACGAATTGAAATTTAAAGGAGGTATGTGCTCTCTTTAAATAGTTGTATTGTCAGTCAGTTGATCTTGATAGGCAAAAGAGGGTCAATTGAATGGCCAGCTAGATCTCTTGACCTGGTACGCCTTGACCTTTTTATATGGTCTTTTAAAAGGTTGTGTCTGTAGGGCAAATAATTTGGAGGATAGAATGCGGACAGAAATTGATCGATTATCCCAAACGGTATTCGATAACTGTTAACTTGTACATTGTCAAGCTGTTAACGGAGCCCAGTTCAAACATCTGATTAGATAATTTGTAAATCTTTTTCAGTAGGTACAAAGTTTTTACTAATCTTTTCTGTTCCTTATAAATGATGGATTTATGCACGCGTTTGAAAAGAGAACTGCATTTATTTTCAAACCCCTTCAACGGATAGGGTGTTTCACTAAGGACGGACCAACTGACACAGGGTGATAGAGAACCTCAATATGCATCGATGTGACTCACATTTGTGTTATGTGAAATTTTTTAGTTTAGGAGTAGGAGTAGGTGTGCCACAAGGGTCAGTCCTGGGACCAATTCTTTATATAATTTATGTCAACAATTTTAAGAGTAAAAATTCAATTCTTTTTGCTGATGATACTTCTTTGCTTATCACCGCCAAAAAAACTATAGATGTAGTCAGAAACGCTAACGATCAATTAGTTATTGCTCATACTTGGTTTACTGAAAACAAACTTGTTCTAAATAGCAACAAATCAATATTTATTTATTCGTTTTAATACAAGTAAAATTAGTAATGACCACAGTCTCTTAATAAAATCAAATGAGGGATCTATTCAACAAGTTGTATTCACCAAATTTCTAGGTTTACATATTCGTGATATCTGTTCTTGGACAATACATATCCATGAAATTTGCAAAAAAAATAGCCCCAATATGTTATTGTATGAGTCAATTACGACAGATAATTAGTAAGGCAGTATTAATTACTTACTATTATGCACATTTTCAGTCAATTACTAATTATGCCGTAATAGCTTGGGGTTCTTCACCCAACATTTGAGAATTTTTAAATTACAGAAATGGGCTGTGCGCATAATAGCAGGAGTAACAAGGCGAACTAGTTGTAGAGATATCTTTAAATAACTAGAGATACTTACGCTGCCCTGCTTATTTCTCCTTAGTTTATTGTTATATGCCAGATCAGAATTACATGACAATACCATTACTTCGAACCATTTGTATAATACGCGAAATAGCCACATCCTGAAAATTCCTTATCATGACTTACATTATGTGAACGTAGTCCGAAATATTTAGCAACTAAAGTGTACAATAAACTGCCCATATCGTACAAAATTTTAGACGAAAGAAATTTTAAAATAAAAACTAAGAATTTACTTAAAAGTAAATCATATTATTCTGTTGATGAGTATCTAAATGATTTCCTATAAATTTTAGAATTATTAAGTTAGGGTTTAATTTGTGGCCTCTGTTTTATATTCTGTTTTATAATCTGTTTTATATTCTGTTTTATATCATGTTTAATACATATTTTTTCATTTATTTAATGTGTTGTATGTATATTTTAAATTTTATTAATTTAATTTAATTAAAATTACTGTTATATTGTCTGACTTTCCAGATATATTTTTGACATATCCTATATTATGTATATGATCCAGAGGACAAATAAATTATTATTATTATTTAGGTTTTCGTGTATTTTTAGTTGAACTCCGGTTTTGCCCGCAAATTTCGTCATTCTTGCTTAACTATTTGTACTGGCGTCATGATTTTCTTTACGAACATAGTCCAATAGTGGGCCTATCATCCTGAGAAATATTTTGTTATTGGAACCAAAAGTATTTGGACAAAAAATAATCTTAAAATTTTATTGAAACAAAAATTATTCCTTAACTTTACAAGACTATAGCAAAAAAATAAAAAAGATAAAAAAAATTTAGTAATCATCTTAAAAACTTCTCTATGTTACTGGCAATCAACCCGAAAAATTTCATTTAGTTAGCTTTCACATCGAAAATTTAAAATTTTGTTCAAATTGTAAAAGGCGAAAATCCCACTTTTTAGTTAAGAAGCAGAAGGTACCATGGGTGAGGCTCGTACAAAGGATGCATATCGTGTGTTTCGGACTTATGGTCCTCATTGGTACGGTGCTCCTAAGTTGAAACAATGGGCACAACTTAGGACAACAATACAAAGGAAATCACTGAGAGATGGAAGTCGCTCATTTGTTGCCGCAATTGAAAGACACCGTGTTTACATGGCGACAGACAATATTGCCACGGTAATAACTATGGCTACCTGCATGGAATTGCTTACCCACGGAATGTAAAATAATAGAGAATATTTCTTGCGCAGTAACATCTCCCTTCCTGTAAATGAGCGGCCGATATATATAAATTTTGTTTATTTACTTCTAAGAAATTGTTAATATTAGACATACATAAAAAGCTAGTCCCTATGTTCAGATTTTATGTACTTCAAAAACATTAAAAGTATTTTCGTTTCATAAAAGTTAATAAATATTTCGAAAATATATCCCGGGAGAGGCACGTAGTGAGCTCAAAAAGCAAAGAAAGTATCACAGGCGGGCGTCACGTGAACAAATCTAATATATCCTTCCGCGACATAAGAAGAACAAAAGTTGGAATAAAATTGCCTATTTGATTTATTAAAAATTGTACAATATTAAAGCAGATGCTTCACATGTAGTTGGAGGTCAAGGAATACTTTAAACATTCGCTCAAATTTAGCTTTTATATTTTCAAAAACAAAACTGAATTCAAATTGGTAATGGTATGACGTTTTTATAATTAAAAATGTGGTTTGATTATCTTTTTAACGAACAATTACATAAAATATGATACAAAAAATTATATTATTATTATATTTCAAATACAACTCCTTTATTATGGAAGTAGTATTGGCAAGACGTTGAACTGATTAAATTATTAATTATAGCAGAGCACTAATAGAAAACAGAAGTTTAATATGGGATAAAAAATATACAGTGTGAAAAATAAAGAACTAGTAGGAGAAATTTCATTATTTAAAAATTTAATGGTTTACTTGATCGCCTTCCTCTGCTATGACTTCTTCTAAGCAACGCTGACGTACGAAATTATCTAAAACTTTGCCTAGAATCTCAATTAGAATCGCTTGAATTTCGTTCGCGGTGTTTAGTTTCAGTTCTTCAATATTACGTGGTTTATTGTTATACACATGACTGTTTAAGCACCCTGATAAATAGAAATCTGACACCATTTTGTCAGGTGACAGGGCTGGCTACACTATGTCACCATTACGAGCAACACGTCACCGTGTAAATAATCATAAACATGTGTGTATTTCATTAATGTGCATTTAGTTTCAATTTACTAACGAGATTGAGATTGTTTATACTATTTGGTAACGGTTCATAATTATTATTATCTAGAGGTGTTCTAAGAACATTTTTATGTCGTCAGCTTACATTAACGTTTCGGTATCAAGATCGCTACGAACAACTTAGAGAGAAGCGGTCCCAATACTGAGTCATGTGGCACCCTTTTATCCTGAAAGAATTCAACAGACCTGAAACTACGATGTTGAACATATTGGTATATATTCTGTAGATATGTTTTAATTAGATCTAGTAAATTCATCGGCAAACCAAATATGGTTGCTATTATAGTAAGTTATCTATAATTTAATTAATTAGACAGTCGCTTAAACATGTTTTTAAATTCGAAATCCCCATAAGCCTCAAGCGTGAAGTATTTGACCAATGCATCTTACCTGTCCTGACTTACGGGTCGGAGACTCTAACTCTAACGCAGAAATTAGCTAATAGAGTAAGAGTAGCCCAACGAGCCATGGAATGCTCAATGCTCGGAATCACTTTGAGACACAAAATTCCAAATGAGCAAATTCGTCAAAGATCTAGTGTTACCCATGCAATGGAACATATGATCTCCCTGAAGTGGAATTGTGCTGGACACGTCGCAAGAATGTCCAATGACAGAGGAACCAAAAAAATTATGGAGTGGCGACCCAGGCAAGAGTCGGTTAGAAGTAGACGGTGTCCACCAACCGGGTGGACCGACAATATAAAACGAATCACTACAAATAGATTCAAGATGCCCAGGAACGAAATAAGTGGAGAGCATTAAGAGAGACGTTCAGCAGTGGACAAGACAAGCTGTTTGATGATGATTATATTAAATGTATGCATACGTGAGAGGTTTAGCAAATATTATTACCCAGTCACTGATTATAAAGGAGGAAATCAAGTCCGGCCCCATTGTCATATTTGACTTAATATTTTTGGTAGCTGCTAAAACTTCTTCAGGAATCTCACTTGGTATATTAAATTCTTGATTACCTGATGGTGTTATCGATTTGGAAAAATACTCGGCAAAACTATGTACAGTTTTTTGTGGATCTTTAATTTTTTTATTGCTACAAGAGAAAAAAACGCGATGTATCAGTCTTTGAGTTAAAAAAAGAAAAAATTTATTGGGATTAATATTGATGAGAGGTGATGCGTGGAGGTGATCGGTTCTCAAGCAATATGACCTAAAAATTGTTCACAAAAGTCGACGTTGTTCATCCATTTGAGTTGGCTTTAAATAATTGCGAAGTTATAGGTATTTTAATCGCACAAGAATTCTGTGAACACTAGTTTTATTTAAGTTACAGTAAAAAGCTGACTGCAAAAAAGTATCAACATTGTGGGCGAATTATTCTATGTTAAAATCCACTGTTGCAACAAAAGAAAACATTGACATTTCAAAATTTTTCAAACTTACAGCATTTTTAAAGCAGAAAAACAATGCTTATAAACCTAAAAAATCACGTGTATTTGCAAAAGAAGAAATCGACAAATATTTAATTGATGCTCCTGATGATGAATATCTACCAAAAAAGGTACATTTTAAAATTATTTTGTATTTAGCTTTTTACAAGAACTATATCCTAGGTTATTGTGGTAATTGGGATGGCAGGTGCCTGCAGACTAGACGAACTGTGCAATATGGTTCTTGATGATTTAGACATTCGAGATGATATTATTGTAATAAATATTCCTAATCAAGGAATGGAACATCTAGGAAGTTTGTTATTGTTGATTCACAATGGATTAATGTTCTAAAACAATACTTAGCTGACAGGCCAACTGACATTAGAAAACTTTTTATTTTATATCGTAGAGGTAAACATATTAAACAAAATATTGGGCACAATACTATTAGTAAAGTACCCTATGTCATGGCTCAATATTTGAAATTAGAATATCCTAAATGTTATACTGGTCATTCACTAAGGCGCAGCTCGGCAATACTTCTGGCAGAAAATGGAGGAGACTTACTAAGTTTAAAAAGGCACGGTGGGTGGAAGTCGGCTACAGTGGCTGAAAGGTATATTGAGGAATCGATAGCTGACAAGAAGAGAATTGCCAAATTAGTACAAAAACCCACCTTATCCAATGAAGTACATCTTCCATTTCCTTTGCACGGCAAGATGTTGTGCTAGACAACTTCCAGGCTAGTGATGATTTAGTGCCAAGTGTCAATGAATGTTCGCAAAATACGAAACTATTCATAATACAGAAGTAAATATACCTGTTCAATTGTTAGATCTATTAATACAGGAAATACAGGAATACACATGATTTTCCATAACTGTACAATTAACTATAATTTTAAATAATTTTTTATAATTTTCATCATACCACTTACCGGTATTAAGTTTCCGAGTTCATTTGTTTTTTCTTTAGAATTAAGTTAACAAGTTTCTATTCATTTCATTAAAATATAGAAAATTTTTCATGATTTGCCTAGGTGGTTTTTGATTATAATTTTTTACCTAGGGAGAGAAATACTACTTCTCATTAGAGGAATGGAGTAATTAATGGCGATTTCTCAGGTTAGTAGTAAAAAAAAGTGTTTTACGGCCCGGCCGGCGGGCTGTAAAGGGACCTATTAATATCGGTCGTACATAAATTATATTATAACACCACAACACTCGAATTGTTATTAATTTGTAATGTAATTCTGCGCAAAGAGGTATTTTGAGTTTATATATTAATTTTTTTAGTTGTTGTTTATTTACTGCCATTGAGCGACCTCTAAGTATCGTCCAACATTAAAAAGTTTTATACTGAGGTTTACTTGATTTAAAAATGAACATTTTTGGCGGGTGAGACTTAAACATTTCGAAACTTGATTTTTGGCTGGCACCCTACTATAAGTATACAAACACAAATAAAATCAACCTTATGCGAATTTGTTCAGAATGAAACTGTTCGTTTTCTGGAGTATAAATACTGTATTAGGATGGATGTAGAAAACAGGAATTTCTAAAGTAGTTTGTTTACAAATGCGACACAATTTCAGGTCTCAAATATGCAAACAATATCGTAAGTTTGCTCTGCATAAGACTGCGCCTAGAGAAGGAAATAAATAAGAGAGGACAGCATGGGGTGGCGAGGCGATGGCTAATTGAATTGGGAGATGGGGAGTTTTAAAGGAAAAGGAACAAGAAGAGCGGAACGTATACGTGTTGCTGGAAAATGATACTGGCTGGTGCCTTCAACAAATCTGTCTGGTATGAGTGACATGTTACATCCTTCATAACTTTCATAGCGCTTACAATTGCAACATTTTTATTCTCATTTTCTTAGTGAAGATTTATTGGAACAAGTAACATCTACGGTTCAGTTTTACTTATATTTATACCTGTAAGGGATACAAGTTATCTGGAGTATTTTTCTAAAAAACTGCAGATTTTCAAATTGAATTTTTAAATTAAAAATTTGGAAAAACATTCGTTGGAAGTTTTGTCGACGAAACTTTTATAGCCGTTTCATTATATTTATGTACCTATATCTATACAGGGTGTCTCACCAGGATCTGCATCGATCGATATAGGGAAACGTATACACCAGAAAATTTTGAAAATTTAGGGAATTACTAATAGCAGTCAATCCAACTAAAATAATTACAAGCTTCTGGCATTTCCGGTTATACAGGAAGTCGATACCAACTTGCTTGTTTTAAATGGAATACCCTATATATTTTAGAGTTTTCGAAAAGAACATAAAATTCTGAGTCAAAACATGCCATATGCCTAAACCTAGCCGTTTCAGAGATATTAGACATTTTTTAAAAAATGTCGACGTGTAATGGTTTACAGTAACCTTTATAACTTTCTTCGTGTAAAAGATTTGCTTTTTTGGCATGCAAAAAGACCATAAGGTGAGCTACACTATACAGTTTAAAGAAAAACAATAATATACCAAGTGTTCCATTTTTGACGTTACATTTTGTAAACTTCAAAGTGCGAAAACTTGCTTAAATCAAATAGAATGCCCTGTATTTTTTACATTAAGTTATGTAAAATTAAATCCCTTTTTTCTGATATCAGCATTGTGGGGGTTTGAGTTACGACTTTTTGAAATATTTTCTTAGAAATTCAATATTTTTTTTGTAAAAATTACGATTAAAAGAAACAGATTTCTTAAGAAGAGAAAATTTTTGTGAATTTATTAAGATCTGTAGGCGACGATTCTTATTTGGGAAATATTATATGGTCAGATGAAGCTAAATTTATCAAAAATGGACAATTCGCATTATTGGAGTAACTCGAATCCTCAGATGTTCAGGGAGCAAAATTTTCAAGAAAGTTGGCAGTTTAATGTTTACTGTGTTATAAGAAACGATCGAGTGGTGGCATTAGAATTTTATCAGGAAAATTTAAACGGTAAGTTATAAAAATTCCTTCTTCTGCTAATATGTATAGTTAATTTTTTTGTTTTTGTTTTTTTTTTTAGGTGAAAGATATCTAAATATTTTACAAAATTTGAATAATAACTATTTAGAAAATTTACCTCTCGTCGAACATAGAAATATTTTTTATCAGCACGACGGTGCTCCCCCACATAACGCGTATTTGATAAATAATTTTTTACAAGAAGCTTTTTACGATCACTGGATCGCCAGTAATGGACCTTTCCTATGGCCTCCTCGCTCGCCCGATTTATCAATTTAGATTATTTTATTTGGGGAACTATTAAAAATAAAGTTTATGAGAGCCCATTAACAATTATTGAAGATTGTATGCAGAGTGTAAGAAATGCATTTCAAAACTTATCACAGGATTCAATTAGAAGAGCTATCCATGAAGAAATAATCCGAAGGTGCGAAAAATATGTGGAGGTTCGAGGGCGGAATTTTGAACAATTATTAAATTAAAATGGAATCATGTTTTTAGTTGACTTTATCTTAGCTATTTTAGTTTATGCAAAGTGTCTTCAATCCAATTAATAGGCATGTTACAGTTTTTAGTGTTATTTTCCGTTTTTGTGAATATCTAGTAACAAATGTACTACAAGTTCTTGATATTACTTTATCACATTCTCCATAAATAATAAACAAATTCAAAAAGTCTTCGTGGGTGCAATTTAAATGCGGTGACATTTTTGGGCATAAGAGAATGACTGGCATTACTGATTGTTTGTAATCATGGCTAATTTGATAAATTTGTTATTAAAAATTCTTGAATTTCTAAGAAGATCGCAAATATTTCAAAAACTTAAACCCCCACAATGCTGATATCAGAAAAAGAGGAATTTAATTATACATAATGAAGTAAAAAAATACAGGGCGTTCCAATTGACTTAGGCAAGTTTTTGCAATTTGAAATTTCCAAAATATAACATCAAAAATAGAACACTTGGTATACTATTATTGAATTTCTTTAAACTGTAGAGCATAGCTCACCTTATGGTCTTTCTTCATGCCAAAAAGCAAATGAGTATACTTTACACCTGTAGCAGCTCCCTAAATTTTCAAAATTTTCTGGTGAGTACTTATCCCTATACCGACCGATGCAGTTCCTGGTGAGACACCCTGTATATGATACCTATGTGATATATTGAACTTTTTTTTTTTTTTTCTGGGCAGCCATTTGAAAAATGGCGGACGTATTACAAGCCGAAACGTATTACCTATTGAAAAGTTTATTTACTTATTTATTTATTTATAATAAAATACCCCATGGATTAAGTACACAATTACAGGATATGTTTACACAATAAAAAGTAAAAGGGGAGGAAACTGTACAAAGAAGAACAAAAAATAAATATTTATAAACAATTACATAAAAATGGTGTGAATAAACATAAAACTAGAAAATAAAATGAAAAGCACAAGTAATAACTACAGATAAATCAGTGTTATTGCAAGACAATACAGGGTGTCTGGAAATTCCTACTGAAATTCAGTACAAGCAAAGTTGGTAACCAATTGATATATGGGGATCATTTATGTCTTTGTGCTATGAGTTTTTATGCAGAGCAAATGATTATTTCTAGCACTGAGCCTAGGCATATGAAAGTCAAGCAGAGCTACGATGAGTTCAGACTTAATTTTATGGTGGAAGAAAATAATAAAGGAAATTAAGCTGTTCATATTAAAACGTGCATAGCAAAACTCTTGCGGGACACTTCTCATTGAATAAATACTGTCAAGATAACCGATTTGAAAAAGCGACCATCTCAATGATGGAAATGTCCATGGAATTGAGTCCAGACATCAGATACATATTTCAATTTAGATCTACAAAAGTTACGAACTGCAGTCTCAAGAGATTCAAAATCTTTTATGTTTTGAATCAGGAACCCAGAGTTTTTGTAAGCAGATGCTATATTATTATTGATATAATCCATAAAGGAGAATTTGGGATCAAAAGAAACACCAATATCTTTTATTTTAGCCGATCGATTTAAGATGGACTTACTGAGAGTGTAATCAAATAGTAGCAAATCATTTTTGTGGCTATAAGACATTGCATTACATTGACTAACATTAAGAAGAAGATGTTAAAGCTCCATAAATTTATAAAATTTAGACTTTCCTGCAATTTAAAAAATCAAGAGGAGATTTCACCTCACAAAATATCTTTAGATTGTCCGAGTTTTTGTATTGTAAGTCTTTTTATTCCTCTCGTTATGCCTTAAAGTTTGAAATAGATTTTTGTTAAAGGCTGTCAATCATAAAAATATAAAAATATTATATACTTGCAGTAAAAGAAGTCTACCAATGTTAAGATCAATTTATAGAGCACTTAAAACAGTAATATTTTTAAAAAATCATCTGCCATTTCAGTTACACTAGCCATATCACTGATACTAGAAATTTAGATCAATCTTAGATAAAATGCTACTTGACCATAAAAAAATTGGAAAGGTTCTTGAACTAATCTATTAAGGATATATTTGCTATAATCATATGCTCAGGCCATAAAACAACTCTTTAAACATAAACTGGAAAAGTTATACCTAAAAATGTTAACAAGTTTGCTGTTAAAACTTTCTAAAAAAACCTTATAATCCGAGAAAATTGCACTGGGAGCTGCTGCTCTTTTACAGGATATCGCCGAAAACTGTACCAATATATATTTTACTACATGCTCATTGTCTGCTAAAACTTGGAAGTTGATTTAAATGCGTTAAAGGACTCTTTAACACTGTTTAGAGTACCCACGAGCCATGAATTTGCCTCCAACGAATGAGAGATTTTCTAACTGTATAGAAATATTACACCAAGAAACACAAAAGGACCTTAAAACAACATTCCCATCGTTTCAGCTGATGTGAAGGACTGTGGTACGTCGTTATAGGTGGATGAGTTCATTTGGTTCGATAAGGATGAGGAAACCTGCTCAAATATTAGTTATAATGGTAAGAATGTTTCATTTTTTTTAGTGATTTTAATTATATATACTTTTATAAGAAATACAATCTAGGCACTAACACATTTTGTCTAAGAATTTCTCATTTGTTTTAAAGGACATTCTTATATAAAAAGATACAAATGGGACAAAAAGAATTTTTTAAGAGTTTGAAGTGGAATGCCATACACACAAAGCGTCTTCTCAATGTTGGACGAAACTATGAGTTAAAGTTAACTTTGCTCTTTTATTAACTTTTGATATTATTTGAATTTCAGAGAGTTTACTACAAATTTAAACATTTCTTTTTCACAGAGGCGGTGTGTGCTATATCTATTATTTTATTTTACAAAATAGTTTTAAATTTTCATATTGTGCATTGTTCAATGCATATTTTTTATGTAAATCTTTCAGGTTGAAGTACGTGGCATGTATGTATTTTACATCTGAGTGCATCATTTTATTAAAAATAATTATATACGATAGGCAAATGTAAAAACGTACGTAATGTATTTTTACAATGTGGTATTTTATAGCATTAAATATGCGACTGCGAGTTTATTCTTTATTGCTTATAATATTAAGAGTAACGACACATTTTAATTACAGTTTTCATTTCATTATCAATCAATATATCATTATCAGTATATATGAATGATGCTGGAAAAAGGTATTATTTAGCAGATATTTGACTAAAGTTGTTTGTTCCAAATCTGGCTAGCTCGCCTGTCTCATCGTTCTTTAAAACCCCAGTATGTGTTGGAACTCACACTGACCTTAGCTCTCTGTATCTGGCACAATCTTGCAATGCGTCCTCATACTCCTAAACGGAGCTAATATCGTCCTGGACAAGCAGTTTTCAGAGCTGCTTGACTATCGAAACAAATACATAAATTTTTTTTTGATGATATTCCTTACTACTTCCTTACCCACTAAGATGGCAAACACCTATGCTTAAAAGACTGTGGTGTACAACCCTAAGACAACAGTTAGGGAGGCTATTGCTTTGTTACGAGATAAATATCGCCTGGCGTAACAGAACCTCTAGAGCTGACAAGTCCTTTGAAACCTTGCCATTTTTCGGGACGTAGTAGTTTGATTTACACTCGGCCGCCAAACCACCAACCCGCATTGGGAGCCTAAGTCTGACTACTGCTGCTGATAGTCTACTGTGTGAAACCAGTACAATACTGTAGACTGAGATCAGAGACAACCCGAGACGTGCAAGTGGATAGAAAATTTTGTCCGATTTTAACATTTATTCGCTATCTCTATTTAATATAAGAATAGTCAAATATAGCTGTCCTAGTCCGATAAAATGGAAGGTGAAAGCAGAGGGTAGCACTTGCACTGCTGTCATTTCTGTTCTATCCCGCGCTTTTTCTGTGATATTTATCTGTCAACTTGAACTGACGAAAGAAGTGTTTGTTATTTTGTCGTGATTTTGATTATTTCTCGTTGTATTTTGTGATATTTGTGTGTTAAAGACTATATCTCTTCTTAAATATTACCAATTTCATATAACTGGTAAGTTATAAAATTATAAATAATTATCTATATCTAACCTATATATTAATCAGAAAGGTAAACAGTATTAGAAAATGTGCTAACTGTATCCTTTACTTATTTCATTCCTCATAATAAACTTTGAAATTGGTTGTAGGTTATTTTTTGTTTGAGATGGCCACAGAGTCACGAATTAGATTGTGTTATGTGTGTGGTTCTTCGGAGGCAAAACTTCATTATTTTCCTTCAAGGTTGGAAAGGTAAATTAAGGCCTGCACTAAATTAACAACACTTCTAACAGCACAATTTTTTATGTTTTACAGGTCAAAAATTTGGCAAGAGAATATGGGTATACATTACACTGAAGAAACTCTTCAAAATTATAGGATATGCTCCCGTCATTTTACTGTTGAGAGTTATGTCGACCTAAGTAGTCATAGGTTGACCCGCAATGCAGTCCCCACACTTTTTCCATGTCATCAGTTGGCAACATACCAAGTGCAAGCAGGTAATATGTGTTTTACAAAATGTTGGTGGTGCGGGGTCCTTAGATATCAATCCATAGTTGTTACTAATTAGCTTGGTAGAATTATCGCAGACTTTTTACTATTATTTAATTTATTCAAAATAAAGAAATATAGATTTGAACCAATAAACATGGTCACTAATATCTATCTCATTTTACTTCAGATCTAGCCTCAAGCGAGGCCTCAACTTCAAAGAATATACCTTATCAGTTGGCGGAAGAACTTCCTAGCATAGTGAAGGCAGCTAGTGAATTTTTGGAGGAGATTCCCAGCACTTCTGTATCAGATCAGAATGTCACCGTTCGAAAACAACCGTGGAATTATTAGAATTGGGATTCCTTGGTGGTATAAGAGGCACAATGAGGCACAGAAGCAAAATAAAAAAGATTCTCGTGAGGCAAAATGAATAAAAGAATCATAAAAAAATGGTGCTCGTGAGATAAAGAGAAAACTGAAGATTCTTTCGCATAATTAGAACCTTAATTTTTATAGGGCCACGTTGCGTGCCACACAATACATGATTTTTTTATCTAACACTTAATAACATTTTAAGGTAGTCCCTGCAAGTAAAGCCTAATAAATATTTTAAATTTAATTATCATTAAATAATATTCTTTTTCTGCAACCTTCTAGAAATTTAACTGTGATTAATTTTTTGAGTGGAAAATACATATTTACAGGTCTAGCCCGGCAAAGTGACATAAGGATTTGTAAAGTCTTTACCGATTCCTTATGTCATTTTCTGTTGACAAAAAGTATCCGATAACAATTAAAAATGATTATTCCAGTCTTCCTTGAAAGTAAGTGTCTGATGTCTGTCAGTTGATTTTATATTTTATTAAAGTTAAAAAGTTTTTGAAACTAGCAGGAACCATTGCAGAAAAAACATTGTACACAACACACCCAGAAAGTGACTTTACTGGACTCGCCAGGGCTTTTGCAATGGAAATTGCCAGCTCGCCCAGTTAAGAATCACTTTCCGGTCTTGTTGCATAAATAACTATCATGCCTTCTTGATATTTTTCTGTAATATATTGACAAAATGTCCTAAATTTGCTTTTTTGTATTTTTCTGATTTTAATAAATTTTGTACAAAATATTATTACCTACCTACTTGTGTTTTGAGTGTTATGTTAATTATCCAATACAAAAAACATATTTCTTTTAAATCTTATGTTAAGCGGTTCAACAAGGTTACAATTAACCTTTTGATTAGTTTAACATAAAAATTATTTGACCTCTAGTTTTGTATTCTAACTTTAAAATAGCTTTGTTTCTGCAGCAGTTGGTGATCGTTTGTGGATCATCAGAGATAGTCACTCGGTTAGTTTTTAACTTCCAGCGAATAGAAGTATTTAAAAACAACTAATCGACTACTTCTGGTCCACAAACGATCACCAACTGCTACAGAAATAAAGCTTATAAATAATATCAATAAAATAATATAAAGGGGGTTTTGAATTTTCGCGGGCGTTTGCTTCTTCCGCCATCTACTTTCACCTTCCATTACAATCGACCAATTTAATACTGCGGATTAAATTTTAGCACGTAGTTGCGCGTCTCGGGTTGTCTCTGCTGAGATCCCATTTCTTGCCTACCACTCTGCGCAGCCGTCAAATGGTCACCAGAGTCTTTACTTAGTAATTTCATACACATTTTATTTGAATGACCACTAATTAATTTTACATGTGAATGATGTGTTAATTGTATTAATATAAAGCCTCATTCTATATTCATAATATATCCCTTATTATCCTTAGTGCTCAATAAAGAATAAAAAAAAGAATTACATTTATAAAAAAAGCCGGGAAATATATTTATTTTTATCGTCTTCAGATTCGAAACCAGAACCCCTTAGTCACAGGCCTAACATATAAGCACTGATCCACTAATCCGATATTCTAATTCATTCTTTAGAAAAGCGCATTTCAACATGCAACAAGCTAATATTAACAATTCAATCAAAAGCTATTACCAAATAAACCGTCGATAATGTAATATGGCTTCATTACTAACTAACTGAAAACATTACGAGAGCGCTAAATCCGATTTTCATTGATTAAGGATTAATAATTGAGGATTGCGTGAGCACCGCGTGTGCCTAAATAGTCTAATTAATGTAATAGAACCGGCAAGTCGTAAATTTTAGAAAGATTAGTTCCGCCATGGAAACCCTTCATGAAGCATACAATGTTATATAAATTTTGGTATCCCTTAGCGTATTTATTAATTCATAGTTTTCTACAATATTCGTACATCTTAAATATTCCAAGGAAACTACGACCCATTAACTAAATTTGGAATAAAAGTTGTTTTGTTTACTTATTTAAAGTAACTTCTCTATTTATTTGCAATTATTAACTCCAAGCGTATCACAATATTACATGCACAAGTGGTGATTCAGTAATAGTGTGCCCAGATGAATATATATATATATATATATATATATATATATATATATATATATATATATATATATATATATATATATATTGTATGTATATATATCGACACTTAAGAAACAATACCTCGTATCTCCATTTTTGTCAAAACTCGGTTTAGAATTTTAAATTAATGTCCACTCCTATGTCCAAAAGTTCCCAATATCTTGTAGCTCCAAGATTAATATTGATACCAAAAACTCTACTTAAAAATTTAAAAAATACCTCGTATAACAATAAAATAACTCGTATCTCCATGATCTCCAAGATAAAAATAGCATGTAGGTTTCATATCTATTAATAAGAAAACTTAGTTTTTTCGTCTCCTGTAAAACTGCTAATTTGGAGATAAGAGGTATTGTTTCTTAAGCGTCGATATATATATATATATATATATATATATATATATATATATATATATATATATATATATATATATATATATATATATATATATATATATATATATATATATATATATATATATATATATATATATATATATATATATATATATATATATATATATATTATCATGTTGTAAAATTAAGGACAAAATTGAGATGTTATAGATGTTGGAAATTTATTAACTGAATAGAATAAATTTATAATTAGTCAATTAATTAATGATAATACAAAATCATTCCTTACAAATGATATATTAAACTAGTTTAGTAAAAGTTATAATGTTAAATAATTATGTTGATATCCACTTGGATAAATGTAAGTAGAATAAGAATTTGGCTAAATTGTATTAAATTTAATCAAGACAAAAGGAGACAGATATGTGAGAGAAGAAAAGTTTATAACCTGAAAACAGAAGTATTGAAGGGTATAAGAGAAGAAAAAGTGTATAACCTAAAATTTGAAATGTGAAGTTTAAAACAGTCAAAGTCAGAATTTAATGATAGATGGTGAACATCTATAAGATAGAAAATTTATCATGCGAACATTTGGAAAAATAAAAAAGAGGAAAAGAAATAAATAAAAAAAGAATTGAATATTGATAATTTTGAAAAGATGAAAATTTTGCTGTAGAGGAAAAAAAAAGATTAATTAAATTAAAAGAAGAATCATTATTTTAATAAAGGTATAGAAGAATATAAATGGTATTTCCACATAAATAATCAGGAGGAGAAGAAGTTTAAGAAATTTCAACATAAATTAAAGATATCAATACTGATCAAAAGTTACATGTTCATAAATTACAAATAAAAAAGAAATTATTACTAATAAAAGGAAATTATTACTATGAAAGCAAATAGTAACGAAGTAAGTTATTGAAATAATAAAGGTTAAGATCAAGAAGATGGTTAAACTCTGTGAGTTGTTTTTATAATTTTTTATAATTTTAAACAATCGAAAGTACCGAACTGGTACTTATAAAAAGAATCTTACTTTACACATATATTATACGTAGGTATTCACTTTAGGCAGGCGTCGACATTGTTTAAACTTTATGGGTATAATATGTTATAAATAATTTATTGAACCATTTTACAAGGAATAAATTTTTCTCTGTTTTTATATGTATTACATTTCATAAATAAAAATTGTTTTCACTATTGTCGACGTGATTTCAAACAATATAAATTTTATAAAAACTGCATCAAGTATTCAGTCGAAAACGTGAACACCATCGTCGGTAATTAAATCACGTTACTGGGACCCTACCGTATATTTTAACTATTTTTATTTTAATATAGGAAAGAGATTCTTCATAAATTTATATTTTTCAATGGGTTTGTTTATCTCATAATCCTCATAATAATTCCATTCTGTGTTTGATCAATATTTGCTTTTAATAACAATATTGCCAACAGATTATTTTACTGGCCAACAATGTAATTTCCAACAAAATATCAATCATACAAATACAAATAAAACCATTAATATTTATTTTTTTTAATCAGGATTTTATTTTCATCATGAAATAAAAAAGGTTTATATAATTTTTTTATATTATATATGATACACAGGATTAGGTGAAAGGAGTTCTAATTGAAAGATATTCGTTTTCATAAAATTCCGTATTTTTTTATACTCAGATTATTTCTGAGAAATAATTGTAATACAGTATGTATCTGCTTGTGTACATTCATTGCCTTGGCCAGTATTTGTAATTATTAATATATGAAATTTCAAATAAATACGAAGAACGAGGTAGCCCAGTACGTCAGGAAGATTCTTTTCGTAACATTCTATTTCATACTCTTATGCAGCAGATTTAAAAATCTGTTTCAGTTTCGTGTTTTCTTTTAATCCTGTTGCAATTTTTTTCACCTTTCTCTTCTTTTCTTTTTGTTCGTTTTTGGTACCCAAATTCCCCACAAAATTTATTTCAAATTATAAACTAACCATCAGTAAATTGCGGCACATTATTATATACAAAAAATATCATTAAGCATACCCAAAAATAAGCGGAATTTGACAATCCCGCTCCGCAGTTCTGTATTATTTAGAGGCGAGTGTTTTACAGTACAGTTTGATTTGTCATAGCATCATCAAAATTCTAAATTTCTATACACAACTCTTTTACAGTTTATTTTTACTTTTTTGCACTGTATTAAAGTTTTACATCAACAACACATACCTTTGCATGCGTCGTTGATTTCTAGTTCCCGTTAATATTATACAATTTAAAACGTTTTATTTATTTTTAGGTGTTGTATTGTTATTTAACGTTTTCTAGTTCTAGTCTTCGGCGCTGCTCCGTCCGACCTAATAATATCCCGTCGCCACCATACACGGGGATGGTATCCGACGAGGGCAATATATATATATATATATATATATATATATATATATATATATATATATATATATATATGTTAAATTCGTTTTCCGGGTATACTCCCGCGTAGGTGATAGGCCCCGAGAGGGACCGTGGTTGTCTGAACGACGTTTCGGCAGAATCTCATCTGCCATCTTCAGGTTCTAACAGATAACTGCTTACTGCGGCTTCTGGTTACTCCGAACCAGAAGCCGCAGTGCTGGTTATCTGTTAGAACCTGAAGATGGCAGATGGTCTGCCGAACGTTGCGGCCCCGGTCCCCCTCCCGCCTACGCGGGGTACACCCGGAAAACAGGAAATTTAACATTCACCACCCGCGAAAACCTGAAAAACAACATATATATATATATATATATATATATATATATATATATATATATTGCGTTTTTTGATTTTAATTTAAATAAACTTGTTTTGAATTGAACTGAATTGTTGCAAAGACGAGGAAGTTACCTCTTGGAAAAAATTTGACAATTTTTAAAGAAAAATGGGATAAAGAAAGTTGGCGTGACGAAATAAGATAATTCATATCGTAATTATACTAATTGAACTAAAGAAGATTCAAATAAATTACAGCTAAATTAAGGGAAGGAGTTTAACTTAACTATTGCTTCTATGAATATTGACTTCTACTTATAGTTTCAACATGGAAAAATCTACTCTAATATGCAATAATGGTTTTAAACTAGCAATTGTTTTTTGTCGCTGTATTTGTACATCCCCACTGGCCTTATTTGCTGGGGGGACTAATTGAGTTAATTTGTAATTATAGATCATTACTATAAATCATCCCTAAGTTTGTATATAGTTGCTTTTGTTTACCATTAATTAAGCATTAATTAAGCAGTGGTGTTAAGCCACACTGGTAATGAAAAATCTATATATTAAAAATTGAAAGGCTTCATATTGTAAAAAATTATTCATAGTGATATAACAAATATTCTTAAAGATGTACTTGATTTCGTGGTCCTTCATTATTTTTTTTATGAATTGTTCGCTTAATATAGAGTATGCATATAGGCTAAAATGAACATATCTGTATTATTAAATTCTTGTTTGATTTAAGAAGTGAACTAATATCATTCACACATACCAACAAGTTCTCTAAAAAAGATATGAATATATTTTCATATCGCTTGTGGCTCTGTTGGTAAATATATTTTCAAATATATATTTAATTAAATATATTTTTCCCAGGGTACGTTCAGTCAAATTTATGTCTTATTGAAAGACGTACAAAAAACAATTAAGTACTGTATTAGATACATGAACATATAAATATATTTATATGAATGGCAAAGCTTGTACGAATATAGTGTTCTCATGTACAGAGTGTACATCGCCAAGAAAGGATGATTTTGACTACCGTGGATCACAGATAAGTCACCTTTTTTAATATACAGGGTCGTGTTATTTATTATTACCATTTGCCAATATTGCATATTTATAGTTATGTGTTATACGTTCATATACAATTTCTTGTGTAACTCGCTTAGTTGAAGAAGCCAAACCATCATTTTTGCTAATAGTATTTTATTACCTGCTAGGATTACCCTAATTTACAATCTTACGTTGCCGGTTACTTCATACGAGGCGAGAAGTATGTACGCATGCTACTAGTGTGTATTATTAAATTTAATATTGGAAATCTTGTATACAAAGTTACACAATTTATAGATCTGCCATTAAATATTTGCTCATTAATCTTAAACTATGAGGCTTTCTTCTCCATAATAACTACCCGAACTCACACACAATTTTTCTGGCTAGAATATACAGAGCTAGCTGAGTGTGTCATTCGCTACCCACTGCCTATGAGTGGCACAGAATAATAAATCTCCTTTTGTTACTACGCTTTTCAGGTTAACATCACTGACCCCAATGTTAAACGCCCCCTTTTTCCCTTAGGCATAATAATTCGAATGTAACAAGACTCTAACGTAATTTTGGTTTTTGCTGTCGTTCTTATGTTAAAGAGTTTATATTTCGAAGGCTTCTGTTGCAAACATTAACCATAATGCCTATAAGTTTAAAATTATCGCCTGTTTAAAGGTGGTCGGATTACTGGTATGAGGGAGGTCGGATTTTCACTTTTCAAGAGAATCGCTCGCCGCGTATATCGCAACTTGACAACTCTTAAGATGTTGGTTAAAGTGGTCTGAAGAAGATCTTCATGAGCGCCGTCGCGGATTCGGACGTCCTAGAATTGCGGATTGTGAAGAATGTTATCCAAGAAGGTTGGCTGTAATAGAGAGGTTTTTCACAAGGCGAGTCGTGGGAAATGATGTTATGGAAACTTTAAAACAAAGAGTATCTTGGCGTCCGTATATCGACGAACAAGATTTTTTTGGGATTCGTTCCTATCGAACATTTTGATGCCTATCACTTACTCCATTTCATCGCACACGCAAGCTGGTAATGAGCAAGTACATTTGTTTTTGTTCTTTTGTTTTCTTAACCGCCTCTCAAATCACCGATGTAAACCTCTGAAAATCCTAGAATTTTGTGTTAGGTAAAGAGAAACGAAGGTCTAGAGTTTATTGTGGAGTTCGAACCACACCTAGTGCATCGAAATGCCTGTATTTTGTCTATTACACTCCATTTCTGTCATTTCTTCTTGTTTATTGAAAAATTAATAATTTCTGTCAATTGCTTCCCCTATTAGGGAGATTCAGAATCCTCCTTTGAACTTTACGGTGGAAGTTACTACTGTTTTTAAGTTTTGTTCAATTCTTGGATGCCAAATATAACTCATGTTCTTTGCCAATCTGACATAATATTTTGTCGTTCATGTTAAATTTTTGGAGAACATATACTGCTGTGACCAACTTATTAGGTATTTTGTTAAAAGTTAATTTTAGTTGGCCTGTGAATAGAAAAAATTCGATGTAAAAGCCATTTTCACAAGTGACTGTTATTCATTTCATATAAACTTTTAGCAATTGCTGTCAATGTTGTTGCATTCTTGTGTTTACGTATCAATTCTCATCTTCTATAACTAAATTAGTATGGAGAAGCTCATCTCAAAGACAGTGTTTATTTAATACTTCATATAACAAGCATATACGTATAATATAAAATGAAGTTGGAAGAAAAACAGAAGTAAAACGCAATTTAAATTCCATTTACTTAAACAAAAAGCAATTTTAAACTAGAAGCGTGGAGTATATCAAACAAAGTACATTAAAATATTTAAAATCTTTTGAAATATTTTGGAAAACAAATTCATTTACATAATTAACGTACTGTAACTCAAAACAGAACCTTTAGGAAGGGTTATTTTACTAGCAGCTATATCTGGAATTTGGCAAAATTCCAGAAGTAATTAAATTCTTTAGTTTTCATATTTATAAGGTGTCGCGAAGTAAGCTTCTGGGCTCCTTCTTTCTGAGATACGGATGGAACCTCATAATGGGCTCAATGGAGCTCATATTGCTTTTGCAATAATTAAGCAATTATTAGACAAAGCATCTTGCAATTAGGTCTGCAATATTTGGAAGTGGAATTAATGGTTAAACAACAAAAGAGAATGTGACCCAAACAAGTTAAAAAGGGGAGTAACTTTAAAAACATCAACAATATAAATAAAATGATTTTATAATTATAACATCTGCTGCTGTGAAATTTAATAGTAATTTATCAAATAAATGTGGAGAGGTTTATGATTAGACTTAGACCTGTCAAAACATTGTAATCCAACAATCTGTATAAACTCGTGTGAAGAGAAAGTAATGATTGTACAGAGTCTTCATTCATTTTAACGGAAGCAATTTCGAGAAATAATTCGAAGAATAAGGTTACCAACTGTAAGTAGACGTGTATCGCACTAACATGACAAAAACATGTACACAACGAAATGAATGCTATTTACGTTTATTTATTGTATTTGACAATATTATTTGTTAAACATTTTTTATCGAAAATAATGTCTCTTAAAAAAATTTAAATAATAAAAATGCTTAAAATCTTTATTACTAGAATGTCTAAAAAGAACTCCCACCTTTCAGTGAATCGGGAACAGTGAGTTAGAAATAAAATCAAGCATCCGAATTTAGGATAATGAAACACGGGATACCCCAAGGCTCTGAATTCAGCCCTCTACGATTCATTAATTTTATTAACAATATCTTTTAGATCTCTTTCCAAGCAAAACTATCATGTATGCAGATGATACAACTTTAATAAATGAAAGTAACAGCTCAACAGCTCTACAAACAATTGTCAACGAAACTAAAACTTTTGCTGAACAATAGTACAGAGTTATTCATTATAAATTACCCACCCCCTTATCATCGGTCTTATTGCCTACAAAAAAAAAGTTTTAAATAAAAGTTGAGTGATTATGACTAAATTTTGTTAAAATGCTATCAAAAGTACAGTAGCGTGCAGATTTCAGAGGATACAAAAAAAATAACATCTTTTAAATGGGATACCCTGTATATTATTAAATTTTTGGAATGATCCTTTGTTCCTGATTTCAAAAATATACTATATGTTACCCCTACCATATACCGTTCTTGATTTATTAAACGTCGAATATCTTAGTTAAACCAGTTACTGTATAAAAAAAGTTAACATTATTAAAGTGAACTATGAAAATGACAACTATTATGTTTGATAAGTGACATTTCTTTAATGAAATAATCAAAATAGTTTACAGTGAGGAGAAAAAAAGTCCAAATATTTCCTTGTTATATACAAAATATCAAAAATAAACGTGCAGTAAAAAGAGCATATAGGGTGTTGTATCCAAATCGTCCAATACCATCAGAAAATACGTTAAAAAATATTTACCGAAAGGTAAATAATACCTTCAGTTTTAGTAGAAAAAGCGTGTAGTTCAAGCAAACCAGGAAGAACAGCTAGGTATACTGCTTCATTTAGAAGATAAGTCCAACCATATTTATTCGCGAATAGACTTTTTTGAAACATTGTATTATTTTTTAGAGAATTCTGAATGTAGTATAAATAATGCAGTCGATTAATTAGGTAAAGGTTATTCCAAAATCAAACGTACTTAAAAAAATAACAGCGACAGTCCATATAAAATTTTACACGTGCAAGTTTTAACAGAGTCTCATAAAAGGAAAAGGCTGAAATTTTGCCGCCAGATGATTCAAAAGTTGGATGAAGATCCCGAATTTTTTACTAAAATATTATGGACTGATGAATTATCTTTTTCTACGGCAGGAGTTTTTAATAGGGAAAAATCGAAGGTCGTGGGAAAACAAGCACTACAGAATAAGATTGGTAAAACAAATATAAAAATCAGGAAGAAAAACTGTTAGCGTTTGGTGTGAAATTTTCAGAAACAAAATTGTTGGGCCTATATTTTATGATTATACTTTAACTGGAGTTACCTATTTGGAAATAATTATCCGATAAGCAGAAAATATTCTTTTGAAGAATTTTCCGGAAGCCGAATTTGATGATATGATTTGGATGCAGGATGGGGCAACTCTGCATAGTATCCTACCCGTTCGAGATCATTTGAATAATGTATTCCCAATATGGATAGGATATAATGGACCTATTAAATGGCCACCTAACAGTCCCGATTTGACCCCTATGGATTCAGTTTCTTGGGGATTTCTAAAAGACATTGTCAATAATAATAATAATAAATTATTTAAGTCATTAAAGACAGGAATCGACTTGAAATAAACAATCTAAATGTAAATAATGAAGTCATTTCCGGTGCAATTATAAATATAAGAAGACGTTATCAATTATGCATTGACAATAATGGTGGACACATCGAACGTCTTTTATGAGATCATTTATTTATTAAGTTTCCTAAATAAATCTTTGTTATCTATTTTGTATAAATATTTGGTTTTTTATTCCTCACTGTAAACCATTTTTAATTATTTCATTAAAGAAATTTCATTTACAGTAACTAGTTTAACTAAGATATTCGACGTTTAATAACTCAAAAACGGTATATGATCGGGGTAATATATGGTATATTTCTGAAGTCAGGAACAAATGATCATTCCAAAAATTTAATAATATACAGGGTATTTCATTTAAAAAAATATATTATTTTTTTGTATCCCCTGAAATCTGCACGCTATTGTACTTTTGATAGCATTTTAACAAAGTTCAGTCATAACCATACAACTTTTATTTAATTTTTTTTCTATATGCAATAATAACAATGAATAAGGGTGGGTAATTTATAATGAATAACCCTGTACAATAATAATATGTTAAAACTAAACAGAGACAAATCTCAAAAACAGTTTTACCTAATAAATAGTTTCTCTGATGATGGTTTAATAAGCGGAAATATTAGAAAAAAATTGTATGTGTATATCTCCCAATATCAAATATTACCTGTTACGTATGGTAGAGCTATTGATTGTGCTCGTGTAGCTCGCAGATTGTATGAAGAGACCAGTTCTCACCACTCAACTCTTTGCGAAAAAACGTTTAGCAATCTCCACCAATAGCTTAGAGAAAACGGTCTGAATGATTTGTCTCACCAAATGCTACACGCACGTGGTGTGTGCATGATGGTGCTTCACAGCACTACAATATTTTAATTTGGTAACATTGATGAGGGAGATGAAAGATGAGCCGATAACGTGGCCCCCTTGTTCACCATACCTAAGCCCATTAGATTATTTTGCATGAGGATATTTGAGAGCATTAGTTTATACACTTCCTATAACCGTATTGCAGATCACCCGTATTTTTTATTTAAGCTTGGTTTTCATTAAATTCTCTTTCTCCTTTTTTTTATTTAACTGCATCTGACTAAGGATGTGCGACGTGCATATTACATCATAAGAATACTGTGAGTAGGGAAATATTGGAGAGGTATATACCTGTTCGCCCTGATGGTAAAGGCCTGAGAAGAATATGACTTACGGCCATAAATTCCATAACTTTGTTGTCCATGGTAGAAAAAATAAAATAAAGTAATATAGTTGTATTCGTAGAGCAAATGTTAAAGGCCGTTATTCTCTGTCTTGTATCACGGTTATAAGCCACTTTTTAATTTCAACATTCTCTGTTATAACAATTTCATATTATGTTGATTATTGCAGTAGTTAATTTATGTTACGTCACGAAAATATATTGTAAACATTTTATTATACTTCAAGTAGTTAGGGTACCAAGTATAAAGACAATTCTGATTTTTCGGAAGCGGCATTAAAAATGAGAGGAAAATGTTATTGCATATAATACCCGCGTATACAAATGGTAACTTGGTAAAACGGACTTTTTTTATAGGCATATTGCTGAAAATTAGCGTACTGTAATGTTGAACTTCTGATTATGCATACTTTTATCACCCTTCACTAACGAGACAGCTTGAATTTACTGATATTATTTTCCCAGTGCGTATGTACGTAATATGACCATTTGTTTTCCCAGCAGATTTTTCGCCTATAAAATATTTAAAATTTGTAACTTTAAACAATTTGTAACTTTAAGTACTAAAAATTACACAAGGATATTATTCCTGTCTGTTACTGTTTCAACTGTCGGTTGAGTAAATATAACCGAATGCTAAAAATTAAATTCATAATTTTAGAATCTACAAAAAAAAATAAGAATGGTTATTGTATTAGACTTCATTCGTCAGGCAGAAAATACCACGATTTCATACATATTAACATCAGGAGATGCAGTGGTTGAAAAAAATAACTGACCAACTTTGTTGCCAATTTGTGAGAATATACATATTTTAAATTAGTAGGAGAAAAACCAGGGTTTGTCTATTTTGACATTTCTTCGGGATTATTTAAAGTAGGTTTTACCTCGTGAAGGTATATATTTTCTAAAAACTTAAACATAAACATGACCAATAAATAAATGTAATCAAGAACAGTAATACGGAGAAACACTATTGACTAGAAGAGATTCTAGTCAATGTAGGTTTTGTTTGTATGTTACCTCATAGTGGCAATATATATTGTAGTTAGTAACTTCATCTTCTCACAGTTGGTGGTAAAATTAGAGGTAGCAAAATTGATTAACTAATTTCGAAACAGGGGAGTTCCTAAACGTTTTTCAAATGCATTTATGGTCATAGTCTATGTTATTTATATCTCCAATGGTTCATCTACGAATGGCACATGAAGTGACATCGCATCACAGTGGCAAAGAAACTGGAAAAACTGGCAAAAATAATTTGATTTATAAATAAATTGGTCTCTGGCAATTTTCGAGGTCGCTAATTACGAATTCGAAGTCAAAATCGCTAAAAACAAAATGAAAAATCCAATTTGGCGGACAAGTGTAATGAAAATATGATAAAAATCGACAAAAAAATAATATCTGTTAATTTTTAATGTCACTGATTAAAAAAGTCGAAGTCAAGTGGCTGGAAATAAAATGGCAGATCCAATATGACGAACTAATATGTCAAAAATGTGTCAGCTTACATCAAATTTGGGTATCAGAGAGTTTTTCAATCAAATTATTAAATTTCTCCTTATTGTCTCTTGACGCATTGATCTTCTAATAAATTTACCAACGTGAGTCTACTTAGCGAAACTTCCCAATTACTCAATCCTTTTTTTTAACTTTTAAATTAAAATCACAAAAATCAAACATATGAGAATAATTATTGAAAATTAAAATTTTTCAATATTTACTATAATAGACCATTTTTATAATTTAATCAGAGGAAATCAGAATACCGGGCATCACCTGCTATCAGTTCACTTATCCAAGGGTAGCCGGTTCAACATTTACTAAAATAAAAAAGTCATAAAACTTCGTTAATTTCAAAGTAAATATATTTTTAAATTAATTGTTCTCCTTTGTGTGTGGAACGGCGCAGTAAAAATTTAGAATTTATTAGAAAATCGCAATAATTAGCAGATGTTTTGCTATATTTTTAAAAGTGTATCGGCATGTAAATATTTCTACTTGATTGAGATGGATTTTAAACTTTATCATTAAGAACATGTTAAAAAATACAGGGTGTACAAAATTAATTCCCCAGCCGCCGGGGTTAGACTCTATGACCAAAAATATGTCGAAAATCACTTTATGTTCAAATTTCGAAACTATACTCCTTACAAAATTATGGCCATCTTAAAGATCGAATGAAAGTATTTTTTGCAAATCAATTTTTGAAATAGGTATCCAGGTAAAGATAGTTTATTAATTTAAATCAAGTGACATCTACACATAATGAAATTAAAATATTTAAATTTACAAAGGCAAATGTTCGAAATGTTCGACATTTTGTTCTATGCATGCATGCAATCGGCGAAGAAAATTGTTTTCAACACGACCTATTGTTTCATTTGTAATTTGAGTTAATGCTCCATAAATCCGAACAATAACGTCATCTGCATTATTCGGTAGGACTTTGATTACCGCATTTTTCAAGTAAACCCAAAGTCAAAAGTCTATTTAGTTGAGATCCGGGGACCTAGGTGGCCAAGAAGTAGGTCCTCCGCGACCGATCCATTTATTGGGAAATCGCCGATTTAATATCGCTCGAACATTTCGAGAATAATGAACAGGCGCTCCATCATGTTGATACACAATACTGTTACGTTGCAATAAAGGAATATCTTCCAAAAAGGTAGGTAATACGTTTTCGCAAAAATTTGCATAATTCTCTGCGTTTAATATCCTAGGCGGAACATGTGGTCCTATTATGTCATTGTCCAACAGACCAATCCACACATTTACACTCCAGCGCACTTGCTTATGTGATTCTCTAATTTGATGTGGATTTTCGTAATTTCAGATATGAGAGTTGTGCTGATTAAACACCCCTTGCTGATTAAAATGGGACTCATCGCTCCACAATACTTGCTTAAAAAGGTCTTCATTTGTATCTAAGTAATTTAAAAACCATCTGGAGAATTGTAAGTGCAACCCACTATCCCCAGGATGCAATTTTTGAACCGGCTGTAAGTGATAATGATACAGATTTTCTCTTTGCATGAATCTGTGAATAGTACTACGACGATGGTGACGATTGGCTTCCAAGATCCTGGTACTTACAGATGGATCTTCTTCAATGTCGTGGAGTAATTGCTCTTCCTGTTGCCATGTTAGCTGTCTAGGACGACCAGCATGAATTTTATGATCTGGATGTCGCCTAGTAGGAAAACGGTGGCAGTACAGACGCTCTGCGGCACGAGCATTATTATTACAAACTCCAAGTAGTTTAATCATATCTAAATATTCTTGATTGCTGTAACTTCTGGGCATTATAATAAGTATGAAAACTTAATTGTTTACCGTTGTACGTCAGTTTAAATTTGAAATATTTTATTGACTGACACACAAAATGTCGTATTCTGTCTTCGTCAAGGGTGACTTGATCATAAACTATCTTTATCTTATCTTTATTTCAAAAATTGATTTGCAAAAATACCTTCATTGCGATCTCTAAGATGGCCATAATTTCGTAAGGAGTAACTTTTCGAAATTTTGACGTAAGTGAATTTCGACTTATTTTTGGTCATAGAGTCAAACCCCGGCGGCTGGGGAATTAATTTTGGGACACCTTGTATAGTCACCATCATTTTGTAAGACTTTATATCAAAAACTATTTATCAACAATTAAAAAAAGTACACATATTTTTTTTTAAATAATAGGTACTGAATCCATATGTAAAATGGAACAACAAACTTCACAACAATTCAAATAAACTACGAAAAATCGAGTTATCTTAAATTTGTAGAACATTCGTGTATGAGCAACCAACCTTTGAACTGACAATCAGGGAAAGTTAGTTGTTCATCCACTGTCACCCACAAAAATTTGATTCGTACGTCCTCTATAATATTCCCCAAAATATTTTTATGCACAGTTGGTAGATATGTTTTACACAATGTATAGCTACTTGGTAAAGGAAAGCCTGGTACATATTTTGCAAAGAAACCTCTAAACTACTTACCAAGACAGATTACATGTACCGAACATGACATACAGATCATAACAAAATTCCTGTTTTGTAACTGTACTGGCAATATTCTGTCGATGGACAGAAGAATTTAAATATTTTTCAAGATCCCGGTGTGCATAAATTACATAACTTACGATTGCATGGAGTACACAGAATATGTGACCCATCTGTTGAAAGGTCATCGTAATTTTCAATCATTTTTGTAATTTATGCACAAAAGGTAGTGACTGTGTCATTACTAAGAGCTTTTTTATGCAAGAACGCAGCCAAACATCACTCCACGAAAATAACTGCTTGCTTTCGTGTTGCTAAGTTTACTGGGAAATATGTGGCAATCGCCGAATTTTATATACATAATTTATTCAGGTTTCCTGCAACTTTCTGCTTCAATACTGGTTATGTTGCTTGCATATATTATAGGCATATAAATAAACACACAACATAAATTTTTATAAGGTGTGTTTATTTACATTTATATTTTTTTATAACTGCCGGCTCTGAAAAATGGCAAATATTTCCGGCACCTGGTAATTTCTTTGTGTGTGTAATTTAATTTTTTTTTATTGCTAAATAAAAATCAGAACAGTTACTTTCAATAAGCTTAAAATGGCAAATAACTTATTTCTAAATAAAAGATATGCAATTGTCAATATTATAAAACACAACCACAGAAATTTGACAACCTCTGAATCAAAAACGAAAACTGCACGGGCGAGGGTTATACTTAAAACAAAACGCGGACACACAACCATTCCCATCGACATTGCCGTGGCGGGATTCGAACCCGCCGCTAGAAGGAGATATTATCTAGTCACATTTGCCATCGCGCGCTCTAGCCAACTACGTCATCGATCCGGTAAATGGCAGGCCTACTTTTGACGAACATTACGCTTTTGCAGTTCTAAGATTTTATAAAGTAATTATATAAAAGACCGTATAAATAAAACTATTTTATACTAATTTTAATTTAGTAAAAAAACTCAATTCAAATGAAAGTTAAGATACAGTTGCCATATTTATTATTTAATATTTATTGTATACATGTAACCTTTTTGTATTATTAAAGCTACCCCATAATCGCACCCTTTGGGAATTCCTCCCGCTAATATCATACATTTTATATAAAATTGTACCGTTCCAAATCTACATTTATATTTCTAAAAATACTTTGTGCAAATCTTATGAGATATTTTACGTTCCCCACGCACTTTTCAGTTTATTGTCTGCGGAATATGTCATCTGTAGATTTTTTGTACTTGTGGGAATATAAACATGTATCTTTATTTAGTGGAGGAAAATTCTTTCTTTATCATCACGTATCTTTTACGTAGGTATGAGTCGGGTTTATTAGAAGGGATTATAAATTATGAAATATGAAGTTTGTACATTACTGCAACATTTATTTTAAATGAATTTATTGAAAACATGAAAACAAGTACAAAAAAATCCACGGCATGTGTCATTTTTACTGAGGTTTTACCGGGATAGTGGTTTCCCTAACTATTTACTTGAAACTATAGGACCACAGCAAGCTATCTTTAGGTAATGATTATATATTCAGGATGGTTAAATTTCTTGTAGTGATGCATTGAGAAAGAAAAATATTAATACAACTTAAAAAGTCAACCGTTTTTGGTAAAACCACATTCAGTAGTGAATTAACAACAAAACTGTGTCAAGTTAAAATGACGGTCTCTCACGTAAAAGTTGATGTCACTTTTTTTTTAACAAGATTTTAGTAATATGACTCCTTATCCTATTATTTTAATGTGCCATGTAATCAAAAATTGTTCATGGACCTGCTTCAAAAATCAACATTTTCTTTTGAACACATTAGTTTTGCTTGAATACTTGGACATATTGAGTTTTGATCGAAAAACAATGTGTACATATTAACTGAATAAGTTTTTTAAATATTTATTAAAGGTAAACTATAAAGTTTGAAAAAAACTGCTTAAAATACAAAAGTGAAAAAAATTTACACCTCATGCATATCGATATTATCTGAAGGGTACAGGCTAATAACGATGAATGTCACTAAAACTAGATACTGAGATATTTACAGTTTTATCTTCAAAACGTTTTTGGTCATAAACTACAAACACCTTTTTCAAATGCTTTTATTTATAGACTTTATATTATACTACAAATAGTTCACAAAAATAATTGTCTTATTCCAACATGTTTACGAAAAAAAACTTCAAAATACTAATAAGTGGCAAAGAAAACTGGGAAAAATGATGAATGTCCTTAATCACTGATGTATTATTCGCAAACGTCTGAATATTCATTGTCGCTACTATTATTTTTTTAATTTGCACACACAGACACTGTTAACCCGTTTCTAGACTAAAAACAACTGAACAGTGAACTTATGCAGAAATTAAACTCTCATCTCAGACTCTCTCATCGTTCATGCCCTGTTTTGCATGGACATTCATCATTATTACTCTGTATACCTAAACTAAATTCCATAATATTTCGTTACACTCATCGTTTTTGCTTTACCTATGCCCTACAGTTTATAGTACTGTCCTCTACCTAACAGATGGTGATGATATGTCAGTTTTGATAATTATGTGACATTCATCGTTATTAGCCTGTACCCTTCATCTGGCTTACTCAAAATAGTTTTATAATATTCTGGTTCTGGATCACTAGTGACTGTACAAAATGGTAAATAAAATAATAAATCAGCCGAACAATGGTAAATCACAGTAGTCAAGTGTATACATTATTTATTTATCAATGATTAAAGCTTTAATAACTTACGCTTAGAATAAGTTTGAAATTTTAATCTGTTATTTCTTTCCGTCATTTTTAATCATTTCTGTCTTTGCCACCGGACTGTCTAAGAGAGCTTTGATTCTTGTAGTTAAATTTGGTCATATAATGGTACGTCTATTAGCTACACACTAGCTAAATGTGTTATTATTCTCTATAGACAACCATAAACCAGAGGAATATTAGAAGCAGAAGCTAACGATTTGAGTTCCCTTGCGGTAAAAATCACGGTATGCTTAGGAGTGTCACCTCAGAAAATGTGTTGAACTCACACACTACTAAAAGGCCTTATTATTCTGCCTAAGTAATGGTTGACCCTCAAGTTAACTATAAAACCAAAGGAATATTAAGTTACCTTGAATTATTCCGACCCCGACTGGGGCTAACGATTTGAGTTCCCTTACGATAGGACTAACACTGTATCACTCAGATTTTGTGTTGAACAAAGGTCGGTTATAAACTACGCTCTTAAAAGGCACAGCTGTTCACATCCTATACACGCGCATATAGGGCACTTCTGAACAGACCAGTTCTAAAAGTTAATAATTTGGACGTGGCTAACATTTTTTTTCCTTTATGGCTCTACTATCTACTTCGAATCTTGGCCTCCGCAACTTTACTACGCCATTCTTCCCGGTTTCTGACAGCTGTTCGCCAGTTAATGCCTATCCTTCTGGCATCTACTTTATGCCATCTTCCCAACGAAATTTTGGCCGGCTTACCCTGCGTCGTAAAATGGATGTCGCATTAAAAACACTTCTGACAGAATTGGACTCTTTCATCCTTATTACATGTCCTGCCTACCTATGGCCGCACATTTAATGTGTAAAACGATGTCCTGGTCTCCCAACAATAATATAATTTGTGAGAGTATCTTCTTCTCCGTATATTGTTCTCGTCAATCTGACCAAAGATTAGTTGGAGAGTTTTTCTTTCGAAAATTCTTAGGTTATCTCGATTTGTCTTAGTATTTCGCATCCATATGCCAGAAAATAATATTAAATACACTTTATTTTTTGAGTTTAGTGATAGGATCATTGACTTGAGCTCATGATGCCATTTGTTTACTATGAGAATTCTCCTTCTTATTCACTATATTCACGGTATTCTTCTATCATCAAGGATCCTAGGTACTCGAACTCATTCACCCTGAAAAGTGTATCATAAAACAATCCTGTTATCAAGACTGTTACGTCCTTCTGATACCACCATATATTTATTACTAGATCTGCAGTCCTGGCATGTACATGTGAATATTGTTCCTCTAATATTTGTCCGCATTTCTCTCCCTGGTAACGTATATTGATAGAAAGTAACTGAAAAAAAGAAGAAGAAGAAGAATTTGCGAGATTTTTGCGGATGTGCAAGTGCATCCGCAAGGGTTCACGGAAATTAGTTTTATTATTGCATTGTAATTGGCAATTGAACCTAAAAAAAGTTTTTCATTATTGGTAAATACCGAATGCTTTGGTGTCTGTAGAAACTACTTTAGTGTATGCATAGAGAATCATTTTCAGAGCTTCACAATGTTTGTATATTTCGCATGGACTCAAGAAATATTAATTTCATCGAATTTTTCTCCAGTCTCTGGAAGAAAAATACGATACATGCTACTATTTTTCAAAAAACTTATAATGTCGAAGCTGAGGAACATAGTATATGAAACAGACTGAGTTTGTTAAAATTACACCCAAAAACACAGCTTTCTGGAAAATCTGGTAAAATTTTAATGTTTTCATTGATGATAAAACGTGTTTTAATTCTGTGCAGCTTTTAAAAATTATTGAAATAAATTATGCTCTTTTTTTAAATTTAAAACTAAACAGAAGTTTATTCAAGCATACTATGTCATCAATGAATGTCTGAAAAGATACGGGTAGGATTGGATGGACATAGCCCAGAACAAATAGTAATTAATATAATGGTATCTGAAGGAACTTACACAGTAACGGGAGTATCACGGGAAGTGTTTAAAGCGGAAATATCAATAGAACTTCTTTATAGATAATTTTGTTCTGTAATTGTTACCATCAGTCAATAGTATAAAAACAAATTTTTTGCAAAAATTAACAATATTAAATCTCAGAAGTAAATAATTATATTAATTTTTTAAACAGTTGCCAAAAATAATTTAAAAATAAATTGTCAAATGTTTATGATGGGACTTAGTGAAACTCACTGGCGGTTCATCTATAGGGCCTTGGTCAATAACCTCACACATACAAATAAAAAAATAGAGCTATTCATTTTCTGAAGTTTAAAAATATATAATATGTATATTTTTAAGAATATTAAAAATATATATATTATATATTTTTAAATTTCAGAAAATGAATAGCTCTATTTTTTTATTTGTATGTGGGAGGTCATTGACCAAATGACCCTATAGAAGAACCGCCAGTGGGAAACTACAACAACTTAATGATAAAGAAGGACAATATCTTCTGTGGCGTTTGTCAAGTAATTATTGTTGACAATAGGCAAAACAAATGAAGTCAATTTCTCGACGAGATATACAGCTTTCCGCCAAAATATTCACCATTAAAATCATATTGGGTATTTTTTAACACCCTGTATTTCGGTTATTAATACATATTAACTTCTCATTCTAACAAATTATTACACCAACAATGTTCTCTTACATCAACATTGTCTACATGTAATTTCTCTAAATTAATAAGAAAAAGTTTGAAACCGAATTCAGGTGGAAGTCAGTTAAAATACGAAGAAAAATGTAACCTAATTAACTGGTTACCACTAGTGATCAGTAATCACAACAGCATATTCTCTTTGATAAGAATATTAATGATTTAGGATAGCATTAACTTCGGTAAATAATTGATATTATTTTACAAAAAAAATAAATGCCAGGGACTGACTATCTACAATCATTCATCAAAAAGAAAACACTTCTATACAATACTAGAATTACAATGAACCTTCAAATCCCTGAACGGTCAGAAACTTCTATCATACTAACTTATTCGGTTGCAGTTAAATTTACTTTTATATGCACGCTTGGGGCATCAATCACAGAAGCTTCAAGCGAGCCGAGGTCAATTTGAAAACCGAAAACTCTAATTTGAAGTACTTAACCTTGTCATGTAGAATATTTCACTAGGAAAGCTGGATCACTTTATATACCGAGTGGGACAGAGAAACGTAATTTTTAATTTGCTTATAATTTTGAATCCAAATACAAAACAGTTTTTTTCATCTAATAATAATAATAATAAATTCAAACTTTTTGTAACATGGCATAAGATGGCCAGTACATTATTTTAAAACTTCAAGATTGTCCTTAAAGTCATATTTATTTGTGAGCATTTTAAGATCGCATATACTAAAACCGACGTAATAATTCTTTTGAAGATATTTTCAAACTAATATAGACTTGTATATCAATCTCTCAAAATTTCCATAAAAAGAAATTCTCGAGGAACTCAACTCCATGCAGAATGACGTCGCTCATAAATTGAAACTATATAAGTAAATTTTCATATTGGAGTACTTTTTTGATTAAAGAAAATAAAAATATTTCATATATTAAAAACTTTTTCCTACGCTATGTATATTTTAGATTAGAAAATTTAAAAAGTAATTGGTTGTTCAAGTTACGTTGAAAAATTGGGAGCCAAGTAATTTAATTTCAAAGTGTTAGCAAAGGCACTTATGTGGCGATTACTATAAAAACCTATTTTCAAATTCAAAACTTCAATACTAGATATAACATCCGATAGAAAGGTTAAAACGTTTTAATAAAATATATTTCACTACTTTATTACTTACCTATATTTTTCGATGAAAACTACTACTACTAAAACATAATCCTTGACCCAATAGATCATATGGCCTCATTAAATAGATTAAACGAAAATAATCCCATTCAAAATTTCCTAATAATTTCTTAAAATTTATTAACTTTTTTAAAATTTGTGATAATTTTCGAGAATTTATTATAATCAAGATATTCAAGATATTTATAATCCGAGCAAAGTAGAAAATTGATTTAAGAATGTAATTAAAGATGATTTAATTGTTGCCGAATATACCGGGAAACAGGTTGAAGTTGACATTAAGTTGTGAATATCTTCTAAAATATTACATAAAGTTTTAAAACCTTCATAAAAAAACCGCTGCCAATTACTTGGGGATCAGAACTCCCTCACCGTAGTTAAACTCGACGTGTGGTGGAGTTTATAATAAAAGTAATTTTTGACGTTTCAAAAAAAGTCACATTTTTTGACGTTTCAAAAAAAGTCACATTTTGACGTTTCAAAAAAGTCACTTTGACGTTTCAAAAACGTCACCTTTTTTGACGTTTCAAAAATTGGGACCGATTTTGTTCATCAACGAACTGAATCTCGTCCTTGACATCTAGAATGTGTGTACCAAGTTTGAAAGCTTTATCTCAAAAACTGTAGTTGCTATCGCGAACCAGACAGACACACAGACAGAAAATTTCGTCGAGATTCGTCCAGAAATGCAATAAAAATTTTAAAAATTTTTTTCACGAATACATAACTTCCTCACTTTGAGGGGTGAGGAAGTAATTGATTTTAAGTTTGTAAAAACATAATGCAACCAAAAGAGAAATGATTTAAATACATAGGCATTTAAAAAATTTGCCGCCATTTAGGAAAATTTAAGTTTGTAAAATTGGATTGTGTAAATATAATCGTGTCCATAGCACCGAAATTTTCATTGCTTAATTGTGAAAATGCATTACAAGAGGTGATAATCAAGGCAGGGTAGAACTGCTGCATGCTGGTTTGATTCCAGGGTCAAAGAGCATGACTATAGATTAATTAAACTAAAACCCTATAACTGTAATTATTTAGGTGCAGTGAAGTTCCAATTGTAATAGGTCAATTAGTTGCCTGATTTGGTGTAACTGTTCTTTAATTTGGAAGGTGTACGATTTATTTTACTATTGAATTTAGATCAAGCATCGTGTTGTACTACACGTTTTCTTTCGAAAAAGAAAATATAGGTAGATATGAATAACCAGTGTCCATAGGCGTTGCATAATCTCAGTCCCTTAAAAGGCGTGCGTAAATTACATTTTCTTCTGTATATCTCTGGAACTTTGAGAGGCAGGAGAATATGATGTTGGTAGGTACGCTTAACAGAGATTTTCTTGCCTAACAGAGATCCATTTTTTTCACTAATTATGTTGGTAAAAATCCTTAGGAAACATACCAAACAATTTGTTAATTTTATGTTTTATCTTTTTTTTTTTGGTTTCATTAATTAATTCCTCGAAACATATTAAGTAAATTATTAAATGAAATTTAAAGACAGATGAGATGTACTTTATTTAATGTCATTATGTATTTTGTCATATTTTTTTATGTTATGCAAAACAATGCTGCTAAGACATAGTTTTTAAAAATTATCAGTATATATGCTGCCATATCAATAAAATCTTGTTTCTTACGAAGTGTAGAATTAGAAATGTGATGGTGGCTATGTTGGATTCACGACTGGGAAAGATGGAGATGAAATTGTGTTTAATGCCTTATGATTTCTTATTGTAAGACTATAATGTTTCTGTACGAATAAATTTTTAAAATGGCCACCATATTGAATCCAACATGAAAGAAAAGTTTTCTCTTGAAAGTTAAATATTCCCACGTAAAAGTAATAAATGCTACAAAATAGTTAATAAAATTTTAGAACTGTTCAAGGTCACCATAGAAAGTAATTTCTATTAATTTATTATTAATAATAATTGAATGAAAATTGAAGAAATCGATAATTACAGCTTATTAAGGACGTCTGGATAATCAGATTAAGCAGATCAATCCAGCAAGGAAGTATTGGTATAGAAAATTTTCAGATCTCTATACTGTATTTGAAACATACGTAGAGATTCTAATGTTATAATTTCCTACAGAATAGTTTTTCAAACAGAACAGCTGAATCAATATTTAAAACTTTTGTCCATTATTACTACTCAAGACAAACTTCATTCTGCAGGAATACAAACAGTATTTCTTTTAAAAACGGAATTACTCTTTTTAAAGCATTTGATTTCGATTCAATTTTAAGCAATGGCAGATAAAACGAGTGCAAATTAAATATCAGAGAGCGGAAAGTTCAGGAAATACGTTTAAGTGGCCAAGTTAGACCAAGTCAAAGGCTGCAGGACAGAGACAAGTTAGAAAATAAGATGAGGTTAATAGTAAAACGTATTGAAATTCGTCGAGCGTACGAGCATACCTGTATAAAGACTGTTTAATTAATGTGCGAATTCAATCCCGTTGCGGCATCTCAATCGATTTCAGCTACCTGCTTTTTTATCATGTAGATGACATTAATTAGAAAATAAATGAAATTATATGTCCCATGCAGAAAAGAACAATTGTAGAAATTTATCAAGGAAATTTTTATTAAACCGATGAGAACTACAATTAATTTTAATATCAAATTTACTTATTATAAGTCAGCGAAATCTATATTGTGACGGGACGTGCGGAGCAAGACGTGGTATGCGGGCGAAAAATGTATAACATATGACATCTTTCGTTTTTTATACCGCTTACATTAAAGCGAGAACGAAGATTGTTGTTTTTGCTGGCACGCGACCGAGGCGGAGTTTCACTTACATTCTGTGACACTTCAGAGCCACACTTAATTTTGTTATCGAATCATTCTAGCAGTGCTGATATATTGTAAGTATAATATTATAAGATAAATAAGTTTTGGATGCAAGAAAATATTAACTACTTTTTGTATAATTTTACATAGTAGGTGTTTGTTAAAATGACACTTAAAATTCGGTTCTTGATAAAAACCAAATAGGTGAAATTGGATCATTTCGCCCCAAACGACATAATTCGGGCCCTCCAAAAAATTATCACGCCCGACCAAAAAGAAGAGATACACGAAAAGTTGTATCTGTACCATTTCACATTCGTTCAAAACTTACTACAAGCCAATTTTCCAGCAGTTACAGTTTGTTCTTTTATCCGTACACAACAAAGTGCTGATCCAATGTTTTTAACCAAAATATTATTCACTGATGAGGCTACTTTTACTTGTCGTGATGTAAACACATCCCACAGATGCTTGTTTCTAAAGTTAAACAACTTTAGAAACAAACATCTGTGGGACACTGAAAATCCACATTTAACAAGAGAGCGCCATTTTTAAAATGAATTTAAAATTATCATTTTTGAAGAATTATTGGGAATTATGTCTCTGGCCCATATGAGTTACCGGCTAATCTAAAATGGTCGATCCAACTAAATTTTGTGCAATATGAACTGGCGTGTGAGTTCGAATTCACCTTAACACTAATTTTCCCAATCGTTGGAAAGGTGGTGGCAGCCAGTTGCATTGGCCAGCCCTGCTTTTAATCTTATGGATTTTTGTTACTAGGGTTATATGAAATTAATTGTTTATAAAGAGACAAATAAACGCGCTGTGTTATGGCAAAAAATTGTAAAGTTATATTGAAATGAAGAAATCCTATTTAAGATTTGGCATCCTTTTAAATTCAATTTTGAATTAAAACATGTGTATTTTCTTGTACTTACAATTTCAAGAATTTCTTTGTCTTTCATGTAGTGATATTTAATAATTGTTGTCCACAAATCTGGAAACAAAATTTCTTCCATTTAGAAATAAGCTTTACTATTATTTCTTTTTCAGCCAATGGCACATGTTACAAAAATTATTGTGAATATTTTGTTGCATCCAAATCTTAAATAGCAAATAACTTGAAAATAGTAGTTGAAGTAGTGGTAAGTGTCAAAACTGTGTCATTACGGGTGATGGCTACATATTTTAATTATCATACAAAGTTTGTATTGAAGACACATAGCACCTTTGACAGGATATATAACACCTTTCTAACGTTATTACTCAAAACCAAAAATGTTGGCACTTACCCCCTTTGTAACTTCCACCTCCTCAGTTAATTTTAGCGACATTTACAAAATATTCATCTTTTATTTAGAAAATATGGGGCATTCGTTTTTTTTTTTATTTAAAGTGCCATACGCTTAGGCAAATAAAAGTTGCGACTTTTTTTAAGAAATGAAGCGTAGAGTAAGAGGCGCTCTTTAGGAACCACACCAAAATTGACACCGAATTTGAATTCCCCATTTCATAAAATCTCTACCGATTAAGTTTCACAAAAATATTTAAAAAACTTCAAAAGTTATATGGACAATTGAAAATGCAATATAGACTTTAACGCTCCGTATCTCTGATAATATCAACTTTTGGGTTAAGGTAAATTTAGGAATCCACTGTTATCTATGGCCATCCTGTATATACCGGGTTCACGCAATCGTTTTACCGATCGCAGTCTTGTTATTTTTTAAGGTAAAAGTTTGAAGTTAGGTTGAAGATATAGATATACTAAATGTGTGTTAATTTAGAATTTTAAATATAAATCTGATATTTTTTTTTAGAATAGATATCTCTCAAAATTACCTTTTCACGAAATACACAAGTTGTTATTTTTTTTCTTCAAAATGACAATCAATCAAAAGTGCAGAACACATTTTTCTCAAATACAATATGGCGGCACTTTGTTGTTTTCAAATATTATTTTTTGAAATAAATGTACTGTGTTATGACGATTTAAGATTTAACACTTTCTATTCGAAAATTTAGAATCAACATTTCACAAAAGCTGCTTACAAAATAAAAAAAGAAATCTCCTTTTCGACGAATTCAACGAGTTATTTCAAAAAAATGATATTCTATAACGACAAAATGCCACCATATTGAATTTGAGGGAAAGGTGTCCTGCGTTGTCATTTTGAAAAACAAAAACAACATGTGATGTATCGCTTAAAAGGAGTGTTATCCAACTGTCTAAAAAAATATGCAGATTGCTATTTAAAATTCTAAAGTTAAACTCACTTCCTGGAAAACTTGAAGACATATTCAATTGTTTTTTTAGATAAAATATTCATCTCTATATGCTTAACCCAAATTTCAAGTCGTCATTAAAGTAATAAAATGGATATCTTAAAACAAATTCATGGTATATTGTTCGTCCCCAGTTTTAACGTGTGTATTTTTTCTTATCTTTTTATATAAATAGTTTTACATTATATACAAAACTATATGTTTCTTTACAAAAAACTTCTCACTTTAAAGTCAGACCCCGAAACTAATTATACATAAATGTAATTTGTGAGAACATAATAAGAACTATTTTGCACCTAAAATCATTCCATTTACAAATATTTTTTTAAATTCTGCTATTGAAACCTTAAACACCCCGTATACATAAAATAAATTTTGATTTTATAAATGATATTTCTGCCGACGTTATTTCCAAACACAAGTTTTTACGTTGTCTGTAAAAGTGCTGCAAAAACGTCAATCCAACGGAAGATATCAATGTAATGTGCGAGGAGGAAGCCGTGTTTTTCTTTGCTCTAAAGCAATCTTTAGAAAAAGCTTGATGTTTTGCCATGTTGGTATACAACGTTATTTGTAGTCAAGCGGCGGAAGAGTAAGGAGCCTTTCTTGGCCTGTAATCCTATCCCCTAGCTATTATTTGTTTTTCTGCAGACCTAAAGGATTTCTGCTCTCTGACAAGAAGGCATTTAAATGGTTTCCAGCAAAGGCATGATAATGACTTTTGAGTGCTTTGCTGAAAATTGCCAGCAAGCTGGGAGCAGAATTAACACCACAACCACAAGAGAATCGTAATAGGTTTCAAAACTAAACAAATATAAAGCGGGCTTCTTTATTTCACTTTCTCTCCCTATGTTTCCAGTCTTTAACACCTTAATTCAATGTTTAAGATAAATGCTTGTGGATTTAACTAATGTATGTAAATTAAGATAATCCAAAGCTAAATTATATGACGGCTGGTAAACCGAGTTAATAAGTATGATCTGGGTTACTTAGTCATATACAGTTTTATTACAATATTGTGTTTTAATGAATATTAAATGTTAGACATTTTGTTGTTATCCCGTCAACAAACATATTCTGAAAACAAATTAGGCATCTTTTTGTTGGTAAAAGTTCTATTAAAATATGGAATGAAACAGAAATATAATAAAGCTAAAACATTTTTTACTAATTACTATTTTCTAACATACACCTTTTTAAATAATTATTTTACGGCTATTTGCCAAACGCTGAAACTTGGATTAAAAAAGATAATATACACATTATATTCAGTACGACTGACTCAATGTTACTTTTAATTATAATTACTTTATTCAGTAAAACCAAAAATAAATAAAACAAAAGTACTCACTAATTCTACAATTACTTCAAAACTTTAAAACATCCCAGATACGTGTTTCTGCGTCGTCAGTATTTATTTATAATTTTGCTGAACAGAGTAGTTATAATTAAAATTAACATTATTGAGTCAGTCGTACTGAACACTATGTGCATTATCTTTTTTTATAATCCAATATTCAGCGTTTGGCAAATAGCTGGGAAAATAATTATTTAAAAACATATATGTTCTACTTATCTGTGACAAGTTTTTGTAAAAGTTAGAAAATAAGAATTATCAAAAAGTTTTTAGCATTATATTTCCAATTCAAACATATATTATGCCATATGGTGCTAAAACTGTAACTGGGTTGTTAAAATGTAAATAACTAACCGGGAAATTAAAGTACTTCATAAACTGAGACAATACTTGTAGCGTTTTTCACTTCTTAAAAATTTTTTTGCTTGTTATTATGATTATTAAACCCATCCCCAAAATTAATTTACCAGCTTCTCTACGAGATATTCGTTCATCAAATCCTTTCAACCATTCAAATCGCCAGGAGAGGATGGAGTTTTTCCAGCTCTACTACAAAACGGACTGGAAATATTGCTCCCATTCCTAATTAAATTATTCAGAGCTAATCTGGTATGGAACTATATCCCATCCAGTTGGTGAGTGGTTAAGGTAGTATATATACCAAAAGTAGGTAAGGAAAGAACCAAGCCTTAAATCGCTTAGACCAATTTGCCTGACATCTTTTTTATTGAAAGACTTGGAGAAGGTGCTGGATGGATATAGCAGAGGGAACATCATGAACCATCACCCCCTCAATACCCATCAGTATGCCTATCAAACAGGAAAATCAATAGAACTAGCACTCAACAACCTAGACGAGAAGATCACCCAATCCATTCAAATGAAGGAAATTGCGATGGGAGCTTTTCTCGATATTGAGGGAGCATTTAACAATGCACTGTCCGACTCCTTATATGAGCCGACTATAGGACACTGAATTCTTGCTATGCTATCAAACATAACTATAACGACGTCTCTACAGGGAGAAACAGTCAGCTTTAGAGCCACAAGAGGATGCTCTCAGGGTGGGATTCTTTCCCCCCTTTTGTGGTCACTTCTTGAGGACGACTTGCTGGCTTATGTGCTTCTAACGAGCTACACAATTTTAATCAACATCCTCTTATTAATCCAGGATAGATATAAACATATGACGGAATAGAAAGTATTTTATTTATACTGTGTAATTCAAGGCAATTATGTCAAATGCTTTAGAGGAAATAAATATTTAAATTTTGTATACGATATTTTGATTGAAACATATTAACTGTTTTCGTCCTGTGAATTATTTATTGATCAATTTACTATAAATTACCGTAGAGATAAACTCGTCAACACAACATATTACTTATTTATATAATCAAAATTATATACATATAATTAAACTTATTACTTTCATAAAATTTTTAAGGTCACATAATTTTGTCCAGAATATTAATAGAGACGTATGTTAAAAAGTCATAATTTAATATATACGATTTTGATTAAGCTTGGAAGCTTCAGTGGCTAATCCGATAATTGGTATTATTCCGGCAATATTTTTTTTTTTTAATTTTAGAAATATTAATCTACTCAAGATTTATAAGGTAAGGCACAGCTTTAAATTTGACACACTAGCAACATTAGGAATAATTTATTAAACTCTTAAGCGATAATCTGCAAACAATGTAACATCTTCAGAATCAGGCCGTGGTTACAAATCGGTTTTATATCAGTACAAATATATGTATTTTTGGGCCAAAGTTAACTAGGATTTCCACTTATTCAACTTTCAAGCATTTAACAATATCTTTAAAAACTTTAATTTTCGTAGAGAAGTCCATCACCTTAGAGTCACTTGTCTGAGAATCCTCGACTCGAAAACCGACCCCGGCCTAGTCATTCTGAGAGGTATAAAGTGGGGAGAGTCGAAACGCACGCACAACTAGCCTAATACTGCATTAAAGTAGCTGATACAACGTGTACATTCAAATTTGTTAGTCGAGAGATACTATGACTAGATATCTGTTATACACCCAAAATTAAATTGTTATCATAACATATACGATATCTCTGATATTAACTAGATTATTTATTTAAACAAAAACATTAATTAACTTTATGTAGATAATAGTGCGGAATATAGACAAAATCATCATGTAATTTGCTGATTAAGTAATTTATTATCTGTGAGTATCCTACTATCATAAATGGAAACAGGACACAAAAAATTAATTAATTTGTAGAAAGGATTGATGGTTGCAATTGCAGTAACATGTAAATTACATATAAATTCCTAAATTATATACTGCAGATATAATTAACATTGCGACAAGCTGAATTTTGCATAACATCAACAGCTATTAATTTGCAAATTAGCCTTTATTAAAATTGGTGCCCCATTTTAAATTAATTTGTCTTCAATCAATATATACTCAAAGTTGTTTTTCATAAATGAGAGATAGATTTGTAGAAGATATTGATTTTATCTTAGGGCTAGGGGATGTTTTTAAACTTGGAAAGGGATTGTCACATTGACACCAACATTACTGTATCATCACAGCATTCTTTCCAGCCGAGCCCAGATTCTGAGACAGCTGGCAATAAACCACAAGTTACCTCTGCTTTGATGTTCCAAATACAGTTTAAATAGATTTTCTGGGAGAAAGTGAGATTAATTTATAATCTCTAATTTTGTTTCCCTTGAAAATATTAAAATTTAACCATTGTAGCCCATATAAACACTACATTTTGTAATACAGTTAGGGTAGAGTGTTAGGTAAACTAAATTGCATATATATATATATATATATATATATATATATATATATATATATATATATATATATATATATATATATATATATATATATATATATATATATATATATATATATATATATATATATATATATATATATATATATATATATATAAATAATAACATCGGGCGAGGAGGCCGGCGAGGTGCTGATGTTGAGTCAGTCACCGAACTTCAGCCAAATCGTCTGAAAGCCCGAATCAAAGCTGCCGAAACGAAAAATCTGTTTCGGCAGCATGTCGATAAACCCCAGCATGGCGTCTTCTATAAGAACATAGAAACACTGGGTTTATCGACCAGGCTGACATTCGCCTTTCTAAGGTCAGCCGGGCTTAAGTCAGAGACCGAGGGATTCATTATGGCCTGCCAGGATGGTGTTATCAACACCTTGGTCTACCGTAGCCGCGTGTGGCGTGTAGAGGTTCCTGATATCAACTGCAGGACCTGCCATCAGGCGCCGGAATCGCTCATGCACTTACTTTCTGCATGCCCCATATATGCGATTTCGGCCTACATCCACCAACATAACGCGGCTTTACGAGTGCTATACTACCATCTAAGGCACTCGTACGGGGTAGACCAGACACCAGTGCTGCCTTACGTCCCCGGAGATATTGAGTCCATTGTCGAGAACGAGAAATGCCGAATTTACTGGAACTACTCGTTCACGACTGTCAGGCTAATCCAAGCCAACAAGCCTGACATAGTCCTCCTCGAACATCAACTCAAGGTGATGTATGTCATCGAGTTCTCGGCACCTGCGGAGAAAACATCACCTTGAAGGAGGAGGAGAAACGGACCAAATATCGCGATCTCCGGTATGTTGACAATATATTATCTGTATCAAGTTTCATTACTTTCTATAATTGTTGTTAGTGTTAAAAGTTGCAAGGAGCCATTATAACAGATTAATTCAATTCGGAAGAATTAAACTTCACCAAATGAATTAGTATCTATAAACATTATATAGGGGATTTGTAGTTTCTTAAAAAGGGAGCATAAATTAATTTTTCCATCTCTATTAATTGTATATACCACCAACATTGTGTTATCTACCTCTCAAAGTTCCAGACTCTTGTCAGAAAAATTAATTTAATAAAAATTATGATGTATAATAGTATAATATACCCATTTCCTAGTAGGCTATGACTCCCGTATGCTATGCCTATAGACATTGGATTATTAGGAGAAGACAAATTCTTCTGACGATTTGCCCTGGTGAAGTTTAATTCTCCCGAATTGATTATGTAATATCTGAATTTAAAATGACATATTACCTTTGTTCCTTTACGTTAAAGAAAAACACACCACATAAATGAGACAACCCCCAAACCAAACGGACAGTGGTGACACACTTGAAAAAACGTGGACACACACAACCAGTCCCTTCGACAATCGAAACCGGGATTTGAACCCGGGAGTCGATAGGCAGTAAGCTAGCTACGTTTGTCACTCTGGGCCACTGCGATACCAAGCCCAGTTAATTTTGATACATTATTACGTACCTTGACCTCTACAGAATGCCATAATTTTTTATCTTTCTTTATAAGAACGGAATCGGATAGTATTTACTGATGAACCCCGATTCCGTAGTAGGCTCACTATGGACATAGAGTTCGCTGTCAACTTATAGCAAAGTCAATTAATCAGTTTTGTGTGAAATGAAAGGCATTTATATTTAAAACTATATTTAGATCATATAAATTAATATAATAATTAGGTTATATTCAAATAATAGTGATAAAATGATTAATTTATTTTTTCAAATTATTTGGGATTATCCACCATATGTGTCTTCTATGAGTAAAAGATCTAAACGAGCTAAAATTAACATGGAAGTAGATCTGCAATCGTGAGAAGCTACAAAGGATGATATTGATATAAATATATATAAAGATAGAAAAAATTTGGAAAGCTGTTTATTTCCTTTTCCTAAAATATGTAGATTTAGGTTAGGTATATGCAAAATATACATAATCTTGTTTTAGGATGATGAGTTAATCTTTATATAGGAGAAACATGCAGACTTATAAATATGAGACTTAATGATCACAGAAATTAATATTAGAAATTATTGAGAAAAAATTTAATTGTGAAGATAAAATTTGTGATTATGCTCAGGACAATGGGCAAAAACTGAACTAGGAGTCAGAAAGAAAAACAAAACGGGCATATTTTAACGAAAGAAAGTGAATGATAATATTATTAAACAAGGACAGATGTGTCCTCTGTAGAATTTTGTACGTAATTATGTACTATCTTCTGAGTGAAAAATCGGCATTTATTTTTGGTTTAGAAAATTTTAATAACCCAAACAATGTATGATATTTAACACGGCATGAGGCTTTGCTACTATTCTAACGACCATATTAACATAAAATTTTAGTTTTTGTTATAATTAAAATTTGTGATCTAAGAATGAAAGTGTATAGATATTTTCATTGTCAAATATTAGACCACAAACTTTAATTACAACACAAATTAGCAACTAAAAATTTTAATTTACAAATAGTAATAAATACTAGACGTTATACCTAAAAGGTGCAAAGTCGTAATCCTCTCACTTTATTGAATCGAAAGTTAAATAAAATAGCCACACACATAGCTACTACTTTCATAGTATACTATAAATACATTTCTGGATATTATAAATTTGTATCATACGAAGAAGTCCTTAAACTTTAATTGCGATTGGCCACTATTAAAGGATTTTTACCTAATGGTAAGGAAATCTTCCTTATGGTTATTGCGAATACCATTCGTAGACCGGTTTCTAGTTTTTGCCTTCATCAGTACGAAGTAGGTGAATGCAACGACAACAATACGGATTTCGGCAATATAACACTCTATGTGATGGTAAAGTTATAGGTAACTCCATATACCAGCAGTCAATCGCAATAGATAAATTGGAAAAATGCCCGACACTTTATTAATAAACGTAAAGGTAAAGTTGTAATAAAATACCAAGGTATTCCAATAGAATTCTATTAGAATACCGTGTGATATTTTATTATATGTATAGGCCATATATCCATTTGCAATTTTTAAAACTTTAATGTAAAGAAATGCTAACACTATTTTTTTCCCAATTACAACCAATGTATGATTTTGTAGTATCAACCAATAATATGCAACAAATGTACAGTTTTCCACATTGGAAATAGAAACGGAAGGAATGCCATCAGCCGCGTCAAATGTAAAACCAACATATCGCTGTCTTTATAATAAGAATTTTTGATGTGATGTCTTTACACAGAATCAGATGTGGTATTTAATATTTAACAAGATGAAATTGTTAAACATGTTTGAAAGATTGACACCACTCCTTTTGTCTCAATTTCCAAGATGTTAAATTTATGCATAGAAAAATGCTAGTCTTTATGCAGGCATTGGTCGATATTCTTTGAATCTGACAGGCAAGCCAACTTTCGACTGGAGAATGAAACTTTTTGGTTCAAATTTTATAGGTACGGGGGGTATCTGGTGTTCTCTCAATTTCAAATTCAGATAAGATGTGCACCAATCCTACTTTGGTTCCTAGTACGCCAAAACGTTCACCTAAAATTTTCAAAAATTGATTTAAATAATTTACATAATTAAAAAAAAGTTAATTGTGCATTATGCTGATACTGACAAGTTTTTTAAATTTCATGTTTTTAACAACTGCTTTTTTATTTATTATTTCATACACAGTATGTTCCAGAATTACCGTAACAAAAAGTGCTATGGGTAGAGTTCGGATGTCGGCGAGTGATGCCAGTCTTCTGTAGGAACCTCGATTGTAAGTTTATGTTACGTGAATTTGTTCACATCGTATAAATTTTGATATAATCACATATAAACTTGTTTGTTTATGAATTTTCATTAATCATCTACTTTAAAAAACCAATGTATCTAAAAGAATTTTAGTTCGGTTATAAATCAAATTTCGTTTAATAACACAAAACTGTTTGCGAAGGAGGGCTAACGTTTTCAGACTCACCAGTTGGCGCCACTGGTCGAGTAAGGTCGTGTCAAAAGTTATTGTTGGGCGCGTAACAAATGTATAGGGTTTTATTATAATTATTTCGTACACCAGCAAATAAAAATCCTTGTTAATTGTACCTCAGTGTTGTGCAGTTCCATTTTGTAAGGAAAGATGAGGCGGACATAAGCTTCCGAGAGATAAAACTCGCATAAAACAGTGGTAGGTAGCGATTCGCAGGGATAGCTCTACTTCTTCGAAACATTCGTGTGTTTGTAAGAAATATTTCAATCCTAACGATTATGCGTTACCAAAGGAGTCTACTACAGAAAATCGTAAGTAATAATCATGCACATTCGTTGTTTTCATTATACTTATTCTTGATATAACCTAACTTTAATGACAGAACCTCTGATAGGTACAATAATTTCCCTACTGAGGAAGTAAATTACTACTTTCCCCTTCTGCCATCATTGTGCTAAATATTTTTCGGCTAATTTTTATAAAAATTACTAAAAACTAGCGTTAACAAACCATAGTAAACATTAACATTCAGTGACATAGACAGTACCCTACACTAACGCCTCTCGTGGTGAATTCAAGCGTGGTAGCCCTCATTATGTAGTTGCATAGACATTCAAATGTCATCTAAAAAATCATATACCTACCTAATGCAATGCGTGAATTATCATTTACATTATTTTCACTGGCAGAGTGTTATGCAATACTTCCCCGCAGGTGCTGCGATGCGTTCATATACTCGCTTCACTTTACTACTTCTACTAGTCATTTTAGAATCTCTACACTACAAGGTAAGCTACTGAAAGATATTAGTTGGCAGTAAAAGTTTAAGAAATATTTGGTTTTAATTGGTATATAAATTAGTAACAATTATTCCCTTGCGCTGACACTGTTTTTGACATCAAGACATGCCGATATCCCAACTCTAGTTATGGGACAAACATTTTGGGATTTTGAAATGACATTTAGCGGTGAAGCCTTTGGTTTATAACTTAGATGTACATTGTACAAGGTATTTCAATTCGTGTAATCACGCTGAGATTTCTCTTATTTTAAAAGATAATATAAGTTTAAATTTGTTGCTATTGCATATTATGTTCAACTCCATTAAAAAATATTGTCAGTTTTCCTAAAAAAATTTGTTCAACTTTAAGTTTTCTTAGATCTATTGTACTTACCTATACAAATTCTTGGTCCCTCACCGAAAGGCAAATAGTATAAACCATCGCCATTGTAGGCATTTTTATCAGAAAACCGTTCTGGTTTGTATTTATCAGGTTCTGGAAAATACTGTTCATCATAATGGAGGCCCAACATTGGAATATATACTGGCATTCCCTTTTCAATCACAATATTTGTTCCACTAATTTGATAATCTGCGTTACACCTTCTATCCAAAAATGGTAAAACGGGATACTTTCTGAGTGTTTCTGAAAAAAGTAATCATACTGAATTATCTGTAAAATTAATAAAAACATTACATTATGTTATATACAAACATCTAGTGAATTTGAATAGCTAACAATAAACAGGATGTTTCACTTAAAACAAGAAAATTCACTTCTGGTTGTGCCAAAAGCAAGAAAAGAGTGCTTAAGGAAATAATCATTTTTTAACAAAAAAATTGATCTTTATTTCTAGTCTACATCAATTAATGCGGTTTTCTAGATATAGTCCTAGAAAGAGAGACAATTTCCCTATGTTAAGTTGACAATAATTAGTTGGTGATTAAAAATATTTGGAAGTTGTTCAGAATTAAAAACTGAATATAATGATCTAAAGTGTCAGATTCAATCGACAGGGCAAGTATGCAAAAAAATATAAAAAACATTTTAAAAAAAGGTGCGCCGCGACCCTTCACCCAAAACTCTAACGGATTCTTCAAAATTTTATAGAACTAAAGTTCTAGGAACAAAATTCTCCAAAAAAAAGTTCACTACCTAATTATTGTAATTTCTCAACTCATTTTCTTGGATTAATACTGCAGGGTGTCTTACTATATGGATTTGTATGGATACTTACCCATGATACACATTTCTAAGTATTTCATACTCTGCAAACCCTCGTAGGTTATACCATTGTGTTCTTTAATGTTGTTAATTATTTCCTTTCTTAATTTGTCTTGTATTTTAGGCTGAATACATAATTCATGTAACGTAAATGCTATCGTGGAACTAGTTGTTTCAAATCCAGCAAGAAAAAATTGCACTGCTTGAGCTACCACTTTTTCTCCCTCTGAAAATAATGATAGTAATAACTAATTAGCATACCATTTATGAAAATTAAAAACAACAGGGGTGTAAGGGACCCCTGTGGAACACCTGTTAATGCGATATAATTTTGAGACCTGTGCCCATGACGAATATATCAGTAGACATACGTATATGTCGCAATATTTCAACTTTAATGACATTTAAAAAATTATACATACCAAACTGTATTTCATCACACAAACCCTTGTTTTTTCTCATATCTACTATTATATCGATAAGGTCGTTTCCTTTCATATTCGTTTCTTCTCTTTGCTTTATGACAGACCAAAATACATCTTTTAAATATGTAGTGGCCCATTTGTCAACGAAATTCAAATGCAACAGATTTGCCCATCCCTGCATAAAGAAATAGGCAGTTTGATTTATAGCATTTCTCCATCGAAAATCAAAAATTGATCTACCAACTTTTCTGAATTGTGCATCTTCGTCATCAAAGCAATGAGAATTTATTCCAAAGGCACATTTTGCTATTACGTCTGTAGAAAATTTGGCGCAAATTTCTTTTGCCTCATGTTGACCCAGGTTCTTTCGTATGTATTGATTCATTCTTAATCCAATGTTGTTTATCGTAGGGAACATGCCTTTGAGTTTTCCAGAAGTAAAAATAGGGGTCATTTTTGGTCTCGTTGTTTTCCAGTGGGGACTTTTTTGAAGGAACATCATACTTGAAACAAGTTTATCATGTTTTGGGGCCAAAACAGTCCTGTCCGTAAAACTACTAAAATCTTTCACTAGTACCTGTTTGATTAATTCTGGAGATTTCAAAACTAGGTAAGGTTCGTCAAACACAAATATCCCGAAAAACGGTTCCTTTGTGGAGTCGTAAAAATCTTTTAGCCATTCTCCTATAGTTGTTCTGAAAGTACAGATTTCTAACATGTTTCCGACAAACGGAAGCGGCTGTTTATAAAATACACCTCTTTTTTTCCAGTAGTCATATTTTCTAATAGAATATTTATATACCAAGAACGTTATTGTGGCAAATATTAAACATATATCTACTGCCCATGAAGTAGTTATCAGCATCTGAAAATTAAATAGATTGTATATAAAATAAATAATAATTATATTGGGCCAAATTTCCTAGTAATTCAGTGGCGTCACACGTGAACCATCGTATATCTAAATAACCAACAACGAATTTATTTATCGATTATGGTGCACTTATTTGGTTGCAGTGGTTAATGGGACAGTTGTAAATATTACATTGTGTTTAAAAAAGTGCTTACGTTTCAACTGTATTGTACAGACGATAAGGCTCCAGAGAAAATACGTGAAAATATTTGCATGAGCAACACACTTACTATATTTTCTTCCGAGAAGCACCTTCTTCGTTGAATAGACACATTTGTGTATATTGTTCATATCACAAAAGTTGGCGTTCACAATTTCAAGTTTCCAAATTAATCAATTGCGACTTTATTTGGGAACCGCTGGCACTATTGTCATAGTCCCATCAGACATTGGTTTCTATTATTCTGTGCATGTATAATAAAATAAACTGATAGAAGATCTATATGGCTTTGAAATGTACATAAATTGATGATGTGAACGTTAGTATTTGTGATATGAACTATAGCAAACATGTGCAACTATATTAGGCCGAGGTTCATGCCAAAAAACTGCACGTAGATCAGAAAAAATGTTCTCAGGTAGTCAAACAACTCTAAAAGCTCTTGGTTCCTACCGGTGTAACTCCAAAACGGTATGGTACTGTCAGAAGGCTCTAAGTCATTTGAGCAAACATAATTAAGTGACTCTGGATACTGGCCACTCTGGTCTTGAAGGTAAAATTTTTTTATTGCACTTCTGGACGAATCTCGACGAAGTATGATGAAAAAAACATAACTTTAGGAAAAAATCTGTCTGTATGCGCGATAGCAGCCACAGTTTTTGAGATAAAGCTTTCAAATTTGGTACACATTTTCTAAAGACAATGATAAATTCGGTGATGAGTAAAATTGGCCTGGTCCACGGGACCCAAACTTTTTTTTTACTACAAAAAGATATATTCTTGATGAAAGATTATAACTGAGGTCTATTATATCAAGCCAATAAAATATATTTTCCAAGTACTTAAGTAAAGCAGATGTAAACTGAAATTTTTTACACATTTGACCTCATAAAATGGAGTTAGGATAAATTTAACAGTTTGATATTTGAAAAGTCTAATTTAGTTACAAAAATGTCAATGTCATTAAGAAGAAATTATTAAAATATATGGCATGAATTATTATTGACAGTATCGAAGACGCTGATATTTAATTATTTAAAAATGTTGATGAAATATTTCAAGGTACGCTATTAAAATTTAATTGAGGTAAGTGAAGAATTAAATAGAATGATTTTTTTTAGATTAGGATGATATACACTGGTATAATAAAGTTATGTGCTGGCAACATCAGATATTTTATAAAGTTACATTTTGAAATTTGCAGAGTGAAAATGAATCTAAAAAAAAATTCAAAACGGTGTAACTTTATAAAGAACCAACATTTTTTGACAAAATGAAATCTGGTGACATACTTTCCACCTGAATCTAAAAAAAAAGTTTTGTAAATATTTTACAAATTGTCTAAGAAATAACCTGGGGGCACACAATTTTTTGCAACTTCTTTTCGCAAATTTCAATTGCAATTTTTTTTTGCAAAATTTCTTCATTTAGTATTGATACTTTAAAGTATCATTTGGGTCCCATGCTCTAATAATGAGATATGATTTAACCTAAATATCACCAGCCACCACTGCTGAATTACTTTGATTTTGTCCCAGTCTAATAGTAATAAATGTAAACAAGTATAGAATAAATATTACAACTTTTACTGCTTTATATGGTAATTAAAATTTTATGTGGAATATTTAATTTTTAGAGCCATTTTTCTTATGGACATTTTTTGTTTCGCGTCCAACTTATTTGTTTTTAATCTGATTCTAATATAATAAGCAATTAGTAAAATAATTTCTACACACTGTTGAACTCTCTTTCTTGCGTTTCAGTGCTATATTGAAAAAAGAACATTTGTTACATCTCCGAAATAGTATAAATTATGTCAATATAATACGGCGCCCATAAGAAAAATGACCTGTTGTTGTTTCTGATAAAACAAACTTCGTATGTTATTTTGTTATTGAAAAAATTTTTCTTATTAGATTGAAACGCTGATAAAAATAAATTATAAAAACACAATTCCTGTAGTTTCAATAATTTGTACAAATACTTTGTTTTACTAAATTAGGTACTATAAAACATCAAAATAATTATTATTAATTTTTACGAAGTAAATAATAACTATATTACTTACCTTTTAGAATTGTAAGATATACACCTACACTAAATACATATAATACGGCGCCCATAAGAAAAATGACCTGTTGTTGTTTCTGATAAAACAAACTTTGTATGTTATTTTGTTATTGAAAAAATGTTTCTTATTAGATTGAAACGCTAATAAAAACAAATTATAAAAACATAATTCCTATAATTTCAATAATTTGTACAAATATTTTGTTTTACCAAATTACTATAAAACATAAAAATAATTACTACTAATTTTTAAGAAGTAATTAATAATTATGTTACATACCTTTTAGTGTTGTAAGATATACACCTGCACTAAACTTATTTGTTATATGTAAAATGATATTTATACGCGACTGCAGCAAATATATACAGATCCGGTCTTCTGAGTATATTTTGTTGTACAAATCTATTAATTTCATTGAAATTTGGTAAATTTTAAATTGAAAGTTGTTCTCATTTACTAATGAAAAAAATATTATAAATTTTGTTTTAAAATCAAACACCAACCGGTATTCTGTGTACAGTTACCATTTTTGTTTGTCTGTTATGCAGCTTTCTGGCATCGCAGCAAAAGCACAAATAGCACATCGTGCAATGAATGCTTGATTGTCACAATCAATTTATTTATCTAAAAAATAATCACTTATAATGAGTCAACATCTTATTTTCAATAATTCTGTAGAAATCTTATCAAAATCAATGAATTATTTTCCATGTCAAATATATCACCTTTTCAGTACCATGGTACTGAAATGGTCACACTGATGCACAACTCATTGTGTAGTGTTTCAGTCGTATTTTAGCAATCACTCATGACTAACGCGATAGTGGTCGACGCGGCAATATCAAAATGGTGAGGGCTATGATTGCGGTGTCCTAGGTGAGCAGCGACTAAATGGCCACATAGTTCTGAATGTTTTGATATGGCCGCATCACCTGCATATGCCGCATCGGCCGCTATCGCCGCCCATCTAGGATACCGCGTAAAGCTAGAATTTTGGTATTATTTCTAGTGACGTTATCGTAAAATTACTAACTTGGCTAAAGATAATTAAACAGACTTACTCATGTCATATTTCATCCAATGTAAACGCTGAGTCCGCAATTACATCCAGAGATGTAGTGTTCACATATGCATACTTGTGCTGGAGATTATTTGTAGAACTTCCGTCACTTAGGCATCGCTTAGTGTGGAGTAGTTCCGCAAAATCCGGATTTTTATTTAATAATACATTCAATTTCGTTGCAGTTGGAACATCGGTGGCATCAGTTAAATTTTGTAGTGCCATATTTACGTTATTAACTATTTCAAACAATTGAGCTACAGAAGCAGATCTACCTTGCAATTAGTTAATAGCATTTGCTAATATATTGTGGTTTTCTTATATAGTGCGTAAATCTGCTTCGACTTGTGGATTTTCAAACTGTTGCTAACTATTTTTGATAGCTGTGGACTTCTTTGGGTCGAATTTGAAAAGTACAGATTTAATTGCGTAGAAATTTGTACTATAATAGAAAGCTGCTTCAAGCCAATTTCCCCATCTTGTTAATACCGGCTGTGGAGGTTCAGGAATTCCTGGGTGCGACTTGGGAAATTATTTAATGCGTGGTGGAGAAAAAAAATTGTATTGCTTCGAATATTTTCTGTCACACGGGGAAAGGCATGAAATTGACAGGTTATACGCAATAAATTAGCATAAGATATTTTAAGCGATGTAACTGCTTTAATCATGTACGAAGCCCCGTCTGTCACTAACAGTAAAATATTGTTATGTATGCAAAAGTTTTCACACACAGTTAACAAAACCTGAGATACACAAACATCCAGTATGGAACCTATAACTGGCAATTTTTTATATGACTTTTGCTTTGAATATGTTTTTTTACAATTACTGAAATTTCAGCCCACCAAATTCCTCTTGCACGCAATAATGCACTTTATTACTGCTCCATCATAACGTAATTTAGGATACCGTTTAAGAAATCTGTGTGTCTGATTCACAAACGCCAAAGCTACCAGCCGGCGAACATTTTACAACACGCACCTACGGCCATCAGACAACATCTGTGGTGTGCATATCCCCTACGCTGACTCTGCTATCTGCGATAGAGGATTCAATCTCAACGTTCCAGCTTTATTCATGACATGATGTGGTCTTCATCATCTTCCGATGAAGATCTCGGTTTCTGTATGTATATGTGTATTACCGACTTAATTATATATATACAAAGGATGTTACTTCCATCGGGTACACGAATAAGTGATAAAGGTATGCTTTCGCTCTATACATGACTCCTTTCTTAGTAGCCTCTGTGTACCTGGTGAACATACACCAACCTGTATATTAAAATATGCTTATCCATACGGTCCTGTCAGTTTGCGTGCCTTTAATTTATAGATGAATTTAATAACTATATCTCTAATTGCTAATTTGTTACTACCAATTATACTAAATTATAAAGTATTTATTTATTTTTCTCTTTCAAGAAATAGTAATTCTTTTGTTGCACCTTGCGCCATAATGTAGCAAAATAGTAATATACTTTGTTGTTTCTATCTTTGCGCGTGTATTAAATTAGTTACCACCTGCGTCAGCAGCAATGCATTTATGAACTTATGTCTCAGCTTCATGACCAACTTATTTATTACTTGATACAGCGGCGTCGTAATATTTTTAAAATTATATTTTTCAATTATATTAGTAGCTGTATGAATTACATAACTTGAAAATTAACTTTGACCATTGACAAGTACTCAGTGGCAGCCGGTAAAATTTAGGGTATGCTCTATCTCCGTATTTATTTACTTCATACATCTTGTGATTGTGACGTACGCGCAAGATCTAAACAACAAAGTATAACTAATAATTGATATTAAGTTGAATGTAACATATTTAAAAGATATTAAATGTGGATTATAATTGTGTAGTTCAAATGATAACATAATTGTTCTTTACTGAGCTTATCATTTCGGGAATATAGTATTTGTTATTTACTATTTCATGTATAAATAAATCGGTGTTATCAGGAAAATTGACTGCAGTTTCTATTTTACTATTTCTCTGCCTTGAACTGTTATCAACGGTTTATTAAATTTAATGGGTAATTGACATTGACTATTATATATCATATTATTTCAAACTGAAATGTTTAATTTTATATTCTGAATATCTTCGAGTCCTAATGCACCGTTAAAATATTCATGAAAGTCATACAGAATAACATTAAAATTTTGATCCGAGTTAAATCGGGAAATGTAGGAATTTGTGCTTGTTCATTAATTATTACTTCACCGATGCCTCTTTTACTTTTTACTGGGTTATTAATAATAGTTTGTGGGCAAAAAGTTTTTACTATTGAAGGTTTTAATATAGTCTTAGAACTGCCCGTGCATAATAAAAGTTTAATTGGTGGACATTTTAAATGTATGAATGGTACTGAGCTCGAAGTGAATATTGTGGTATATTCTACTATACAGGATGATTGTCCGGAGACTGGTCTGTAGAATTTAGGTTTTCATTGTGATTATTCGTTCAAGAATCTGATTTCTTCATCTAGTTCTGGGTTAATTTCTTCTGGATCTTCTATTGGTAAGTTTTGTTGATCATTCTTCAAATGTGTTATCCAGTCTACAAGGTAATTGTTGTAGATCTGTGAGATCTAATGTATAGTATTGCAGGGTGATATCAGCTTGTGTGTGATGTAGTGCTTCAGGTGTTCGTGGAAAGTTTCTGAATGGTAGAAGTGTAATTCTGTAGATCGAGGAAGTTTCCATTGGTGTTGGTCGCAAAGTAGTTCTAAATGGTTGCTGCAAAGTTCTATTTATATGTTTCCATGGGTGTAGGACGGGTATTGACTGGAATGTTTCTTGGGTTCCAGACGTTCTGTTGTCTGTGAATATTTTGGTTTCCAAATACTTGTCTATTCGTGGGGAAGTTTTGTCTCCCACTTGTTTATTGAATTAGATTTTTTTTGAGTTGAAACAATGTATTTGAATTACGAAATGATGATTGTATTTTAGGTGGTGAATGGACTGTTTCTGAATTGACTGGTTTATTATAATTTTGGAACTCTTCTTCTTTGAAAACAAAAACTATTGCTTCTAGCAAATCTATCTATCTCTTTGGTTTTGATCATTTGTTTAAAATTAAGAGGCAAATTTTTAACATAAGTATCTAAAATTAATCTTTGGTAAACCAGACTCATAGCCTCCTTAACTGCGAATGGTTCGGAAGCTTGCTTTAATTTTGAGATTAAAAGTTATTGATACTCGATTATTTTATTTCCGAATGAGGCTAGTGTTTCTTTTCTAGAAACTTATATTTAAGTGAATTAATTCTGTTTGTAAAGTTGGTAGATATTCAGAATCTCCAAATGTATTAACTAAGACTGATTTTAGATCTGTCCAGTTAGTTACTTGCAGACGAGAGGCAATATTGCTTTGTGCTTGGCCTTACATTTTACTGTTAATGGCGCTCAAAACAATTTTATCCTATACTAAATTCTCTGCTGCCCCATATGTGTCTTCGAGTTCATTGCGGGCTGATATAAAATCATTCAAGATTGATGGGGCGCCATCGAATCTTGGTATGACATCTACAAAAATTTTGAATAATTGAAAGTTTGTAGTTCCATTTATACTTCGAAAAGTCATTCTTCCTTTTTTTTAAATGACAAGATAAAAAATTAGAAATGTAAAAATATTTTTTAAAAAATTTTACTTGAGACTTAACCTATAAAGTTCTAATATTCAAACTTATACTTAATTAAATTAATTCTGATATGCAGTCAAAATTAATTTGAAACTTTGATATACAGTCAAAGGTGAGTTATATATACCATTCTTAAACCAAAAGGAAAAAATGAGAACACTTACTATCGACTAAAAAGCTTGTTATTGTTCCCGATGATCGAATTAAACCAAACAGTCTGATGAAAGATACTGCTCCAATCTAGAAATCTCTTACGGTGGTCATCTTATTCACAGGCAACCTTGTCCAGTACGTTGAGGTTCTCCTAGTTAGTCTGCTTTTGCACACCTGACTCAATTATCCTACCGACTGCGCTAATTATGTTGAACAATAAGGCCCGAAACAGTTTTTAACAATAACTTTTACTATGAGTAGTTAATGTACACTTATTAATCTTCCTTAGTGAAAATGTCTATTATAAAGATTAGTTTATAATTGACTAGTTTTGGAGACCTATTAGTATTTATAACGGGTATTATCTATTATTTATTTTAGATATTGGTCAAGTAAACTTTATAACAGATTTACTTATGCCTAAAGGAAAACATGTTTATAGAAATAATGAAATAGGTTCAAAGGGCACATTTGTGTAACTAGTTCTGTCACGGTATGAACAATTAATTCGGATTCTCTCTGTGACATTTCAAATTCCTATTTTTGTTTAATTATTCTAGCAGTAAATGCGTTCCGCATTTAGTTATAGTTCAATTGTCTAATAGTTTTTAATCAAAAGTCATTGATATGTATAAGAAATTTGTGCTTCACAACATAATAAGTCATATCAGTCATGACTTGGATCCTCTTGAATGAGCAGGGAATAATAAATTTCATTAGTAATACCTTATTCATATTGAAATTTAATCATATCATTTTAATAACTTTGTAGCAATCATTTATTAGTTATAAAAAAGTTATTAAATAACTAAAACCAATCCGTCATTAACATCATTAACATAGATCGTATTTATTCAAAAGCTGTAAGATGGTATACAGAAAGAATAAATAAACAGTAATCGCTCTCACTGATTAACAAGACTGGTTAGGACGCTGTTTGAAGATTATGTGATTAGTTTATCACTTTTTAACTTATAATGCCAAGACAATTATTACTGGGAGAAAACATATTTTTTTATAAACATTTCTAAGCAATTTGTGCTAGACTAAACTAGACCATTTGTACGCATCTGCTATGTCAAAATTGGCAAATAGACGTTGTTTGTGTGGATTTAAAAATTTAGGATTTAGGATTTGCAGCGACAAAATATTCATATAAAAATTTATGTATATTTAATCTCTGACTGAACTAAACTAAACAAACCTAAATTAAACTAAATTATTTTTGCTAGTGGTAGTATAATATAAGATAGCTGCCCAGTGAATGAAAATGTGTAATGATTATCTTGTATAATGTGGATGATTTTCAAACATATATTTTTGTTTATTCGTTGAATGTCCAGATATATTGTAAATTAGTTAACGTATTACCCAGTTTTAGGTCAACTTTAATCAAAAACAAAATATAATCGTAAAATAATTTCACAGGGCTCTCCAACTCGTCAATCAATGTCAACTTAAAACCAGCAAAATTGTTAGTGAGTTTTATGTATTATCAGTGTAGAAACACCTGTGAATATTATCAGGCGCGACGCGCTATCTTCCAATAAATAATAATGGATGCTTATAAATGTAACAAAAAATATATATTGGTATATATACAGGGCATTAGCTTCCTACAGATATGGACGGATCACTCAGCAAATCAAGTTAAATAAGTTCGTGTGAATGTAGGTTTCCAAATTCAAAATTTATATTAGATATTATACAGGGTGTTTCAGGACTAACTAGATAAACACAATGTGAATTCAGGACCTTAAAATAAGACAAAGTTTACTATGGACTTATGCCCGGAAACGATTCGTTAAAGAGTTACGCCAAAACAAAAATGGAAGTTAAAATTAAGTTTTTAATTTTTTTCTCAAATTTGGAAAAAGGTGAAAAGATTAATTTTGATAGGAATGCTTCTAAAGGATATTTCCTCAATCATCCGTTACCGTTAAAATGGGTGAAATCAGCAATCACCATTTTATTTATTTTGTTCAAACTTTTAAAAAAATTAATAAAATAAATAATTTAATAAAATTTTGTCGTGTAAGACTGTGCCCCAAAATGCTTGATTCATTTATAAACTATTTTGTCTCTTTTATTTTTTCATGGAACCAACAGTTTTTGAATAAGAAATAAAGTAGTCTCGATCTATTTCTAGGTTATTTGGGAAATTGTATTATTTAATAAAATGGAAAATGTCTAATAGGCTAAAAAGCAGACAGTTGCTGGTTTACAGACGGCTCCAAAATTCCCAAGGGAACAGGAGCCGGAGTACACAGCTACAGACCAAGGGTGAGGATAGTCTCAAACCTAGGTACTCATGCAACTGTTTTTCAGGCTGAGGTTCATGCCATTGAACTGTGTGTACGAAGGCTGGAATATATGCATCTTACACGCAGATCAATAAAAATTTTCTCAGATAGCCAAGCAGCTATAAAAGCTCTTGGCTCCTACCGGAGTAACTCCAAAACGGTATGGAACTGTCAGAAAGCTCTAAATCATTTGAGCAAGAACAACAAAGTGACTCTGATCTGGATACCCGGCCACTCTGGTATGGAAGGTAACGAAATAGCGGACTCCTTAGCCAGAGAAGGAGCGGGATCACGATTCATTGGACCAGAACCAATACTTGGCATATCCTCAAGTACTGCCAAGATGGCTATCTCAACCTGGGCTGAAAGGCAAACTCTCCAGTATTGGCAAGAGTTACCAGGATTAGTTCATTCGAAGGCGTTTATAAAATACCCTTTGAAATCAAGAGCTAAGAAACTTTTAGAGTTAAACAGGGTAAACCTGAAAACTCTAATAGGCCTATATACCGGGCACTGCCGACTAAACTATCTGCATAAACTCGGCCTAACGGAAAACGCCGAGTGCCGTCTATGCCTGGAGGATGATGAGAAGGCAGACCACATCTTATGCACCTGTCCCGCTGTGGAGAGGATCCGATTCTCAATATTTGGCAAAGGGCAACTGCTGCCAGAGGATCTGGAGACATTCTCACCCAATAAAGTTATCAGTTTCATTAAGAGACTGAACTTATTGGGTGAAATATAATTAGGCGTGAGCCACAATAGGCCTGCTGATGGCCGCAGTGGAGGGTCTACTGAGACCCACTCACAACAAACCTAACATAACCTAACCTAATAGGTTAAAAAAATAATGTTTAAGTTGAGTCCAGAACAAATAAAGGTTATTTGTCAACAGCCAGGCATTTTCCTTTTTTTTAAATAAAGCAGTTTCCCAAATAACTGTGTGGATCGAGAGTATTTTATTTTTTTATTCAAAAACTATGATTTCGATGAAAAAAATAAAAGAGACAAAAGAGTTTCGAAATGAATCAAGCTTTTCGATGCACATTTTATATAATAAAATTCGAATCCATTAAAAAATTCAAATAAAAAAATGAAATGGTTTTACCCATTTTATCGATCAGGGATGATTGAAAAAATGTCCTTTAGAAACGATCCTATTAGTAGAAAGTCCCTACCGATATGAATATTTTATTGTTTTCCGAGAAAAACATGAAAAATCTAATTTTATCATCCATCTTTGAAAGGGAGCAACTCTTTAACAAATCGTTTCCGGACATACCTCCATAGGAAACTTTTTCTTATTTTGAGGTCCTGAATCCATATTTTAAGTTTATCAAGTTAATCCTGAAACACCCTGTAGAGCAGGTTATAGAAAAAACACCGACGTTTAATATTGTATACATTAAGGATATGTTTGTCATAAACGTATGCCCAGTTTATAAAGCAACTCTAAAAACAAACTAAAAATTGTGCATAAAAGTTTAATTACTTTCTCGTTAATACTTTCTAAAAAAACCTTACAGTTCCACTGGAATGTGATACGTTCTACAGGAAATTTTCGAAAACTATAAATACACTACCTTCCTATATAATATAGATGCTATACATACATGCATACTAGGACAAATTATGTCTAGTATGTATTCAGGGTGTCTCACCAGGAACGGCATCGATCGATATAGGGAAAAGCACGCACCAGAAAATTTTGAAAATTTAAGGATTTACTAATGGCAGTGTGTCTAACCCAACTAAAATAATTACAAGCATCTGGCATCTGGTTTCTAATCATGGCTAATTTGATAAAAATTTTACTAAAAATTCTTGTATTTCTAAGAAAATCGCATGTATTTCTAAAAGTTGTAACTTAAACCCCCACAATGCTTATATCAGAAAAAAGGAAATTTAATTATACATAACTTGATGTAAAAAAATACAGGGTGTTCTGTTTGACTTAAGTAAGTTCTTGCGGTTTGAAATTTACAATATTTAACGTCAAAAATGGAACACTTGGTATAATATTATTGAATTTCTTTAAACTATGTATCGTAGCTCACCTTATGGTCTTTTTGCATGCTAAAAAGCAAATGAGTATATTTTGCACGAAGAAAGTTATAAAGGTTATTGTAAACCATTACACCTGTCAAAATTTTTTTAAAATGTCAAATATCTCTGAAACGGCTGGGTTTAAGTATAGGCTATTTTACATGTTTTTAGCTCAGAATTTTATGCTCTTTTTTAGAAATCCGAAAATATAAAGAATGTTCCATTCAAAATAAGCAAGTTGGTATAGGCTTCCGGTATAACCAGAAGTGCCAGATGCTTGTAATTATTTTAGTTGCATTGGCCACACTGCCGGTAGTAGCTTCTTAAGTTTTCAAAATTTTTTGGTGCGTACTTTTCCCGATATCGATCGATGCACTTCCCGGTGAGACACTCTGTATGTAACACAAATTTATACTTTTCCTATCAATAAGCATGATGGTTAGCTATCTGAGAGCATATGAGATTAATTTATTTTCCACACATAAATTAGTCCGATTAGAATCTTCAAAAGTCCCAATAGCTAAACGAACTAAAAATTACAGAGCTATGTTATCCACAAAACAAATATAGAGAGAATTTCTACCAATAAATTATCGCTTTAATCGCTTTTAATTGGTTCCTAATCCTTTGTAACTGTCTCCAGAGATACAATGTAGCAAATGCAATTCTAAATTATTTCCACTGATGTTAAATTGTAACCACATTTTTGATAAATGGGTATTCCTCGTAAATTTAGGTGAAATATTCTTCATGTTTACTGTTTCCGACTGACTAACTATACGAACAAAAACAACATTAAAATAAATTATAAAATGTACCACCCAGTAAGTATTGTTCAAAAATACATACACATTTTTATACAGGTTACTTACTCTAGAATGTTCACCGTCTTTAAGATACAGGGTGTTTTATGGTCTTTGACTAAAACTGTAGTCGGCCATATTCTGGAACGGCTGCAAATATTTGGATAATATTTGGTACCAATTGGATTGGACTTTTTTAATCCAGTCAAAGGCGTAATTTACTTTTTAAAAATTCCAAGTCCGGACTCTTTGTTTATGTTGCTCTCAGTGCCGATCACCCTGTGTATCATTTTTTGAAAAATGTGAGTAAATATTTAGAAACTCAGCAGACCACTGCATAAAGTAATGTCATAATAATTATTTCTTGGCACGTTTATAGTTATTCCCTTATTATAAATATTAACTTGTTAGTCACTTATTATTATATGATTTACATAATGTGAATTACAAATTTAAATAAAATGTACTCAATTATGGAATTTTAAATGAGTCCAACGGTGTGTATTTCTTGTCCGACAACATGAAGATGCCTAATTACTGTAGTTATTTAGAAAAATTAACAAAATAGTGACGTTAGCTAGCTGATTGCGTTATTTGTAGAATTTAAAATTTGGCTACACTATGTCATTTGAAAATTGAAAGATCCTGTATACTATCATAAACAGTTATGCATATAAACAATGTCATACTTTTATATAGTTCCATAACCGAACAAGAGATGGCACTAATTTTCAGAGTTGTCTTGTCTGTAGTATTTAAGAAGGGCCAGTAATGTTGATGGATTATTGCAGAATATCAACAACCCCTGTTATCCGAAATAAAAATATTGATGCGACGGACTCAGTTTCAAACTGAAATTCACTAGTCAAGAGCGCGATACAGAGTAATAAACTCGAGAGAGTAAAGCAGTATTTCCAATCATGTTTAATAGTATTTATTGTTGCATACGTCTAAACCATCGAGGAAGTATACTGGTTTGAAAAAAAAAATAAAGATTCGTTAAGACATTTTGTTGAAATTTCCAATTTTGAGAAGCGATTCAAATTACGTTTTTTGGTCTTTTTTGTACTTTTTCTTATTTTAAGATATTGATTATTTCAGTGCCTTTTTATTAGAAATTGACCAATGTGGATCAAATTATTGTCATCATTTATTTGAGTTTTATACACCTTTAGAGATGCCAAGGTGGTCTGAAGAAGGTCGACATAAGCGAGTGGATCCGGACGTTACACAACAACCACGCATCGGAAACAACGCCATCTATGAACTTTGGCCCTACAAGATAAATAACGTCAGTATATCGCCATATTATCGTCATAATAGAAAATATTGGACTTCATTCCTATCGATCGTTTTTGTGCCTACCCCTTACTTCACGTCAACACGCCCTCAAATTGACTTGGTACAATAAGAGAGTGAATGGAGACAGGAACTGCATCAAATAGTATTCAGTGATAATCCTCGATTTTGTTTGTGGGTCCATGATGGATATAGAAGGGTGAGACGTCGACGACATCGAGAATATGACATGTTAGGATTCGCTGTTGAACGTCAGACAGCCATTACCCAAGGTGTGATGGTTTGGGGTGGGATATGTTATGACAGTAGGTTACCGTTAGTCATCATCTGAGGTAACTTGCATGCTGCCGATTATATATCAAACGTGTTGGAACCTGTTGAATTGCCTTACCACAAGGGCTGATTAATCCAATTTTTCAGCAGGATAATGCCCGTCCTCATATAACAAAAGCTACAACAAACTCTTAAAAAAAGCTAATGTGGTGGTTCTACATGGCCGGCAGGGTCACGCGATCTCCGTATGATTGGTAAAAGAGTGGGATATTCACCCCATCCCCTGAATAATTTTGAACAATCTTTGATTTCGTATCCAAGAGGCTAAGAATGATATTCCGCAAAATTACATTGAGAACATCCCTAACAGAGTGAATGAGTGCATTCGAAATCGAAGTGAACCCACTAGTTACTAAATAACTTTTTTATTCCTTGTCTTACAATGTTGAAATTTTAATCATTTTAGTATCATACATACTTTGGTGAAAATTTCAATAAAATTGGTCTATGAAATTATGAATTATGAATCCCACATATATGCACTTCCTCAACAGCCCACAGTGGGATAAGGTGGGACATGAAAAAATGGTATTTTTAGTGAATTATCGCTCATATATGCCATTATCCTGTGACTCTGGTAAGTTTAAATAATGATACAATTAATTATTGATCGAATGTATGACATGTTATTTTTGGAAACTAAATGTTTAATCAATGGCTAAGTATAAAAAGTTTTCAAAAATTTGTGGTAAATGTAACGAGACAAAACAAAACATTGTTAAGCAATAAAGAATATATTGTTAAAGTTTTACCATTCGTCTAATATAATTTAGCTAATAATATTGCAGCTAGAGTAAACCGTTTATTTTTTGATTTGATTCAGTAAAGAATATACATTTTACAAACGTTAGTATTAACCTACAACGTATTGTAAAATGAATCTAATGTATTACTTCATACATAACAATTATTTTCATAATTTTCCACGTACACTACTAATCTGCTAAACAATACTAATGTATCACACGGCAGTCAAAACTGATAAAACATAGTTAATATAAATTAGAGGCTCGCACCCTTTTATATTTTTTTATAAAAAAAAGCACATACACCTAGCTTACTGTGATATATGGCATTCGCGATGCCAGAGTTCCTGTGATCAGGTGGCTGCGAAACTCTAACATTTATTTTGAGATTGAGTAGGATCTAGACAGCCGGCAAGTTTCATATCAGCCATGTAAGCAGTAAATTTTTATGAAGTATATTGAGTGGAGATTTTCGTGACCCAATTAATCATAATTAGATTGAACGATGAGATATGTTACATAGACTAAAAGAATAATAATAAATACTATTTACAAGTCACAATGTGCAACTGCCCAGGGGTGAAATTGGATAGGGGGGCGAAAATATCGTAAGTTCAATAGTTTGGTAAAGATTTTTGAAAAATAAAAAAAAATCATGTTAACGTAGTCTTGAAAATGTAATGAACAAGGCATATGGATATCTCGTCAACTTCAATTTACTGGGTGATCATTTTAAGTGCCGCATTGGATTCCTTTGCTTAATTTTTCACCTAGGAAACAAATTTCAAAATTATACTAATGTATTTTTTCTGAGGAATACAAATTCAAAAAGAAAAATAATTGAACATGAAATAAAAATGTATGGCTGAAAAACTGAAAAATACAAAAATTGCCACCGGGTACATTAATGCGGAAATGGACATGTGATATTCCACTAATTATAAATTCGTTTTAACCTGAAATGACTTAATTTTTTTTATTTTAAGTGATATATTTTCACTTTATATATCTTGAACTCCTTAATTTTAGAGTGCCAACTAATTATAAATTCTATTATAAACTGATTATAACTATGATTATGACTAACTGGTTATAACTAATTATAACTAACTATAACAAACTATACCTAACTATAACTAATTATAACTAATTATAAATTCATTTTAACCCGAAATTACTTAATTTTTTTTATTCACTTTATATTTCTTGAACTCCTTAATTTTAGAGTGCCAACTTTCAATTCCAGACAAAATATCACTTTTTACACACCTAATGCAAGAACCAATGTCATTAAAAAGTCACCTATTTACGTTATGTCACATAATTTTAACTGTATATCTGATCTGTGTGATATTAATCTCTGCTTAGATCTATCCTTAAAAGAAACCATTCATAGACACTTTCATCCATAGCTTAACTAACCCACCATTATTATTATGTTACCACTTTATTGAATACTAATTATTATTATAACTCGATCTAAACTGCTGTCATTATTATATAATTATCACCCTCCAGTGCTATATTATTATAGTTATATTTATTACTTTGTTTAAGTTAAGTCTACTATGTATCCTTATAATACAATTTTTTTTCTTATTGTATTTCATACATTTTGTCCAGTAAGTGGATTTTCTGTTGGGCAAATAAATATTTTTATTATTATTATTATTATAGAAAATTTCTTTCTGAATTCGATAATATCTAATATATTATCATTATCTTTCACATTTAATAAGATATTGGGAATTAAATTTAAAATAAGATAAATATATCTCAAAACGAAGTCACATATTAAACCAAAATCATATTTAAATAATTTATGTATTTCAAAAATTAAAGTAATTCCATAGATTTTAGTTACCACAAATGTTTGAAAACATAACCATTTTGCTACAATCAGCGGTGAAGGCGTTTGACCAAATTCTCTCTGCATCTGCTTAAAATAATTGGGTTGTTAATTTTTTTCGAAAGTTTTCATTTTCATTGAAATATCTCAGATGGTATTTGACGTAGATTAGTCAAACTTAGGTCAGTGATTCATCCAGTAGTAGCTGAAATTGTTGGGAATAACACAAAGTGCAGTGGAGATAACAAAGGACATAACCCCCTAAAAAATCTATATATTCTACGCCAATGAATTTTTTTGGACTTTCGCTCAATGCATTGTATTTAAAACTATACTAATAAAAAAAGTTTTCTTGCTTTATTTTTGTAAAATTAATAGTGTTATATAGAATTATCTTCGATTTACTGAACTGTGTGGTAAACAATTATTGAAATCACATCGTTAAAAAGAAACGGACATTTCTCTAATAGTACTCGTTTTCGAGTAAAATGCAAACGATCTTTTTTTTAAATAAATTTAAGAATAAAATTTTTTTATCAAATTTCCAAAAAACTCATTGGCGTATATATTTTTAGTGGCATTGCCTGCCAGCATCTTCGCTATTGGTTGTAATGTTTATATGCAAATCAAAAAATTTTACTTTTTTTCAAAAATCTCGAGAACAGCAAGAGATATTTTCGATTTCTCAACGACAAATTCCTGATCGCCAAATTCTGCAACTCTACCCCAATTTACCGATGCTGTATTTCTTATCGCTTCCGACATCCATATAGTAAGAAGTGAATTTGTAACAGCCTATATGTCTATATATTTGAGTATGCAATATGCGTAAGTGAAGATATACATTATAAATCTATTTAACATTTCGTATACAATTCGGTTCATTCTCTTGTAGAATCATGTGATATTCTTTTTTGATTTGTTCCTATTCTGTAATTGGGTATTTTACCTGTTGAGCAGTGTAATAAATAAACAAATAAAATAAATAAATATTTGAGTAATTATTGTGATATTTCTCATAAATTTCAATACTCTGTACTTCACAAAGCAGTGGCTTTAGACACTTTAAAAGTTTTTGGCATTAAATGATCCAAGGTACCAACTTCTGAAGTTGATGTGAACTTAAAAAAACGCCTTATATGTATAAGTAATATGTATAGATACACATAGTTATTTATAATATTGTTTTAACTATAATCAATGTGAGTGGTAGTGCGAGGTATGAAACTTCTCGTATGGTCTACATGCTACTATCCGACCAACATCATAGATGTCTCTGTGGCGGATAGTACCGAGAGCGGCGACCTCTAGCCCCGGTGGACTAAACTACTGTTATTAAATATGATTTGAACGAAACAACTATTCAGCGGGTAAATACCCCGACCTGCATTGGATTACACCTTCAAATCGTGATATATCGATAGCCAATATAATTTGTCAATTCCTAACCAGACATAGACCGGTTTCGAACTTATTTGTTCTCCTCAGTATGCCATAGGTTATGGAACAGACAAATGATAGTGGCCACTATCATTTGTCGATATTAATATTTAATTTTCAGTTTCCAATAATTATTATGGTAAATTCTTTCTGTGAAACAAATATTGGTTTGACGCATGAGCTCATTTATCTGAGTAAAAAACCCAAAACATAATTTTGCATTTCTCGAACATATCCAAAAATTAAATAGCCCAAATTAAGTATTCATATAAAAATACATGCGAGTTATCGAACTTGTTACTATTATTATTATTATTACACTGAAGTGGATTTTCTACCACTTATTTGGAGCCCTTTGCATGTTTAACACAATTTTGTAGTAAGACAACTTATTGTTCTGCTCGAAACACAATCCCACATTCAACTTCACTGAACAAATAAATTCAGAAAATAGGAATAGCTTATTAGATTACTTGCATCCAAGTCATGGATGGATTAAATTGGTTTATTGTACTATATAACTTGAAACGGGTTTAGTTTAGAACAAGTTGAACCTAGTTACAGAATTTCTATGGATCAATTTCCTTTGCTGTAATAAGTTTTATTTAGACGAAAATAGTGACCACATGGTTATCTCGTATGTACTCGAAAGAGGGAATACATAATTTTCCGATAAACGAGGATTACGTATATGCTATGCACTTTCCTGATTGTTGCATACGGATAATGGAAACGCCGAACGCAAAATATCTATTGACTTAAAAGTAACGTTGAATTAGTTTCCACAAACACCAGAATGTCGAATAATACTACTCGACAAGCAATTCGCCAACCAAAACCAAGCATTCTAAAATTTAAAGCACATAACAAAAATATTTACAATTGTCATTGAATCAATTGTAACTGTCCACTTTTTGATTTTGCATAAAAAAAATTTAATATATTTTTGACCCTGTTAGTTATGCAAAACTGTTGTCTATAGCTATGGTTTTAATGAATGTCTCAATAACCAGAGGGCGCGACAGAGCCAGAGTTGTAAAAATGTACTCAACTATTGAAAGTTAATATAATATGTTTAATTAGTGTTACGAAGTCTTTGTTTTATTTTTCAAGTTAGTATGTGGTAAACACATAAAGTAAGACGAATTCAAAATAACTATCAGTTAACTGAAATTGATGTGAAATGATACGAATAAATATACATTATTTTTGAGTTTAAAACTAACCTCATTGCTTTTTCAGTTTTAGCATGGGATGTATTCTACCGTTGTTGTAAATAATATCAAGTTATTATTATTAGATATAAATTAATAAAGCTAGAGGCGTCCAACAAAACCAAATAAAAAATAGATTTAATTCTGCTTCCACTGCTCACACACTGAAGATTTTATGTTTGCCTTCAGAGCTAGTTGGGACATTATTTTGAATGACTATCAATTCACGGGCCCAATGCAAAATGTGCATAAGTCACATTTTCCTTATTTTGAGTAATTTTTTCCAAGCTTTCCGACCATATGATTCAAATTACTGTAAAATGTCTCTAAGTCTACATACGAATATGCCACCTCGAAAAAAGGTGGGCAGTTCAATGTTAAAAGTACCTAGGTCCACTTTACTGTAAGATGTGCCTAAGTTCCTTCATATGTATATAACTTTCAAATGACCTAGACTTGTTCAGCGCAAAAAGTGCCTAACCTAACTAACTAATGTGATATATTACACAGTATTTTTTTAGTTCAATATGCTTACAATAAACAAGAGTAGTAGTGTTTTTAATTTGATGTACAGAGTGTACATAAAGTAATTATTTGGTAAAAAGTTACCATGGCAGGTGAGTTATAATTTAATATAGATGTAGTTGAAATTTATAGTTTTTATCAATAACGTAACCTCACAAAATGCGAGTTAGTTGTGTTGGCATACGGTGACGGAGTAATATTTTGTCAGAAACTTTGGATGAATGGGATGACTATTGCTCTGAAAGCGAGTATAACCTGTCAAGCTCAAATGCCAGCTCGTCAGATTCAGATTCCCGCTTATGTAACAAAAACAGTAAAAAAACGAAGAAGTGCAGAAATATTCGCTTAGAGGCTTCCAAAAAAGGGCCCAGTGAAAAAAGTAAGCAGTACTGAAAATTGTGGGGGAATATATACACACATATATATATATATATATATATATATATATATATATATATATATATATATATATATATATATATATATATATATATATATATATATATATAGATATCCTATATATATATATATATATATATATATATATATATATATGCATAGTTATAAAATGTTTTAGTTACTTACCGAGTTTTTTAAATTTAACTAGTGTTTTTAATTTGATACAGTTAATCAGATTAGAAGCTTCTCTACCGCATTAAAAAAAGTTTAAAATTGTTCAAAATTCAAAGTAAAAAGTGTCTAAGTCTATTTTTTAATTTTTTTTATCCAGGTTGGAGTAGTAAAATCGAATAATTATAATGGTTGTAATATTTCAATAATCATAAATCATCTTCAGTAAAAATGGTAGCATTATATTCCTAATGATAACATTTCCAGAAACAAATTAAACTTTTAAACTAATTTTTCTCAAAAACCATAAAATGTGACTTAGGCACATTTTGCATTGTGCCCTTCAATTTCCATAAATTAAATAATTTTAATTTTGTAGAAAAACCCATAAGTTATACAATATCGTTTTATCATGTAGAGGAAGATCTTACTTACGTCTAACTCTCATCCCTCTTCTTCTGCGATTGGTATAATATATAAAGCCGCAGGAATTTTTGCAAGGTTGTACAAAATAACAATATGTAAGTCAGATAAATGTAATCATGTCCTCAAATTTAGTAAAGAATACCGATAAGGGGTTGCAGCAGTTACTAACTTCAGATAATTCATTTGAGAGTTCAAATTTACTTCTGGTCGGTTTATACAACAATATGAAAGCACTGGTTTTTTCGACATACCTAATGGATGAGGGTATTTATTGTAATGTGGGCTGATAAATGTGATATAGGCCTATATCAATTATTGCCATAACAAGACATTATGACTGTAACCAATAGTTAACAGAGGAGTTAGAAAGTTTACCCACTGCATCGCCTAGCCTCTCTGTGATTTAATTCCAATAATTTCATTAATAAGGTAAAAAATACCCATTGCAAGGCGGTGAAACTTTGATCTCCTTTGACATTTGTATATTGTTTCGAAGTATTGCGATACCACAGACAAATTGCTTTTGATTCAACGATAGTTTCTTCAAATGCTATGAAGTGACAGCAGTGGGTAACTCTTTGGTACCATTTATTACCAGTCTCTTCATGAATAGATTCGAAACAGAAGCAACATGAATTTGACACCTCTCCAGGGTTTAAATTAGGTACGTATGCAGTGTTTGATACTGTCACTGATCTAAATAACAAAGTGTAAAAATAATATATATTATTTACATCTGTCATTCTATCACAGAAAGAATATGATAATAGTTAACAATTTTAAAATAATCGACAACTGTTACGATACGAAAATTTACGTATAAAATGCATTGTGATCACTATTTCTGGCAGACATGATGTATCTAATTATAAATATGTAAATGAATATTTACTGAACTAATGAGCTACTGATAACGATAATCAAATATAACCACTCGTCAAATCCATTGTGAAATATTTCTGAGTAAAAGCCTCTTAATTATATACCTAACACAAGTAACCTCCAAGTAAATAATACTCGGCTTTAATTGAATCTAACAGTATAATTAACAAGTTAATAGTAGGTTATATAGTTCTATAATTGTTATCCTTATAATTGCCCCACTGGCAAAAAAAATAAATCCCTAACTTTAATCACTGGCTAGTTGGACTACTTTAACTAAAACAACACATTGATAAGAGAATTATTAATGAAAAGAGATATTACGTCACATTGTACAGGATGTCACACCATATCTATTTAGCATTTTCCTATAGAGATTTTACACTTGCTATTAGTTCTTAATCACATGCAAAGTAACGTAATGGTTAAAAAAAGAAAGGTTTCTATAATATTAATAAATGTAAACTGTTGCTAGTGATTTTAAACCTCTTGAGAATGAAGTTCCTCAAGACACTATACTAGGCCCCGTTTTGTTCATGTTAAACATTAATGGTTGATTCTCACTTCAGAGTAATGGACATAATAAGCTAAGCAGGCGATACAACAATTTGTCCAAAGACAAAAATTGGCTCAAGCAAAAAGTCGAAAAAGTTTTACACAACATAAACTAATTCGAACTGAAATCAAAAAAGTTTTTTTTTTTTGATTTCGGTCTTTGGCTAAGAACATTGTTAAATGTTAATCTGTTGTGTGTCTAATGTCTACATATATGTATATTTTATTGACTTTCAAATTTATTGTTCTTGTAATTGTTATGCCTACAGACGTGGTTTTTAAAAAAAAAAATTCTGTTGTGGAATTTTTTACATCATTTTTGGCTATTGAGCCCTGAAGAAGTTTAAGCATATTAAACGAAACGTAGGCAAGGTAGTGTTTTATTTTAACCTATTGTCCTGGTTCTGACAATTTCAACCTGTTAAAGTTGTAGGGAACAAATAGGCCTATAAAATTTTGTAAAAAAAATATGGGGCATTCCATTTGAAATATGCGACATAAAGAGCACGAACAGTCTGTAACAAATAAATTAATTCTGTCTAAAAAAGTTGTTAAAAATAAATTATTTTTATATACTGACATATAATTCATAACGTACATGGTACGCTACTGAGAATAGTCTGACTTTCCACGTTCTACATATAATTCGTGTATTTCTCTTAAACACATCCAAAAAGAATAAAAATACCTGTAATAGTTTTATTAAATTTATTATTTTTATTTAATTTATCGTTGATCTCCAATATTTTATCGCCTCAAAATGTTATCAATATTACAAATGTCTAATAGGGTCAGATTAGATAAATACCCTCTACAAGCTGCCTCAACTTATTGCCGGGTTCAGTAGGTCTGTGCTTTCTCAACTGCCACTCAATAAAACAAAAAAACTATTGGAAAATTGAAAAGTGATACTGAGATGATGGCAACCGTCAGATTACTAGTAATCTGGTTAACGCTTCTGCATCCACCGTATTTTGTTTCAGGCGTCCAGTTCAGCAATATAATGTTTTCAGTGTTGTCAAGTGCAGTATACTGAGTAGAATTCAAAGAAGAATTTACTGTCATTTTTAAATTATTAATAAATGCGAAGGGGTATCAATGCTAAAAAATTAAATATGGTGTTAGAAGTCAAAGTTTTCACCGGTATATTTAAAAATTTATAAGTGTTAGAAAGAAAATCACTTTTGCATAATTTGCATATTTTCGATTATCACGTAATGGCGTCCATTTTACATAGATATAAAAGTGCTCTTCTGACTTTTTCTCCATAAATTACTTCCTCGTCAACGTTATCCCAAAGTGCCCAACAATTTTATTTAAATTTGGTTAGGTCTCTCGATAACTTTTCCTTTTACCGTTGTAAATATTTATATTCGTTTCAATCGGCAATCATTCAGTAGTAAAGGTACCTAAATTTTCTTTTAGAAAAAGTATCTTAAAACTACAGACCGATTTACCTACTATTTGATTATAAATCGGAAAAATATTTTTATCAAGCAAAAAAAAACGACACATAAATATTTAAAAAAAGGCTCGTATATGTGTGCATGTTCAATTCCACTTTTATCCTTAAAGCCCGAGAATTTTGCCTTCAGAAAAAAAAAATAGTAGATTTTTTAAGTTTCATATTAAATGTTAAAAAGAATGAAAAAAAATTGTGTTTAATACTACACAAATTTAATTATATGATATTTTAAGAACAAATATGCGTTGATTCTGATTTAATTTTGTTGACTTAAACTCATATATACCATATATAGGTCATTTCTCTCCACAAACGAAGCTTGATTGCTCAAAAAAAGCATAAAATCAAGGCTTACTAATTAGTTAGCCCATAATGATGACTCTAATTGGAGATATTTATACATCATGCTTGGTAGATAATAATTATTATACCGAATATCAGAGTTATTATGAAACATAAGAAAGAAGAGATAATAATGTTTAATACCTCAAACGAAAAGGGACCAAAGCAAAAAGTTAGAAATATATATTTTTTGTGTAGAATATCCAGTATAATTTTTCAATTTTCTCTAACCGTTTGAGCCCGAACATTCTAGAATGAATTCGCAGCACACAACTAAGTTATACCGAAGTATTCAATTTAATAGACTCTCTTTTAGAAGCAGGAGTATTATACAACATGTTCTATTTAAATAATATATGTATTGCCTTTACCTTTTGGTTTATTTATTATATGATTGAATGATAATAGAATAATTATGCTAAATATAAATATTGTTACATAACACTTTCTAAAAGCTATGTTATCATGCGGCGTCCTTTTCAACTGAATGTTGATAGTGAGGTTTCAGACTGCAAACAGCTTACTTTTGGATATATTTTCTATAAATTTCTAATCCAAAAAAAACTAAACACTTTTATTTCAAACCGGACATCCTCTACATGTCTATATATATATATATATATATATATATATATATATATATATATATATATATATATATATATATATATATATATATATATATATATATATATATATATACTATATATATCTATATATATATATCTATATATATCTATATATATATATATATATATATATATATATATATATATATATATATATATATATATATAACATATATATATATCTATATATATCTATATATATATATCTATATACATCCCATTATCTTCCGAGCGTCCGTACATTGACAAATTACTATCCCCCAAGCGTCCACCTTAAACAGAGCGTCCGTATACGGACGCTCAGATGTATCTCCATAGAAATTTCATCAGAGGGCTCTAGTCATCCGATAATGTTATTATCTGAAAATTAGGTGGGACGCCCAGGGAATGGCCGAACGTACTGTTTCCGTATATTTTCGTATACTATTAGTACAAACAGTCTGCCAACAGAGGCGTAGCGCGCTTAGCGTATACTGAGCCATATATTCTGCGTTTAGGCAGTCGATTTGTCGGCGTCCGCTATTTGCATTTTTCTGCGTTCAATGGCTGTTACATATGACAACAGTGGAAGTCTGAATTACTTATAGCAGTTTCTTCGTCGATCATGGCCTACTGAGAACGGTTAAAAATATGAAAATTTAAAAGACATAGTAGGCTTTGTTTAATTGAAAATTTCATTAATAAAAAATGTTCAGAATTGCAAACAACTCACAAATTTTTGGGAAAAAGTATTCATTTTTAATATTTAATTTATTCAAGTAGTTAAAATATCAATGTCATTTTTTTAAATACACTAATATTACTAGTATCAAGAAATTAACAAAATTTAACAGAAACAGTTTAATTAGCTTCCATTATTCAAGTTTTATACATTTATTATAATAATTATTATCTGTAAATATTTACTGACTGAATAACTGCCAAGGTAGGTAAAATCAATTTTTTTCTGTCTTGGAGTGTTGTGAAAAACAAAATTTGTTTATTATTAGTTTAATTGATAATGTCAAAATACCCTGAATATTTACCCTTTGTGCTTTCACAAATTGTTCATTTAAAATGAATTTGACAGTGGCAGATAATATAGAAATAATTCGTTTAGTTGGTGAGAAAACTCATTCAAACAGGAAAGCAGCCAACGAGTTTAATAGAAGGCATCAAAGTAGAAATATTTCTGGAATTGGTTGAAACCTTTGATGCAAATTTAACACTAACGTAGTTTTCCACAAAACACCAAAATACTATACACTGCACTCGACGTGCGTTTCACCAACCAAGTTGCCATCATCTGGAGATGATTAAAACTAACCTTATGCTAAGAATTTACCCTATTTATACCTAAAATATTGTCACGGTTCGGTGAACCGTGACCCACTAACCAATAAAGCAGGCTACCTGGAACTGACCCTCCGTCACTATTCATAACATTTTTACACTTTGTGATTTCCATGCTTTCAAATGCATTCAGCTGTCTAGTATTTGTTATAATCCTAATTAATCTTAAATTGCTAATATCTATTTTATGGTTTTTCTCAAACGTATATTGGGCAACATAGACTTATCTCTTCTACCATATTTGAGATGGGCCATATGCTCTTTGAATCTAGTCGTCTAGTTTCTCTATCATGATTTAAAGGTATAATCCAATGCAGGTCAGGGTACTTGCCCCCTGAGTAGTTGTTTCGTCCAAATAATATTTAGTAACAGCAGTCCACCTGGGCTAGAGGTCGCCGCTCTCGGTACTTGCTTCTCAAGTCGCTATCCGCCATTGAGACATCTACGATGTTGGTAGGATGATAGCATTAGACCATACGAGAAGTTTCACATACCTGTCACCACTATTCAATTTACCTTAGTCAGTATATGACTAGCAGGTTGGCCACTATCATTTATCTGTTCCATGACCTATGGCATACTGAAGAGAACTAATAATTTTGAAACTGGTCTGTGTCTGGTTAGGAATTGACAAATGATATTGGCTACCGATCTATCATGATTTGAAGGTATAATCCAATCCAGGTCGGGGCATTTGCCCGCTGAGTAGTTGTTTCGTCCAAATCATATTTAATAATAAATTTGCTGTTGATTGATAAAAACATATTCCTCTGAAAGTCACACCATTATTGATTTTCTAACTTATTTAACTATGGTAAGCTTTTTTGTAAAGTCCTAATGCTTATAATTCAAGCATACTTCGTTTACTGTACAGATACTTTATTTCGAAATCTAGCCATTTTTGCTTTGCAAACATTGTAACTTTATCTGAAATGTGTGAAGGATTTGGAATTTTAACTTGAACAAAATTTGGAAATACTGATTGACGTTTGCAAGATTTTAGAAACCAAATATCTGACCATATTAATCTAATCTTAGCACTACACTTATGATACAGATTCATTTCCATTGACTGTGAAGCCATCGTAGTCTTGGAATGGGTTGGAACCTTTGATGCGAAGATAACACTGACGTAGTTTTCCACGAAACACTATACACTGCACTCGACGCGCGTTTCACCAACCAAGTTGGCATCATCTGGAGATGATTAATACTAACCTTATGCTAACAATGCACCCGATTATCTAAACTATTGTCACGGTTCGGTGAACCGTGACCCACTAACCAATAAGGCGGGCTACCTGGAATTGGCTCTCTGTCACTATTCATACTATTTTTACACTGTGTGATTTCCAAGCATTCAAATGCATCCAGCTGTCTCGTATTTGTTACATTTCCAATTAATCTTAAAGTGCTAATATCTATTTTATGGTTTTTCTCAAACGCATGTTGGCCAACACTAGACTTATCTGTTCTACCATATTTGAGATGGGCCATATGCTCTTTGAATCTAGTTTGAATTGATCGTCTAGTTTTTCCAACATACTTTTGATTACAGTCCTTACAGCTAATTTCGCAAATCCTCATCTTTTCGTTTGTTTGAATTTTGTCTTTTGGATTGCCTAAAAGTTGTTGTAGTTTATTTCCCGATGAATGAACCACTGTCATACCTATATCTTTTAAAATCTTACCAATACCACGAGTGATTCGAGAATCAAATGGAATCGATACAAATTTCAGATTTTCTCTTTCATTTAGTTGCAGAAATATTTGTTTTAAAACTTGCAAATATTCATAACACTTTAAATAATACTGGAAGTGTTTCTAAGTCAAGACCAATTCATTTAAATAATAAACAGATTGATCCAGTGATTAATGAAACGATAGTAAAACTGTATGTTAATCCCAAAGTAAGTGTCCGAAAATTAGGTTTGCAATGAAATGTTTCCAGAAATAAAGTGTGGAGATGTCTGAAACGTCACAAATTAAAAACATATAAACCTAAGTACATACACTTGAACTAAGAGATATTGTAAGAAGTTTGGAGTTTTGCTAATGGGCACAAGGAAATTATTTAAATGACACAAATTTCCTTAAGAAAATAATTTTCAGTGACGAAGCAACATTTATTAATTATTACAAATGGTATTGTTTCCTCACAGAACTGTAGATGGTGGGCACAAGATAATCCTAATTTCGTAATAAACTGTAAAAGACAATACCCTCAGAAAATGAATGTTTTGTGCGGAATATTCAACGAAATTATTATTGGATCATATTTTTTGAAAATAATATGAATTCCAAAATGTTTTAAATTTTCTAAATACCCACTTGCAAGACGTTTTTGATGAATTACTATTACTCGTATTATATGTATATTACTCGACATATCTACAATTAGATGGGTCATCCTTTAATAATTCCAGGGTAGTTCGCACCTGGTTAAACGAGCACTTTCCTCTGCACTGGATAAGATGCAACAGCCCATAAATACACTGGCCGCCAGGAACTCCAGACCTGACGCCACTGGAATTTTATTTATGGGGATTACTAAAACAAAAAAGTGTACACAAATCCTCATAACAACAGAGATGAACTATACATACGCCAGTATTATTATGCATGCTAAGAAATTACTCCCCAAGAACTGAGAAAAGTTTATAAACATGTGAAAAAGCGGCTCGATAAGTGTATTATGTTGGATGGTGGTTTAATGGAAGCTAATTAAGTTGTTTTTGTTAAATTTGTTTAATTTCTTGGTACTAGTAATATTAGTGTATTTGTAAAAATACCTGTTTGATATCTTAACTATTTGAATAAATTAAATATTAAAAATTAATATTTTCTCCCAAAAATATGAATATAGGCTGTTTGCAATTCTGAACATTTCTTCTTAATAAAATTTTTCGATTAAACAAAGCATATGTTTTTTAAATTTTCATATTTTATAACCGTTTTCAGTAGGCCATGATCGACGAAGTAAATTTTTTGTAGACAAAAAAAACATATTCCTTACATCTAACAGTAATCACCAGAAGGTGGGTCAGCCATAATAAAACACAAATATGCAGCTTAATTATATTATCTAAAAGAAATAAAAATAGTTTCTGTGTCTAGATTTATTACGTTATAACCATTATGTACAATAAAAACTTGGCAACATGGCAGGACGCCCAGTAATCGAGAAAATGAACAGAAAGGATACACTAAGGACGCTCTCGAGTAAGTAGAATGAATGGTCAACGAATACTTCGGACGCTAGGTGCATGGTTTATGGAAGGACGCTGAGTGACGGGAAAGTGAAACTAACTACACCGTTTTTGAAAAAATATGTTAGGAAACGACATCTAACGATAAGTGCTGGAGTATAATGAAGAAACTGAACAGAAATCTGTTAAGAATTTAGAGTGGACGCTCCCGGCCGGTTCTGTGAAAGGACGCTATGAAGATAGCTAGATGTATATATATATATATATCTATATATATATATCTATATATATCTATATATATATATATATATATATATATATATATATATATATATATATATATATATATATATATATATATATATATATATATATATATACATATATAATTAAATTTCAGATACAGTCATGTGAGTTAAGGGCTCTTTTGTACAATCGGCTATCGTTTGTGAAATGAAACCAAAAGCATCGTCTTCTCTGATAACTTGTGGCAATTAATTATCTAATCTAGTTAGCATATCCTCAAAATATCAGCAAAAATCAGTTGACGATATCTAACAATACAGTTTAAGAAACTGATAAATACAAAAATAACAATGGGCCCAAATTCGAAACTTGCGAAACCTAATTCCATAATCACAACCTTCTTGAAAATCCTCATTTAGTCCAAAAACATTACTTTGCGCCTATAAATCTGCAATTGATGATTACATTCTCTCTGGCGTATGAAACTGTTATTAACATAGTCCGAGCTGTTGAATTGCGAAACATTGGATCAATTAAATTCTGTAACGTTGCTCAAGTCTAGGAGGTTGTGGAAGGCGTCTGGTTGATACCGAACGATTGGACTTAACAGTTCCGAGTCGAAAGTCAGTGTTAGGAGTACATTAAGACTTCCGATCTTATTATTACCATCTCAATGCGTTCGTCGTCGAACAATTATTCTTAGGGTAGAATTTTTAAATTACGCCACCTAGAGAAAAAAATTTCGATTTAAATTTAGTTTTCGTAAAAAAATTTTAACGTCAAAACTTTTAACCGAAATTTTTTTTAGAATTTTTAAATTTCCAGTTGTTGAATTCAACTAATAGTTATTTATGAGACAATGACAAAACTGCAGTTTTTCGTATGATGACGGAAAATTGCCGGAACAGGCAAAGCCACTACTTTTTACTCAATTTTAAGAAGAAAATAATAATTTTCTGATTCATATATTTATTTAATAGAAAACACTGATCGTCATCGAGTTCACGTCACTATAACACAATCTAACAAAAATACCATGCCAGTTTGTTTCATTTGTATATGGTATCCATTATTTTGCTCATAGTTTTTACCTTCTGAAAAGTACTTTTCGGTCGGGAAAAGTAGTTGCCTACCAACCACAACAAATAATAATACCTGTTATAACATGATCTTTTCTTCCAGATGTTAGAACCAAAAAACGTCACTTTTCAATACACTCGAATAAAAGATTTTCACCAAAAACTGTTTGAGATTTAAAACCCTAACTTGTTCCCCATTATTGGAAACTTGAATTTTCGGCTATTTCCGAAATGTTAAGATATATTAGAAAATCGACCCTGAGGTATTAAGTGTCCCTTGAGTTTATTATCTGTACCCGTTACTGTCGCTCAGAGTCAACTAGACCGAACGACACAGGAAATAACACTACACTTTGTTTTTTGTTTAGTGTCGGCCCCTGAAGTACTGCACCGTAAATACGACTCACCCTGTATAAGTTCTCTAAACCAAAATATTTAACCATAGGGATCTTTAAAATTCTTTAATTGTTCAGATATTACGAGATAAAAAGGAAGTTATTGGAAAGTCTATTGTCATTGTTTAATCCGGTGTTATCTTAATTAGCCGCATAAATCTCGGTAAACATCTCCGTGAGCCTTACGGCAGGAATCATGATAAATTAGGTAACTTTGGTAACTCCTAGTGATATAACAATGTATCAAATACAGATACGAATTACTCCTAGAATTGAAATAAACCTTATTTCAATTGAAGGAAGCGTGGAATGCAGCTTAATAAAGATGCTTGGAGACAATTACTGGAGAACAAAGCACCTATCTGCAACTATCTTGTAACAATGAGTACGGGAGAGCATTTATCTACAAAGCCAGATTCCCACCGGAAGACTGGGATGATCGCTCCTGAGACCAACACCCGTAAACTGTAAGAATACTCAATTAATTAAGATAATTATATGGAAAGCTGCAGTTTGAAATAGTCCTGGATTAAACATTAGAAACTATAAAATTAAAGTCTGAGGATCTTCAGTCAAAGGAAACGATTAAACCTAGGGAGCGGAATGAAATATATTAATTGGCGTAGCGTTCTAAAATGGCTTACTGCTATAGACTGACTAGAGGATGTGCATCTGCAATTTTTGTTTAGGGAACATTTAAAATTTTTTATTGCTTTGACAAGCGGATTCTGAAACAACAATTTAAAAATTTTAAAAATTGACCAACTTAATTTACAGCTAAATTTCAATCACTAGTATCTCTGGACTGGTAAATGGTAAAATTTTGTGCACATACACATACATTATTTTGTAACTTATTAATGTTCTTTTTTTTATTCTAAAACAAATCTAACTATATTTTCATGAAGGGTCACAATTAAGGTCACAACTATTTAGAGTTGCTTTGTTGCATAATACGCATATAATTGGCTTGTGGTGCTGAGCCAGGTCCTGTAAACATCAATACAAGAGACAGAAATCACCAACAATATAATAATATTCCATAAAAATATGACCGGAGTCCCACACCAATTATTGCCAACCAGGTTTGGATTTTGAATTGAGAGCAAAATTTTCAAGATGTTTTTACTATATGTTATTTTAGAATGTTTTTAGTGCCCTTAGTCACATTTCATAATATTCTACCAGTTTTCAAGTTTTATCTTATCGGTCAACTTATAACATATGATTTTACCTCTTTTTTTTTTTCATTATAAATTTATCGTCGTAATTTACCACGTGTATATAAATTGTGAATGGTAATGGTAATGGTGGGGGAGGCTGACGCCTGGTAAGTAGGCTGCATATGAGCCCATTATATCCATCTCCAGCCGTCTCCTCACCTATATACCATACTTCTCTTGCTCTCTCGTCAAAACTTTCCGATCGTCTAATGAAGTCAGGGTGTCGCTCAGTGAGAGGGAACTCATCTCCTCACGAAGATGCTATGCCTCAGGTGCCCAAACGCTTCACACTGACCCAGAAAGTAGTAAGATGTTCCTTCATCACTCTCGCATCTTGGGCATATATGATCTTCCTCAACACCTATGAATGAAAGACGTCTTCTGAGTCTGCAGTGGCCTCTCAGAGCTTATTGGGGGCTGTCTTGACTTGACTTCTTGTGATGCCCAATACAGGCTTAGGTTTGAAGTAGGGCTCCTCGGCTCCAAGTCTAGACAATTCATCTGCATTCTCGTTGCGTGGAACCACACCATGACTCGAGACTCACACTAGGCTTACCTGTTTATGCCTGGTAAGCTGTCTGCAATACTGAACGAAAGCTGATCTCATTGTTGGGGAGCACACTGTTTTTAGAGCAGCCTGGCTGTCGAAGCAGATAAGAAGTATATATTTCTCAGAATTTTCAGTACACTTTTTGAAAAAATGACTCCAATATTGTGACCTAAACATTTTTAAACTGACAAAGATTAAAGGTCTCATTTTGGATCTACAGAATGGTATATTTAAAAAATGTACCAATTGTATATTCGTTATCAGTTTCCAAATAAAGATACGATATTATTATAAATTTATCAGATTTTGAGAATTTCAAATCTAGAAAGCAGCTATAAAAAAACAAAATACGATATATCAATTTCTAGAAAAAAAAATAATTATAGGGTATTACAAAAACACTCTTCCAAACCTAACATGATAATAAAAATAAATACTTATAGAACTTTATATTTTATACTGTTATTCTTATCTGAATGCGCAGGTATAAAAGTTTTAGGCATATAATGAATCAAAAACAACACTTCTAATACATTTTATCATAGAAACTATTAAAACAACTACTTATTCAAGGAATGACCGATTAGATAATAAAGTAAACAAAAGCGTTTAAAACAGCAAACAATGATCGAGGTCATTATCACTTACAAGTTTATAGACCTTTATCGATAGAAGCCAAGGATATCAAAATTAATTAATTCCGTCTATAAATTAATAATCTTTCTGACGTCACAACGTATAATGACGTATATTTATGCATTTGAAGGGTAATCAGTTTACTCAGTGACCGAAACTTTCTGGTTGTGAACATGAAAGGCCGCGGAGCCATAACCCATGTCCAGCTGCAGGAATATCCCGAACCTAGCTCAACCACAATATAGCCGAGACGCCACAGAGATGATAAATTGCAACAACCGTTCATACCACGCACTTAGCATATGCGTTTACTTTACGAATTTTATAATATAGGGTGGTGATTTAATGGGAAACGTTTGTTGTAATAAATTTAATAATTATTACTAACATAAATCGTTAGAAATTATAACTAAAATATATCATGAGATTCGAATGATATTAAAAACAATTAACAATTGGTGACAAAACTGTAGTGTTCCAATAGTGTTTTATTTATTGTAATTATTATAGCAGTAAATAAAAAAATCCTTACTTTAAATATAGATTGGTGTGGTATATCAAACAAAGAATGTCTGATACAGAAATTTATCTGGGGTTCAAATTCATGACAATAGCACAAAGAAAATTTTATGTACTGTTTCATTGTTCATGGACCCCTTCACTCTCGTTCCAGGGTAAAAGAATTGTTTTCAGATGTCCGTTATGTATAAACAATATTTTTATTCATTTTTAAAATCCGAAAAATATAAAAATCCTGGAATATGCTACAAAATTATTAATACATTGTCTATGCTCGAAAATAATTAATTAGAATTACGAACTAATTTATTTTAATAATAAAACATTGTTTAATTTCAAGCGGCTAGCAGATACAAATGGTTTTTGTTTTATCCAGTTCATATGAACTGCCTATATTGATTTTCATGAGCTATTCTACAAGCTCATTTATTATAGGTTCAAAATTATTACCAAACCTTGAATGATTTCGATTGATATAACAAAAATGTCAGTGGTTAAATAAAATTTTCGACTGTCGTGCACAACTTAACCCAACTTGATTAAATATATTTACTGGATTAAACCTAACTATGTACTAAATAAATTAGTGGAAATAAATAAAATCATATAACTGCGGAAATATAAAAATTACAAATGCCATAGTTGTTACGAATTTTAAGCCAATTAATACTTTTCCTACAATAGAAGTAGTAGAAATGGAAGTGCATGAACAACTATTGAAGTATTATAATGTAACCTAACCTAAACTTTTTTTTCTAGTGAACATTTTAATATTTTATATTAAGAATATAACACAACTACTATTGTTAAACAAAGCTTTGTAATTTTCTCAAATTTAATGAGGCTGAAAATTCCATTAGACAGAGCGGTACAGTAAGTAGAACGTATATATCTTATATACGGGTTTCCATCGTGGTGTAAAGTAATTTTAGGGTAAATTGGTACTAAATGCAGACGAGTTTGTTACTTTTAGAAAATGTATGTCTGAATAGTGATAAATAAACATCGGAAGGTTTGGTATTCTCGGCGAAATAACAGGGTCGCCTTAGGTAATAAAATTATTCAATAATTTTTGTAATTTTCTGCCAATATAGTCGGTATATTATTATTACTATTAATATTGCCATACTTCTAATTACAACTGAATACATCACGACTTCGCAATATCGCAATAAATAAACAAGAACCAGGTAATTGAAGTAGGGGTCTCGGCAGATAACTAACCTTCCGCAAAAGCAAAAAAGGTCGTTACATACCTTGTAGCTAACAACGCATGCAGATGTTTAAATTATATTTATATTATAATTATTAATATATCACATGGGTTGAAACCCTTGATATAAGGGGTTCAGTACTTTAGTAATTTCTACAAACATCAAAACATGATTAAAATTGGTCATCATAGAAATCTTATTTAAATGTTGATGTGCCTTAAGATGTTACAAATACTTACAGTGTACAGGATTATTGGTTATATTTTGACACTTTTTTACCTCGCATGTTTTTGAACATTTTTGTACATGCAAAAGTTGTAGTATTTTGGACACATCGTCAGAATTTGGATTTGATAAAAGAATTGAACGTTGTATACAGAAGTTATGGGCTAAACATGTGTGTTTTTAAAAGAAACGCCCTGTATATTTTTACATATCTAGGTAGAGATTTATTTCACCTGTATTGTTTGGCTATTTTATGTTTAATTCTTTCCGAGAAATTTTAGTTTAAAACAAAAATGAGTGTCTGTAATTTTTTTTTATTACAAAACAAAACATCTTTAAATAATTAAATAATTCAACAAAACAGAACAAAAATTGAAAAAACACATATTGCAGATATTTTTCAAAATAACCACTGTTATGTTTAATATATCTGACCTATTTTTTAAATTTCGACTGCACCTACAATGAATCTCTCATTTTCTCTATTAAGGGTATTAATTTCTTCCAGAATTTGATGCTGAAATTGATGGACACCATCGGCTCTGCGGGAACAAACATTATTTTTAAGATAATCCCAAATAAACGTATCCAAAGGTGTAAAATCGGGGCCGTAAAGAGTATTGGACTGTATTTTCTTGCTGTTTCACCTCCTTTGTTTGTCTCCCACCAATCAACGTTTGGTGTTTTTTCGACAACACATATTTCGTCAAAGCGGACTTACTAACGATTGGACTAAATTTACGTAGGACAGTATGACATTATCAGTGCCTAAATGACGGAAATCCTACAAGTAATCTCCATATGCATATGCGATTCTTCATCTCTGGATGTAAAACATTCATTTTCAAACTACGGTGCAATATTCACAGTAATGTGTACATGTTTAAAGGTGACTACTGTAGAAAGCATTTTAATGATGAGGCGTTTGGGTGGCGGACTCGACCTTTACGTTGAACCAAATAATGCATGAGTGAGTCTGTTTAGTTATCTTTAACCAAGTTAGTTATTTTATTTACTTAATAAAACAATCTGAAATTCGTATTACTGTTTAATAGTTTAAGTAATCATCTATTAAAGAAAATAAAAAATACATTTAAATTTAGTTTATGATCAATATTTCACATAAAACAAGTTAATTATGAATTTACTCACAATATTTTTTTACGGTTTAGGTAAATTTTAATACCTGTAGTGTTTATATTGTCTTACTCGCAATAAAGAGGCTTTTAATTTACGAGATTTGCGTGGGTATAAAACAGGCTGAGGGTAAACAAGAGCTTATACTTTAATATTTATAATATTATAACCAGCTTAATTACTGATGGATACTCAGAACTTTTCATTAAGAACTATTTTATGTCAAAACTTTAGCAATCATTTACATGGTTACCTAAATGTATTAAAGCAGGGTAATTACTAATTTCATACAGTAGACAATAGTGCAGCTGCGTCTTCCTCTAGATATCATAAAAAAATGTCAAGAACAAAACAGGTTCTTGTAACTGTGTTATACCTAGCGTATAGCATTATGGCGGTTCTTTTATAGGGTCATTTGTTCAATGACCTCCCACATACAAATAAAAAAATAGAGCTATTCATTTTCTGAAGTTTAAAAATATATAATATATACATTTTTAATATTCTTAAAACATATATTAAAGTTTCTAGTTCATTCTATGCACAATACTATTCAAATATCTAGATCGCAGGATTTCGTATCCCCTCCGAGCACCCAACCTCTACATTCATATTCATTACATTAATCATTTATAGAATTTAAAAATCTTGGGTCAATCCACAACTTGTCCTCAAAATTAGCTACGGACCGAATTTACAACGAATTAAAGTGAAATAGACTTATGCGCGAATCATCAGAAAGTAAAAGAGACAGAAAACACTGACAGGGACAATGTCCCTGACACATTTTACGGAAACGGTAACGCACGAAGGCATGAAGTTCAGTAGAGCAGTCTTAATGCAGTCTGCCCAGAGATGTAAAACGGAAGAACCAAAAAGGAGAATTTCATTAGAAGTTTGTGATATAATTACTTCTGAGATCAAAAACTGGTTTGGCTTCAGTAATCATTTAGCAGTGTCTCAGTTATTTTACGCAGATCGATTTAAAGATTATAAAAAAAAGCTTTCCTCAAGATATGTTTAAATTAGTTAAACCGGAGTATCCAGTCATAAATTATTTGAAACTTAAAACTGAATTAGAAGTATTATATAGCTGATAAGATTTTTCCAATAGTGAAGGTGCAGTTGCTTTGTTATAGCTTTTTATTAACAATAGTTTGTGCAATACTTTTTCTGAAAGTGTCAAACTGTTAAAAATCTTGTGTACTCTCCCTATGACTACCGTCGAAAGTGAACGTTGTTTTTTCACCTTAAAAAGAATAAAGACATTTTTAAGAAATACTATGGGTCAGGAAAGGTTATCTTCTTTATTATCTATGCTTACCATAGAAAGGGCATTAATAAAGAAGATAAAAGACTTTAATGAAAAAGTAGTTGACTACTTTGCATCTCAAAAAGACCGGAGGATCGACTTGGAATTTAAATCACTTTAAAAGATAGATAATACAGTAAACTTTTCTAATTGACCTCCCTATCTTTTGACCCACGAACCGCCACTGGCATTATGTTTGACTAATGTTATATTTGAGGTATACTACAATTTAATAGTTAAAACTAATGAACCAGTGATCTTCTCTCTATTATTAACACCATTTTTATTTGCCTTCTAAGTATACAGGGTGTCCTAAAAAGTACGCAACATCCTTATAAAATGACAAATATTAACTTTAGAAAAAAGTTATAGGAAAGAAACCGCTGGTTTTGACCATTTTATATATTTTTTATCTTCAATTGAATTATATAGTGTGCAAAAATTGAGAAAAATACGTCTAGATAAACTACATTTTTCACACTTCCAATAAAAAATATCGAACGAAAAATTTCAGAGAATTCAATTTTATAACGGTATGCTTCTTGTTATTGGCATTAACTCACGACAAACAAATCAATTCAAAATAAAGTTTACTTTAAATGTCCATAAAATGTGTGCATTACATCTGTATTAATAACGAAATGCTCCAGAAAATCTCGAAATAACACTAGAAAGTCAAATTTAGAATCTGTATTACTTTCCTGTTGACGAATTTACTTTTCACTAATTCCAAAACGGAATCATCAACAAGTTTCCCTAAATTGCATTAATAAGTCTTATTTATAATCTGTAACATATTCCTGTTGAAACAATTCACGTATCTCCTATGGTTTTCAGATAGACTCTTTCAGATACTTTATAAATTCTTGGCTTTAAAGTGTCTGAAAACGTTCACAACTTACGGCTTAAAGAATTGATATTTATTTAAAGCCAAATTCTACACTTTTCTTCTGTTTTGTAGTATTATACTACATTACTTACTGAAAAACATGTACACAGGTGTCTGAGGCATTCAAAACAATTGTACAAGTTATTTAATTATTGTATTAAATATATTGAATATTGTTACAAATGATCAAACAACAATTTCTCAAGGAAACAGAATACTAATTGTCCATTTATGTGATGTTTCTTATATTCTAAAGATCTTGCAAGTCACCAATTCAGACTATAATAGACAATTTGCTTGACATATCAATTTATTCAAGTGTTTATCTTATAATTAAATAAAATAACCTTTAACCAGTTGTTCCAAAAATGTCTAATTGCTTCTACAATAATATGTTCTGAAGTAGTGATGGGATCATTCGAATAAAAAATAATCGATCATTTAATTATTGAAATATTTCGATTACTGCGAAAGAATTCGAATGATATTCACCACTCGAATCACGCACAACACAACTTCGAATTTCGAGTTCATCTGACGCAGTAAGTAATAACTGCAATGCATTCGAAATGCGTCACTCGATACTCGAATTTTTTTCACGCATACAGCCATATCACGGTTCAGATTCGTGTGGATGTTCTTTATCTTGTTGAAATTGAATGGAATGATTTCTTAATAAATATTGCATCAAATTAGTTGTATTTCCAAAATACTTCAACACTTTTTTGCATACACTGCATGTCGCTGTATTAATCCTGTATTTTCTTGAAATAGTTCCAAACAATAGATTTTTTAGCATATTGTTAATAAAAAATAGAAACTAAAATTTATTTGACTATTTAGAAAACGAAAATTTAGTTTACTATAAAACATATACAAAAATAAAAATATTCCGATTGTGGGAGGTTCTAAGCTAACACTACCAACTACGAGTGAGTGAGTCAGGTGACTATAAAGTAAAGTAACACTTCCAAATCCTAAAGAACCAAGGCCTCACCCCAGACCTGATCAGTTGTCGATTGCGCAACGTTTTCGATTCTCGGCTCTCATATCGCCCTAGAAACATTCGAGCGATCATTCGAATGATTATTTGATTATTGAAATATTCGATAACTGACTTTTCGATTACTAAAATCATTCGATTATGCCCATCACTATTCTGAAGTGTTAATTTAATTTATTTGCCTAGTTATGTGCCTTGATTCTTGACTACAATATGCAGAAATATTAGACAAATTTTTGATTTTACGTTAAATATTAACATTTAAAACTTTTTTCGGGTTGAATCATAGGAATTTTTTTATTCATAGTGACTTTTTCTACAGTCTGTATAACTTCAATTTTGTTTAAAGTTTTACAACTTTGCTGCTTATAAACCTTAATTTTATTTTACTGTTCCTAATATCCACAAATTTGTTGAAATTTCTAAATAATATATTACCGAAATATTTTAATCGGATATAACTCCAGGAATTTAAAGTTTGCAGCAAAATCTGGATTCATTTTGAACCTTTAATTTTATTAGTTCTGTTAGTAAGGGCACTTATTACTTTATATGTGTGTGAAGTTCAACGTTCAGATTTGATTTCAATAATTGAATATCAGACCGACTGTAATATATAAAACCCTGTAAAAATAGATTTAATTGAAGATAGACTTGTAGGTTTACTAACTGTGAATACATGACTTTGTAATCACACTGTTAAGATCCCTTATATTACCAGGCAGCTATATGTTCTCTTTTAATAAGGGCTGTTTTTAGGCGCACCATTTTGTTTGGAAACAAAAGGCGGACATATGTTTCCAAGATACAAAACACGCCAAAAACAGCGGTTGGTAGGGACAACTTTACTCCATCGAAATATTCGCGTGTTTGTAAGAAACATTTTAATCCTGACGATTGTGCGTTACCAAAGGAGCCTCCTACAGAAAGTCATAAGTAATAGTCATGCATATTCGTTGTTTTCATCATGCTCATTCTTGATATAACCTAACCTTAATGACATAAGACACCTCTGAATTAGCTGTTCTTTAGGTTCGCTTAATTTTGCACTTCTTTTTCTTAGCTCTGCTTTACAGCACTTACATTCATCGACCTGTACCGTATATCTCCCATATTTCATCAGCAGTATCACATTTTTTATAAAAATCACTAAAAACCCGCGTTAAAAAGCCATAATAAACATTAATGTTGTGACATTTGAGATTTCTGTACCTTACCCTAAACTAGCGCTTCTCGTGGTAATGCTAATTCAATCTTGAAAAATGTATTGTCAACTACTTTTGATTAATGTGTACATACATGAATGGAAGTCTATGTATACAAGTATGTACAGACATGTGTATGTCGACTAACTTTATTAGTAGTTAAATCAGTTTGCACAATGCCACGGCTAGCAGTCAGTTACATTGCCTTATACCTCAGGGAATCCTTAGCGTTCAATTTTGGGATATCTTATCTTAGTGATACTTAATTGTCTCCCGAAAATCTAAATTCTAAGTCACTGAAACAAAACATAAAACTATGGTAGTGATATAATTAAGCGAGACTAATATGATTCCCTGAGGTTTGGGAAAATGTCAGAATGGTAGGTAAGGCTACGGACCAGGAGAAGATTTTGCTTAAATCATGTGAAAGAAATCTTAACATTAGTATTAAGTCCTAGCAGTTTTTAAATTTGGTGAAGCTGGTAACTATCTTCACAAGATATGACTGATGCATTGGAATTTGGAACTAATATAGCTAAGTCAAATATCCCCCTCAAAAAATTCAAATGGCAGGGGGGTCGAGTGATACATATTTTGAAAGGTCTTTCAATTCCCTACATAACTGTGTATTTTTTAAAACTTTTATTGATTCGTTCTTAAGGAAAATAATTTTATTTTTGATGATTACACACAATCGATATCGTGTAAAAAATCTAAAATACACGGCACTGAGTATTGGAATTTATAAAAAAACTACAGTTTTTAGTACTCTCAAATCAACACTAGTTTTTTCGACAAAAAACACTTTCCTTGTCCGTTTAGTTTTAGAATAATAAAAGACTCATAAGTATTTGATAGTCCTTGAACATTAATTTGTTCACAACCAATTTTAAATCGAGATACATTTTACCAGAGTGAGTTTTCAAAATGATTTATACCCTTCAGGAGAGAATAGAAATTGTCAGCATTTATTTTAAAAACGATAATTGTGCTAGAGCTACGGAGCGCATATTCAATAGAAATCACTCAGATAGAAGGGTTGCTTCTCAGTATGTTTTACAATTATTGACAAAATTTATGGAAACAGGTTCTGTAGGAAACAAAAAGCATGAACCTCAGCGACCGATTAGGAATGAAGCAGTCGAAGTGGCAGTTCTGGATCATTTGCAGATGGATAATACTCAATCGATCAAGAAAGTAGCTGAGGCTTCCGGTGTATCACGAAGCAGTGTTCATCGAATTGTAAAGGCCCACAAATTTCATCCATATAAATTTAAATTGGTACACGAATTAAACGAAGATGATCCCGATCGTCGGCTTGAATTCTGTGAGATTTTTAGTGAACAATTAAACGGTAATGCCAATCTACTGTACAATACGTATTTTTCTGATAAATCAGCATTTCAGTTAAATGGGGAGATAAACAGGCACAATTGTAGATATTGGAGTGAAACCAATCCACATTTGTTCATGGAAACTCATACCCAAAGGCCTCAGAAGTTAAATGTTTGGGCTAGCATCTTAGGGGATCACATTGTCGGACCGTTTTTTATTCCTGACAATTTAAATGGCGAAAGGTACCTCAATCTATTAGAAAATAACATCGACCCAATGATTACCCAAATCCTCGAAGAAGACGATAATTTTTTAGAGGGCGAACAGTTTCTTCAACAGGATGGGGCACCCCCACATTTTGCTATAGCAGTCCGTCAATTTTTGGATAATCGGTTTCTTGAGCGATGGATTGGAAGAAGAGGTCCTGTGGAGTGACCCGCTAGGTCACCCGGATTTCTTTCTGTGGGGACGTTTGAAATCGAAGGTATTTGCAACAAAACTCGCATCTCTGGACGAGTTATGTGAAAGAATTGTTCGAGAATACCATTTGTTGACCACAGATGTGTTCAGAAATGTTCGTACAGAATCTCAAGACAGATTATACTACTGTATGGAAGTCGGTGGGGGTCATTTTGAATAATACATACGATAATTTAAACTACTTCTTTTATTTTTATTTCCCGAATCTAAAATAATGAAACAATTATTTCTCAGGAACGAATCGATAAAAGTTTTAAAAAGTACACAGTTATGTAGAGAATTGAGAGACCTTTTAAATGATATATCTCTCGACCCCGTTTGCCGTTTGAATTTTTTGAGTGGGTGGCCGTGTAGGGTAGAGGGATGATGATAGGTATACAAGTATTACATTAAAATATGTCCCTCTTGGAAACAAGGTCGACGTGATTCACCAATTTCTCAAAAAAAATTTTATCTCCAAAGTTATTCAGGGTGCCTACTTTTGGTTGGAACACCCTGTATATAAGATTTTTACTTAAAAATTTTTTTACTCAATCCAAAATACGAGTGGTTTATGACTCGGCTTTAATGAGTTTAATTACCTCTTTGAAATATCCTTATATTGCTGGTGATTTCAGCTTTTTTTTTATTGTTTTCACGGATAATATTCAACGGAAGCTATCTAAATTTTAAGCAGTTATGTATTTCATGATTTTACATTTTTATTAAAAATAATTTCGAAAATAACTTATTTATTTATAATAGTAGATATGATAAAATCAAACAACGCATTTTTGCATACTATTATATTACTCCGGTCTTATTTTATTAGTACAGGATGTTCCTGAAAAAGGTGCAAATCTTTGGTGGGTAGATTCCTTGAAAAAAATTAAATGAAGTTTTCATTTAAAGTTTTTTTCAAATTATCTCGCCCTAGAAAATTTCACACATAAAATCTCATGCATTAAAATTTCATGCATGAAAATCTCATTTTCAATTTTGTTGTCAAAATTGAAATAGTTAGAAAAGTAAACGCTTCTATGCATGAAGGTACTTTCAACTATTAATAAATATTAAAAAATTAGCGTCTTTTGACTTGAAATCTGGAATTATTGCCTTTGATTTGGTTACTCCATATATATATTTTTTTCTTTTTGTGCTGTTCAGGACTCAGGGCGCAATACTATTACGTTTATAAAAATTATACACGTTTTCAGTATAAAAATGGTAATAAATTAATATTAAATTTTCTATTTTAAATGAATGTAATTAAATATTCTACATTCACACGCAAAGCTGTTTAAGATAAAATTCGTGGAGAAATTCAAATACTACAAAAAAATATCCGACCACCCGCAAATCGTATTTCATAAGGTAAAATATGTTTGCAGACATATTTTACTATTCTGTCCGGCAAGGGCTAAGGGGAATATATTTATTATTGATTCTAAATTGAAATTTACATGCTATCAAGTTTTCAGAATAAAAATCTGGATTCGACAGCGTTGAAACCCTCGTACAAAAGGAATCCTAAAAGTGTTTTTTGCTGTAATAATTTTCTTCTTCTATATATACAAATTGAATATTACTTCTGAAATTGTAAACGGCTTTGGTCTATTCTGTTATGAATTTCAATAAAGGTTGTGTAGTATTTGTTTCGGATATATCTAAGACAAACCGAAAAATTGAATTGCTTAAAATAAATCAAATGTAGTTAGTGTCGTGTCACAACAAATGTTTCCTGTTTTCTAGAGACGGTTTCTCGATAAGGACTGGAGAACTGCAGCACTAACAGACAGATTATGAAATAACAATAATGTATAGGTACATAATTATTGGGATAATATTTTGTTTTTATAAATGCACGCAATTTTAAACTAGTTTTCTACAAAACATCAAAACACTATATACTGCACTCGACGCACGTTTCGCCAACCAAGTTGGCATCATCTGGAGATGATTAAAACTAAACCTACGCTATTGTTAGTTAATTGCCTACAGTTTTTTTTGTAATATTGTATTGCTCAACATTTTTTTTTGGTTCATCATTTGTCACGTCATTAATAATTTGCCATATTTTTCTATAATTGTTATTTGCGTTCATTATTTCATTTTTATAATATTAATTTTTTGTATACCTAATAATATGCATTCTCTATGCTTTATAGAATTAATACGAGCTGTGGTAATCCTGGGTTTGAGTTTAACATTTTTATGGGTCAGTTTTTAGTAGAAATATTTATTTTAATATTATTTTGTAATTTATTTATAAAATATTCATATGCAATTTCTGGGTCATCTATGTCAAGAACATCTGTCCAAGTTTCATAAAACAACCATCCTTGTATTTTATTAAAAATTACTAATTTATTAATTTTTGATTTAATTTGTTGAGAATTATTTAACATATTTTTTTGGTATAATTGACAAGGCTGTAGTAAAATGATCTGTTAAAAATATATGAAAAATCATAGAATTTATTTTCAGTTGTTTTTGAAAATCATTTCTTATACTAATTAAAATATGATCTAATGTACTACTGTTGTTTTCAGTTTGCCTTATAGGCGCGTTTATATAAGAAGTAAATCCAAATTGTCCCAATGTACATAAATAAGAATTTACATTAATGTCTTCTTTATTCAACAAATTAATATTTATATCTCCAACATAGACTTCCACATCATCTTTAAGCAGATTAGAATAATAATTTTCAATATCATTTACATATTGAGTTATATCAATAGAGGAAGGTCTATAAACTGCAGTTATGCCTTTATTATCAATTTTACATGAAATTCTGAGTAACTTAATTTGACTTGAATTAGTAATATTTACATTACTAATTAGAGTACTTCGGCCACCCTATCACTCTTATTAAAGTCAGATTGATTATACTATAATTTGGAATATGTATATTACTTACCCCTTCTAGTTCCCAGCTTTCAGATAAAATCGTTAAGTCTAAATGTTGGTAATTAAATTTTTCTAAATAAATCAGCTCATCAAAATTTTTTTTTAAACTTCTTATGTTGAAGTGAAAAATATTTAAAAATCTTTCACCACTCAAGTCACATAAACCATCGGAAATATTTGCATATATCTTAGTAATAATCTCCCCTCCCAAATCCTCATCTCTTAATATATCTATGTTTTATATAAAGTAAAAAATAATAATAATAATATTAGTAGTTTATTATATTGTAAATAATACTTAGATTGCTCCTAAAAGAAAAGAAATATATTTATTTAATACATAATAGAAATTTAGAAGTTTCCAATATTGTTGATATCTTCAAGACAGTTTATTTTGACAATTTTTCCATCAAATTTCGTAAATATGATTCCATTGTGTGGCGAAATATTTTTTAGACCTAGTTTCGATTGAGCAATATTTAATAAATTTATTCTAGCATTTACTAAGTCTTCTGTGATAAATATTTTCTGGCCCTTGAACATTTTGACATTATTCAGTAAAGAGTTTTTGTGATTTCAGTTAATAAATTTAATTATTATAGGTCTATGTTTCTTTTTGTTGTTACTAATATTTCCAATATCTATAGCACGACGCCATATCAATTTCTTTTATATTTAATCCTGTATTATTGTTCAATATTTTACTGACAACATTTTTTTAAATTCACGTGTTCTTTTTCTACAATTCCATAAATACATACATTGTTTACCTTTTGTTTTTGCTGTATATTTATAATCTGTTCTTCTAACAAATTTGTTTTATTTTCGAGTTTTTTTATTTTTATCTCGGCTACTTAAGTTTTTCTTGGACTTTGTCAGAGACTTTTTCAACTATTCTTTTTATAAACAGTTCGTCTTCTAGTAATTCACTTATTGTCTCTCTTATAATTATTTTAAGGTCTTAATCCTTATCACTTCGCAATTTTGTATAATTTAAAATTTTAATTTACGCATATAGGCGTTTAAAAAATGATGAAATTGAATTCCTCAAAATAGATAGAAAACAGTGTCTGTAATTTTTCGATATTTTTTGTAGTTTTGAAGTAAATCGAGTTCAAAGGTTTCGTTGCATATGCAAAGATTGCTCATATCTTGCCTTCAAACTAAATTTACTGGAGGATTATAAATAATATAAAAAAATTACAAGACCATTTTGTCTAAAAAAAATTTCGAGTATTCAAAAATATGAAATATTATTTTGATATATCCATAGGCGTAGGATTAAAACAATTTTGGCATGTTGTCCCTGTCTACGCAAAGATAAATAAACTGTCACGTTTTAAAATAATTTGTATATTAATCAAAAACAAATCCACATCATATATAAAAAACATCCATCAAAACATTTTAAAGTTACGCGACGCAAAATATTTCTTAAAATTGGAAAGAGGGCATTTTTCAGTACTCTCGAATCCCAAGATTCTGTACTTAAAATGGAATCATCCTGTATGATAAAAAGTAAATACTGTAACGTAGACTGCGACTAATATAATATGCTGATGTTACCTGAAATTTAAGTTACAAAAAATAAGGGAAAGTTACTTTATCTCTAGATCTTATTTTTCTTTTCCCAATCCCAATAATTCATGTAGAAGGTATGATTTATTTCAATTTCTATTGGGTCAGCAAATTTATTTGATTCCAGGTTAGGCATGTTACATACAATACCGCACATTTTTCTAATAAAGGTACATATTTTTTTAGAAAAATTGGAAACAGAAAGTAAAAATCATATTTAGTTCATTGCACAGTATTACAGTTATAAATGAACTAAGGGAAAATGACGTTCCATTAAGAGAAATATCCTTTATCCGCTGTTTTCGTATCTGAAAAATTCTCACGAAGGCCTTTCCAAACGGGCGTAATAATTAATGTTTTATCATCACTGGATGTGTTTGGAAGGTTAGTTATTTCTAGGAACTGTGTCCTACCTGGGCGAATAATTAATTTATTGCTTGCCATTTAAACTCAAATATATGATTTTTATTACTAATGATTTAGATTTGTGTACCGGATGATCTTAAATTCATTAAACTCTAGGATGTTCTGCGTTGCGTAAAACTCCCAGATACATTACTCACAATATAGACGAATATTTCTGGGTAAAAAGGTGTTATAAATGTGGAGGATACAATCACGAGGCTCAAAACTATAAAAAAAAGGTATCGTGTACACTATGTACAGAAGAACACCACAGTAGTGCTTGCAGAAGTGAATATAAAAAGTGTGTGAATTGTGTTAGAGCAAATGAAAAACTAAATCTTAACTGGAATATCCAGCATGCTGCTTTTGATAGGAAATGTGAGTGTTACTGAAAAATTGTTGATTCAATAAAGAAGAAGATAGCCTATAACGAATGGCAACCACAGAATGATAGTGTGCTATTTCTGTCTTGCATGAACGTTGAAAATTATAATAACAAAGACCAAATATCAGAGTATGTATTTACATATAAACCCTTGATTCTGTGTCTCACTGAAACATGTATTACTGAAAATTTTATTGACAGTGAATTAGAACTAAAAGGGTATAACACCATTCGTTGCGACTCGAGCAGCCGTCAGACAGGTGGGGTATTAATATTCATTAAAGAAGACATACAATTTAACAATGTAAAAACATTAATTCTAGATGTAAATTTTTGGTTATTATCTATTGATATAAAAGTTAAAGATGCCCTATATAATGTGACTGCTGTTTATAGATCGCCTAGTGATATTATAACACTTTTTCTTGCAATGGCTAGATGATTATACTGACAAAAATAATACACATAGTATAATCTTCACAGGCGATTTTAATAATGATTTTTTTCAAAAATGATTATGTAAAAAAGAAGGTTTAAAGAAAGTAATGAGAATTATGGCATGAAACAGTTTACACAAAATTTTACTAGAGTAAGAAGTAATTCTAGTATCATAATTGATCTTGTTGTCGGTAATAATTATACAATAAATGATTATGTAGAGCAAAATTATATCATAACAAACCATTCAATAATTCAAGTAAAAGTAGAAAACGGTGGGGATTAATCAAAATATCAAACAAAGGAAATTAGATCTCGAATCAATTTTAATGGAATGACAAATTTATTAATTGAAAAAGAATGGGAGTATTCTTGCACAGATGTAAATATTGTTAGTCAGACATTTGTAAATGACATAATAGATATACTAAATATAGTAGCACCAAAAAAAATTATAAAAGTAAAGGTAGCTGAAAATACAGGGTTAGATGAGAACTGTCGGGAAGCTATTGCAAATAGGAATAGGGCTTACAAAAGATTTGTTTTTACACGCGAGGATGAGGATTGGAATTACTACAAACAGACAAGAAACAATACTGTAAAAGTTTATCAAGGAAGCAAAAACAATATTTTATGATAGAAATATAAATAGTAGTAGTCAAATCCAAAATTAATGTGGAAAAGCTTAAAGCAGTTAGTTGGGAAAAAAAGCGGGGAACACGCTCTGCAAAGTTTGAACTGTAATGGAGTAATATATAATAACAACTTGGAGGATGTATTGAATCAGTATTATGTAGGTAGTATTGAGAGTATTATCATAAGCATAGGGACAGATGATGTTGATATTGATATAATTAATGAATCTATACCGGATGTAAATTCTAGCATGCCATCATTTAATGCTATAACCCTACAAGATCTAAATAAAATAGTGACTAAACAAAGAAAAAAATATAGCACTGATGAAATGGGACGTGATATCATAAAAAGTCTTTTTCACATAATAGGGTATCCTTTTTTTAAATTTGATTAATTTGAGTCTGGAAACGGGTATTATGCCTGAATGTTTTAAAACATCTGTAGTGGTACCTATACCAAATATATCCAATACGAATCTGGCCGAACAGTTAAGACCAGTAAATATGTTGTCTTTTTGTGAAAAAATCTTAGAATTAATAGTTTATGATCAAGTAATCAAACACATAAATTCAAATAATATTCTATGCATATATCAATCGGGATTTCGTGGTAAACATTCATGTGAAACGGCTTTGCAATTAATAATTTCAGATTGGAAGCAGTTGTTGGACAGAGCAGGAGTTGGGATTTGCGCAGTTTCCATTGATCTTAAGCGTACTTTTGAAACAATTGACCGTAATATACTACTATTAAAACTAAAGAGATATGGATTTGAGAACACCGTTATAAACTGGATTACAAGTTATATAACAAATAGGTACCAAGTAACAAGAATGAATGAGAATTTATCAGAAGCCAAGTCAAACAACTTTAGGGTTCCTCAAGGCAATGTACTGGGTCCATTATTATTTATTCTTTATATTAATGACCTTGGCAATGTGTTGCAAAAATGTGAAATCCATCTTTCTGCTGATGACACTCTTATTTAATATGGGAGTACAAATTTTGAGGAAATGGTAAGTACTGTTAATTTAGAATTAAAATTATTGACAGAAAAATTTAAGATCAATAGACTAAAAGTAAATGAATTAAAATCCAAATTTATGTTCGTGGATAATAATTATCTATATAAACAGTTTGCTAGTCTAAATCTTGGTATCGAGTTAAATAGTAAAAAAGTTGAAATTGTTCAGAAAATAAAGTATGTAGGCCTAATAATTGATCGTGAACTGAAATTTAACAAACATATAGAATTTATATCAAAGAAAATCGGAAAAAAGATCGGATTTTTTAGCAGAGTGGCTCCATTTATATCAACTACTACTAAACTAACTGTGTATAATACCTTAATACTACTTCACTTTCTCTATTGCTGTTTTGTGTTGTATACAAATTGTACAAATTTTAGTAGACTCCAGGTTCTCCAAAATAAGGCAATGCGAATAATACTAAGATGCAACCACGTCACTAGCAGTCAGCTAATGCTTACATTAAAATGGCTTAACATTAAACAGTTGCTCTTCTTCCAGACTATGACATTTATTTTCAAATTGATTAATAACATTTTACCGGAATATTTCACACGAAAATTGTTGCCTGTTACAGATGTACACATGTGTAACACCCGAACGGCTAGTGCAAATAACTATTATGTTAAAAGAACTTCTAGGAGTAGTACAATGAGAAGTCTGTTCCACAAAGGAGTTGTTCAATTCAATCTTCTTCCTCACGTAATTAAGACTAGTAATACCGTTAACCAATTTAAGAGTCAACTTTTATGTTTTATAAAAGATAATGCATCAGCCAAATTGATGTTACTTGAAGTTTGTTTTTTTTTCTCTCTATATTATATGTCTATATTATGTAAACTAGTACTAGTTTGTAACTATTATTTTTATATCTATTATTTTTTTTTATGTACATACTATCAATCGATGGATAAATAAAGAATATCTTGTCTTAATCCCCTCCCCCCTTTTCAATTATTCAAAAATTGTAAAACATTTGTAATTTTAAAATTAAAACAGCTATATTTTCGACATAAAAAATTATGTTGTGATGAGGTGCTAAAATATTCTGTTAGTTCATGTTATTTTTAAACTTATCTTTAAGTACATTTTTTTGACAACCAGTAATCTACGTTTATCGCGAAGACATTTATACATATATTTAACCAATATTCATATAATTGGTAATAATTTTGATATGTTTATTATACGACCTGTGTCTTGGGTGTTTAGCATGTTAAAAATTTTTATAAATTCTCATAACGGTTTCTGAGATATTTTTTCTTAAAAATTAATAATGTTATTTCGAATAACTCAAAAAGTTTTATTAGAAGGTTCCAAATTTTGAAGCCACTGTACAATGTGATCTTATTTGTAATTTCCTGTGAAAAACTCAAGAGTCACTAATTTTTAGTGTACTATCTTATAAACAAAAAGACAGACATTTGATATCAATTAAGTGGTTATGTAGTAACAACTGCTTTTGAGAAAATTAAACGGAAATTTACTTTTTACGTTTTTTTTTAAAGACTTATTGGCTGCACCACTGCGGTCATATTTTTAACCTAAGTTTGCAAACAAATATATTTCCTGATATTTGGAAAGTCTCAAAAATTTGCCCAATTCATAAAAAAGGCAATAAATCTGATATACGAACTGCCGCACTATAACAATTATAAATAATTTTCGTAAGGTACCTATTCGAAATTGTCTTATACAATCCTAATTAAGTCACCGGAGAACAAAAAAAGGTCTGAGTCAATCGATAAAATAGAAATGAAACTTTGTGGATAGGGATTTTCGAGGGTGCTCTTTCATTTAAAAAAAGTGGGGACTATCGGGAACCGGCCGCCATCTTGGAAAATGGATCCCTTTTCGCAAATAACTCGGCTAATATTAAATTTATCGATTAAGATGTAGTTACAAATGAAAGTTTGTTAAAGTACGAACAATATGGTACCACGTGGGTTGTTCTAGGTGTCATAGTTGCTGAGTAAATATTAAGAGTAACCGAGAGTTGTTTCCACTTTACGTTGTACAAATAAAAAAGTTGTTGCAGAAAAACTAAAAATACAAAAATTAACGCCCTGTATATGAACATATGATATTCAACTGATTATAAATGCGTATCACATTCCTCAGAAAAAATTACATAAGAACAGGTAGAATTTTCATCCTAAGTGAAAAATAAATCAATGAAATCGAGTGAGCATTTAAAGTGATCACCTTGTACATCATGTTAGTACTCCGACCGTGTAAATGGAAAGGAAATTCTATAGGGCATGTGTATGTGTATGTAAAATAAAATAAAACAGACGTTTTAGCGAACCCTGTATGTCAGCCATTTTTTTCAATAGAGGTTGAGTCTAGCCAGAGATTTAATTGGACAATTAATTGTCTTATGAAGAAGTATCGAGTGGAGCAAAGAAATAGTGATCCCAGAACAATTCCTAGAAATTCGCAAAATGTTACTAGTCTATAAATATAATCGTGTGGAAATGTAATATCATGCCATATCATCTATTTCCATTTTAATTTAGAGAAAAGACTCAGTCGTTTAGTAATAGCAATATTAAATATAACATGAATGAAAATATACTTCAGAATATTAAATTCTGATTTTATCTGAATTCTTCCTAGTTTCGCGTATCTTTTTTCTTAAATATATTAAATCCAGATTGACTCTGTTGGCTGACTTCCAATGAATGAAAACTCCAAACTTTCCAAATGCTTGTATTAAAAAAAGGAAGACATATAATTTAAAAAGTTTGGTGTGAATATTATTCAACTAACAGGTTGTTAAAAAAATGAGCTCCTTTCAGAGAATTAAAACGTAATACTTCCTCAATGTTTCATAAGATTATCTCTCTCCAGATTTTTAAGCATAAACTGAATTTGTGAAGTAGACCCTCCTCTCCATTAAAATGTTGCCTTAATGGATTTTCGGCGTAACTCATTTTCAAATGTAAAAGTGTGAGCCCATTTTAAAAGAATGTTATGGACAATTAAATTATATAGATATTATTACTTAGGAGTATTAGATTTTTTTCATAAATGCAGATTAAGTTCATAAAAGTCAGTTTAAAACAAATTATGAGGGCATTTTTAAATAAAATTCTTAAAACTTATAATGGGTAATAACCTCTATAGAGAAAGGAAATTACTTTAATTGTCTTTTGTAGTCAGCAAAAGAAAATTAATTGAATCGTTTATTACAGAAAGGGACTAAGTAACAATTTTTGGCATTTTGACTTAGGCCTTGGAGTATGATATTACATGCGAAAACCTATCGGCTGGTGCAGAACCGGTTTAAGTACGATACATATTAATGCATGAAATTCTCTCTATTTATCTAGAAACACTGAAAGAATTACTTGTAAGATCGAACAGACTTTTACTTTTTTATACTTAATATAAAAGAGTAGATCGTGATTTTTTTCGACCTCGAGATTTTGATTGATTTATACGTTTTGAACCCTCCTGAATCCATTCTGAATATTTTCCGAATGATGTCTGTTGGTGCGTGTGTGTGTGTGTGTGTGTGTGTGTGTGTGTGTGTGTGTGTGTGATTGTGGTACAGGGTTATTCAATATAAATTACCCACCCCTTATCATCGTTATTACTGCCTATAGAAAAAAAAGTTTTAAATAAAAGTTGTGTGGTTATGACTAAATTTTGTTAAAATGCTGTCAAAAGTATAGTAGCGTGCAGATTTCAGGCGATACAAAAAAAAACAATATTTTTTTTTAAATGGGATATATATTATTAAATTTTTGGAATGATCCTTCATTCCTCAATTCAAAAATATATCATATGTTACCCCTACCTTATACCGTTTTTGAGATATTAAACGTCGAATATCTTAGTTAAACTAGTTACTGTAAATATGGAAAAGTTAACATTATTAAAGTGAGCTGTGAAAATGGCAAATATTATGTTTGATAAGTGACATTTCTTTAATGAAAAAATCAAAATGGTTTACAGTGAGGAAGTGAAGTAAAAAATATTCACTAGCTAATGAATTTGAAGTAATATAGTTTTTTTCGTTTTGTTAGAAACACTAAACTCTTACTTAGTCCCTTTCTGATATAAACGATTCAAATGCACTATTTTATCTGTTTAACTGCTTGTTTCTAATAGTAACAATAATTGTAATAATAATAACATTTTATAATATACCATAACTGACAGTCGGATGGTAGGTATAAACATTAACTACTAAGAATCGCGAAGATATTACACTTAAATGCGCATTTCGTCAAACAAGTTAGGATCATCTGGAGAAGATTAAAGCTAATTTTCAATTATCTGTAGATGATGTTGACTTGGTTGGCAAAACGCGCGTTGAATGTTTTGTCACATCAAAGACTCTAACCCACTTCAAGCTGAAGAGATTTGAAACAGTTGGTGTTACACTTAGTATCATCTGGACATGTAAAACTCAATTTTAGGTGAGCTACATGTATTAGTCAGTGTTTTGGTGTATGGGAACTACTTCACTCTTCAGTGTTGTTGAAATTCGTGGAGCCTATGGTTTTCAGCAACATTAGAAGAAAGTATTATTTGGAAGTAATGTCGAACGTTAGCGTGTTTATAAATATTTAACTACAGGTAACAGATCAACGAGGTATATAGCGGAAAGTATGGGATCTAATATTGATTTTTGTGGTCCACCAGATTTAATGACACAAGATATTCTATTTAAATAATAACCTACACATATTTTACGCCATTTAAGAGATTATGTTTTTCTACATACGAAAATGTTATCATAATACATACAGGCCTGTATCACAATCAACTTTTAATTTCGGCCTATCCGCTTGGACTTAAGCTTGCTGTACTTAGCAGTGTCAGCTTGACATTTGAGTACAATTACTGTGATGTGATATTAACCAGTTGCGTCTTGCAGAATCAGCCATTTTTCGCTCCACAACCGATTCGAGCTGTGTTGTAGTTTTATATTGATACGAAAAATGGAAGAATTCATGGAAACCGTCAGAAATTATCCATGTTTATGGAAGGCAGACAAAATCTGTCTCTTCTAATGGTAACACTAATTAATACATAATTTAAGTCAAATTTGTAATCAAAATCATCCTTCTTAGAACTTAAATCAATTAAACATGTATTCGTTAAAACACAGGTCATTCATCATAGAACACAGTATAACTGGACGGTCACAACACATCTTTATCTCGCATAGCACAGTATCGCTTTAAGAAGGTCGTCCACTGGTGCTATGCTGTGCGGTAGTTTTGTCAAAGTCTATACGTTAGAATATCTAGACTTTGGTATTGTTTCGCAATGCTTGGCAGCTTGTTGCAATTCCTATAAAATGATTTCAACTCGGATATCAAACACCGCTCAGCACAGATCGAATCGGCCCCGGAGCGAAATCAACCTGGATCACCAGGTAATAGCTTGTCGAAAACTTACCTCTCAGCACGAGTGGATGGTCCTTCATAGCAGTACATGTAAATTCAATTACAAGCTGGCTCCACTCCATAGCGTCTCGCATAGCACAGCATTGCATTGCATCTATATGTTGCAGATATTCCAACCCACCACAGAAAATCATGTACGCGGACGATACTACATCTATTTCCAGTCCTTTTATGCCCAAACAGCAATTACCAAGTATCAGCTCGACAATATTATTAAATATTATATCAGCTGATTTTGCAGATTTTACTAGATATTTTGAAAGTATTATTGAAAAAACTAATAGTAGATCTAAGCACCAAATAATATGTGGCGATTTTAATGTAAATTTTGATCCTAAGGCAAATGACAAAAATGCACAGTTCTTAAGTACGGTACTCCCATATTATGGTTTTGTACAACGTATTAATGAGTATACGCGCGTACAAGGTTCTTCTAGAACCATTATTGATAATATATTTACAAATTTTAATATTTGTAACTCTAATGTTTTAACGACTCATTTGTCTGATCATAAAATGCAGATTATTTTTTTGTCCATTAAAAATTTCACCCGAGAAGGAGGAGGTTAAATATATCTATAAAACACTTTTAATAATGAGCTTAATATAGAAAACTTTAAATATCAACTATCTACTGAAACCTGGGATGATGTTTATCTACTCACGAATGCAGATGATAAGTTCAATTATTTTTGTGATAGACTCAGTAGTATCATTAATAAAGTATTTCCTCTGGTACGAATAAAACTAGGTGGTAAGATAAAAAAAAGGCATCACAAAGGATGGATAAATGATGACATTATAAATCGAGGGGAATGTTTACGTTTACTGTTCAAAACTTACAAATAACAAATTAACAGCTTAGGATGCGTTACAATATTCTATTAAAGTACCATAAGCAGACTATTCAATCAGCCAAACATCATTACAATGACTCCAAATTTCATGATGCTACTAATAAATCTAAAGTAGTCTGGCAAATAATTCGAAATGAGACTAATGGAACTTACAATCCACGATATCCCTCTTCTTTTCGCGATAGAATGGAAATGGAACTTCAGATTTTTCTCGTGCTGCACAAGAATTTAATAACATTTTTATTGACTCTGTTGAAAATCTCATTCAAAAACTAGGTACTTATACCCCACCTCGAATAGTAAACTCTTTGAACTCTAGCATATTTTTAAGTCCAATTGATATCAGTGAAACGAAAGAAATTATAAGAAAAGTTGCAATAAAAAATTCTGCAGGTCATGATAGTATCCCCTGTTCCCTTCTTATTCACATAACTAACTTTATTGCACCAATTCTTAGAGATTTAATTAATGCTTCATTTTGTCAAGGTATCTTCCCAGTAATTCTTAAAACCGTAATTGTAATTCCAATTCATAAGAAAATTGATAACATGAATATGGCTAATTACAGAGCAATATGCGTTATCAGTATTCTCTAAAGAATTTGAAAATCCGTATTACAACAGATTAATTAAGTTTGTAAATAATCATAATATACTTTATAAATATGAGTTTGGTTTTCGTAAAAGCCTGCCATGCTTCGGTTTCCTTTACTAACTATATTCTAGAGCAATTGACCAAAAATCAAAAACTTGTAAGCATCTTTTTTGACTTTACACGAGCCTTCGACATGGTGAACCATAGTATTCTCCTAGAAAAAAATGTATAATTACGGAATAAGAGGGTTAGCCTATGACTGGTTATGTTCCTACTTATCAAACAGAACACAAAAAGTCCTTCTAAGATCTGAAACAGAGGAGCATTATTCTGATCTGCGACCGTTAGGTGTCGAGGTACCTCAATAGCAGTGTACCCACGCTGGGTCCCCTGCTATTTATTTTATTTATAAATAACATTCACGAAAATGTAAAGTTTGAACATGTATCACTATTTGCTGATGATAAGGCAGCAGTTGCATCAGCAAACGACTTTACGTGACGGTCGGTTTTAAACACTAAAAACAAATTACTTATCTATACGGCCGTAATAAGGCCTATATTAACTTATGGATGCGTCGTCTGGAACAGGATGTCCGACGATTAGTACGGACGCCTCCAGACGACGCAAAATAAATTACTTCGTCCCCTCACTAACTCTAACAGATATACAAATACTCAACAACTACACGAAACAACGGACATACCTTACATTAGAGAGTACATCATACAGACGGCAACAAAATTTTTCAGACAGAACATACAACAGTCGGTGCTCACAGCCCACCTAGCAGATATTCGAAACCACCACCAATTCGTACATACACACCGGCTGTTGCACGAAAACCTACCTATTTACTACGAATAACAGTAACAACACACGCACAACGACAGACATACACATTACACATCCCACCTACCCTTATGAAACATCCTACCCACCCTAAATTCTAAATCTTCCTTCGATAACCACTCTTTTGCCAAACATAAACATTCTAAATTCTAAATTTTCTTAAGCACGTTTTTTCTTTAGGTTTTTCCTGCATATCAGACTAGAACGACATATGTATTATTTTTATCATTTTAAATATCAAAAGTCTTGACAATGTCACAATGTGTTGTTATTTCAGGAAAATGCCGCTTCTCCCAGCAATAACGAAAGAAGCGCCTCTCAGCTGCCAGAGCCACGACACCGGTCGACCATGGAGAATTTCCCTTTTTCCTGGGACCACCTCCATGGTAGTTCTCATTTCTTACAAATGAGCCTCTCTGTAAAACCTGACGGTTATCTGCATATATGTTTATGATTAGATATTTTATATTTGTTATGAATATGTATGTGCCTTATATAAGTTTTATGTTATGTAATTAATTATCAATAAATGTTTTAAATTGGAATTGGATTGGTGGGCGGCTGCATTTAGCACAGTCTTGCGAATAGTGGACGATAAGGTTAGTCTTATATTAAGGACTCTATCCTGTGGATAAAAAATTAATTAAAAGATAGAAGCATCGTATACAAGAGTTTTGTTATTTTGTCACAAAGCAATAAAGTCGAATGTAAATGACTAGGAGTCAAGTTTCTTTTAAATTTATTTACTACATAAAAAGCGTCGGCATCTTTGACGGCGGTAAAGGGATCAAAGAAGCCGATGTTTTTTATGTTGCAAATACGTTTGAAACAAACTTTAATTTGTCATTAGGATTTAATATAAAACATATATTATAAATATAAACCCTGAAACTTACACTTTTCATTCCTAAACTAAATGAATGCATTTAATTTAAAATTTATTTTAAATGCTAATGTCCCAAAATAGTAGCCATTTATGAGATTAAAATATGTTTTCCTTTGTTCCTTAGACTAGAAACATTTAAGTAATGATGGATAGAAAATAGGTGGAAAACAACAAAATTTCATCAATTGAAGCTTCGATGTGACATAAATGTGACATGTAAAAAGGGTCACCATTACTTTTTATCATGCAGTCACCTAGTAAATTTAACATTTTTTTTGAGGATTGAAAAATGTAGTGTTGTGGAAATATGAAGTATGATTTTTGACTGACACAACAAGTTACAGTTAGAGTAAATTGTGGAAATAATTTAAAAAAATCAATTTTACAAATATTAATATGTACCTCATATTAGATAATAATTAATTATATAATTAAAACTTAATGAATATTTATGAGAAATGTCTATGCGTGTATAGAACTGGTAAATATTTTTTGCATAATTTTTGTTTACTTATGTGGGAAATTTAAATGTATAATACAAATATTATATGATATATAATTATATTCAATTTCATAGTGATATAATTGTAGGATTATATGATTACTTAATAACACAATGTATAAGTCAGCTATTTATTACATATAATTAGTAAAACAAAAGTAACAAAATATTCCCAGCAACAATTAATAAATTTTTAATAGTTTAGAATTCAAATTTATGTTATAAATTTGTTTCTGATGGTGGTAGGAGGTTGTAAAATTTTTAACCATAGTAGGCAGAAAATCTTTGAGTCATACTGCGAATTTTTTGTGGAATGTTTGTAATTTGATATGCTTTATTTCGAGTTTAATAATTGTTGATAATTTATGTTAAATGACGTTTTCTTATAATGAACATGAGAAGTGCTTTCACATATATCTAGTAAGTTTATTTATTTATTTATTTATTTATTTATTTATTTATTTATTTATTTATTTATTTATTTATTTATTTGTACACTGTTCTATAGGTAAAATCTAACTACAGAACAGGAGGCTAAGAAAACTTGAAAACAAACAAAAAGGAAAGAATATACATAATTAAATACATGCATGAATGCAAAAAAGAACAGGAAAGTAAAATGTTGAATTAAAGCATATTAGAAACAAAAAAAAAGTGCAGCAAAAAAATATATCCAACTTATTAACTAACAAATTGTAATTGTTGCACATTGTATATAAGGTGTCGCGCTTAAATGTGATACAAGCTTATAACTTCTTTAATTTTTGGTCGATTTAAAAAAAAAATTTTTGGAATGTCAGGTAACAAAAACTTTTTCTACGTGTGATACTGCTTTTTTATTAGTACAATACACGGCCAACTGGAATGTATTGTTTTTAACGTCAAATACTACTAATTGCTATTAGCGATTTTTTTTCAAAAAATTGATTACATATTCTTAGTCAGCATCCCTTAAAACATCTTATCACAAAGTTTCATCAAATTCGGATCATCTTCAGGCGAGCACTCCTTGATGATTTTATCCATATTTTAGTTTATAATTCATATTTTACTATTAATAATAAAGTTATAAAACAATTTGTTTGAATTTACTGCACAAAAAACATTTTTTTTTTTAAGTCGAGCTAAAAATAAAGTTATTGGTGTGTAATATAGGGTACTCGCCTGAAGATGATCCGAATTTGATGAAACTTGGTGATAAGATATTTTAAGGGATGCTGAATAAGAACATGTAATAAATTTTTTGAAAAATAAATCGCTAATAGCAATTAGCAGTTTTTGACTTAAAAAAACGCATCCCAGTTGACCGTGTATTGCACTAATAAAAGAAAACAGTACACACGTAGATAAAGTTTTTGTTACCTACTCTACATTCCAAAAAATAAAGGTTTTCATCATGTTTCAGCGCGACACTCTGTATATGGGAGAATAGCAATTCTTGTTGTGGAAAACCGATAGGCGGGTATACTCCATCAGATTTAAAGCAAAGTAAATTAAGTAATCTACGTTAAACGGATTCCAAATTTTCAATATGTATATTATAGTGTCGATACCACATAATGGCAGGGTATTCAAGCTTGGATCTAACGAAACAATTGTAAAGCATTTTTACGGTGTTTATATCCACAAAGTCTCGACTACAACATACTATAAATCTATATGTTTTGTATGAATCAGATACAATGGTCTTAATATGATTTACGAAAGAGCTTACTATCTAAAGTTACTCCAAGATTACGAAAGTTATTAGGGTGCTCTAAAGTCACATCTTTTAGATTATATTCAAAAGTCAGTATAACCGATTTTAACGTATGACATTACATTACATTTTTAAGGATTGAGGGGTAAGTTATTTAACTGACATGACACCAGTTAGAAATTTTATGTAAGTTATATTGCAATAGTTCACTGTCGCTCATGCTTCGAACTACACTAAATATATTTAAGTTATCCGCATAAAGAAGACAATTGATATCCAACTGATCGACAATGTTATTAATGAATATGTTAAACAACAGTGGCCTAAGTACAGATCCCTGCAGAACTCCGGATGTTGCAAGGTAATCGACCAACCTGACCCATTGAATACTACATATTGCTTTCTATTGGATAAATGCAAACAGAGTTAGTAGTCAGTAAGTTCAAACATTTTAAGCTCATTAAGTAGTATATCATGATGGAGTATGTCGAATGCCTTGGCTAAATCTACGTAAATAACGTCAGTTTGAGCCTGCATATCTGTTGATTCAGCAACGAATTGCGTGATACACACTAGATTGGTTGTGGTGGATCGACCTTTCGTGAAACCGTGTTGGTAAGGTGAGAGTCTGGTACTAATATTAATAACAATCACGTCAAATCACTTAAAATTAATAAAACGTATTTTTTGTAGAATGAATTTTATTAAATATTACTGATTTTTTTTGAAGTTAAACATATATAACTGTATTATTTCCCGACTTCAAGATACCGAATGACGTCATGTTTAAAAAAATTAAATGTCAAAAGGGTCGAGATGCCCCTCATTTTAAAGGTATTATTGAGATTAGCATATGGAATGACCCAATTTTCGAATTGAATTTATTTCATTTATTTTTAACGTTGGTGAGTAACGAATATCTCCTAACTGAAGCAAAAAGTGTGAATAGCATTTTTTTACAAAATAAGCAGAATGCAATAATGAAAACCCTCATATTTTCTTTAAGGGTTATACCAAACACCCACAAAAAAATCTGTGTGTAGGCAGGAACAATGAAAAGTCGTATTTTGGGTCAACTTTTCATTCAGAAAAGTCGCACTGAAAATTTATACCTTAAAATAATCGGAAAACACTTGATTTGAGATAAGATTACAGAAAACAATCCCAGTTGCTTTAACATGAATATAATTTTTCAACAAGGTGAAGCACACCATTACACTGGGCAGATTCGGAAATTTCTTGGCGCAACATATTCGGTTGTTGGATGCACAGGCGAGGTCCATGAAATTGCCTGCTCGATCGCGCCACCTGACCCCGCTGAACTTCTTGTTATGAGTATACTATAAATCAAAAGTATATTAAACCGAACTGGGAGTCACTTTTGAATTTAAGGCATCGGATTTCGGATTGGAGTTGAAACTGCAAAAAGTGAGAGAGGTTTTTTTATTGGCCGGTGAGGTCAGGTGCATCAAAACTCAGTGCTGTAACCCGGGCATTTAAAAAAATATTCACGTCTTGTGCAAACTCTTTAGGGAGTATAAACATACAATACTAAAGTTGTTTAGTTTAGTTAAATATCGCTAATAGGTATTTACGTTTTGTTTATTGTAATAACACTGCAGTAAATTTGATTATTCTTAAACCGTGGAATATTTAGGCGGCTATAAAATTTCTTTTTGGTAAAAATTAATATTCATGATCATAGCAATTCGATTATTCATTTTTCATGTTCCAACTCCTAACACTAACACGCACTTTTCAAACTATAGGAGGCAGCCCATATATTATTATAAAGAAAGGATACTCTTAAGGGAATGAAATCTAATAAAAATTTATAATCTGAACAGTCATTACATTTAGAAATACTCTTTTTAATAATAGAGTAATACTCACAGAACAATTTTATTCCACAATTTACGAAACTATTACATTATTAGTCAAATTCTGATATTCACTTATCGCACATTATATAGGGTGTAACGTAATGGAAGTCATATACACTGAGAGAATGACTTAGTTGGGAGAAATAAATTTTATTTCAACCAAATAAATGATTTCTTTGTATTTGGCGAACTAAACATTTAATTGGGAGAATTAAGGTATTTATCTGATTAAAAGCCGAATATTTAATATTATCAATTAAATCAAAATACTTACTGTTTAATTTATTTATAATAAAAAAACTATTTCTCCTCGCACCGGTTTTGGGTATCCACCATCTTATAAATTATTTAAAGGATTTGTTAAATAAATCTCTGCGCCAAAAGGATTAGTCATAGGTTGGTTTTTTGGAGAAAATAACAATCTGAACAATCCTTTTGCTACATATGGTTTATTTAAAAAAATATATAAACAATTTATATAGAATAGCGACTTAATATCCAAAGAAGGTTCGAAGACAAATTATGCGGATACAACAAATAAATGAATATAGAAAATTAAAAACATTTCTATTCAAAAAAATATATATAAAAATTTTTACTTACCTGGTTTATATTTGCGAAACTAAAATTTGATTTATATTAAAAAATGTATGCCTCACGATTTGCCTACAGTACGATGTATTAAAAAATCAATTTTGCTAAAAATTATAGTAGATATTTTTTTATCTTTTTCACAAGTTGTAAAGCATATCGTCGGTCCACTGCCAAAACAACGAATGTGCATTTTTCTAATTTTTTCAGAAGAAGTGAATTAAAGTTCAATTTGTTGTTAAATATCCAAAGGTAACTTATTTATAGGTATAAGTTTCCTAGTACAAAAATATTTCAAAAATATTCAATATTCGCATTTGCGGTTTTTGGCACTGTAGACTGAAAAAAATATATTATTTTCAACAGAAAAGTCGAAACTGGCAAATTTGCACATTCGATGTTTTGTCATTAAAGCAACGTTATGGTAGGTATATATTTGCGAAATTAAAATGTATTTTATATTAAAAACATGTATGCTTCACGAGTTGTTTATAATAACAACATTTAGTTCTCAGAAACAAATTTATTAATGAGGAATAAATATTTCTTATTAGAATTAAATATTTATTTCCACTATTAGAGTATAAACTTTAATAGTAAATATTTCTTTCTATGAAATAAATATAATGATGTAATAAATGTGACAGATACAAATGTGTTATTCATGATTAAATTTACTTCTTATAAATAATTATTTAATTACAAAAAATAAATACCAAGAGAATTCCTGAAATAAATCATTTAGTTTTGTCATTTAATCCAATCTTCGAAATATGCTTATTATAACAAAATTATGAAAAATAATTAATTGTCTGAATTAAATATAATGCAGAATAATAAATATTTATTAAATTGAAAAAAAAGGCTTCTTAGTCATTTCAAGCCAGATATTTCCCTCAGTGTTTGATTCCTTGTTCACACTTGAGAATATTTTATTATGTAAACATTTGTGCTTAGAGTATTCATTTCCAAGATGCAGGTCGATAAAGTTTTCAAAAAAAAATTATATATTTAAATATCTCTTGAACAAATGAAGACACTGAAACAGAATTTTATGAATATAATACATGAGTTAAATGGCATTCAACGTGAAAAAATTAAGCCCGAACTTTAACCAATGACATAGGTATGTCGGTTAGGTTTTTGCCAAGAATCGTGGCACGCCACTGAAAAAATAATACCTTTGCAATTATTGAAATTCAAATTTAATTTTGGACAAAAACGATCTCTTAAATATTTTTCGTAGCTTTTATCCTTTGACAATTTGGAAAGTTAAATCGTAGTGACTTATTGTTCGATTAAATGCGTTATAACTTATAAAAACAAATAGGCAACTGGTGTTTAACTTATTAGTTATAAGCGTTCTTTTAACTTTGTTGATGTTAATTAATTATTGATTTGCATTTAAAAAATGATTTACTCTTTTGAGGACATGGCCAATATGCATTTCATTTATGGGTTTGCTAATGGTAATAATGTAGAAGATCAAGGACTTTATGAAGAACGATTTCTCAGATCAAAGAATGTTTACGAATATTCATATCTCCTTAAGGCAAACAGGATCTTTGAAATACAATCAGAATGGCGGAAGAAGGGCGACGCACGGTAAGAACGGTTGGCCAGAGGGAAAGGATACTTCTTACAGTTGAGGTGACTCCTAGTATTAGCACAAGAAGAATAGACACGATGCATGCATTTGGAAATGCATGAATTTATTTTATTTTCACGATAAATATTACATAAGTTGAGAATATAACAAAGAAAAAATTTAATTCTGTTTCGTAAATAATTCAATTTAAAATTTAAAGTTCTATTCATGCAAGACCACGTGATCGCGAACGCTGCGCTATTGGCTTGACGTCATACCGTAGAACTTTGGCTTTGACAGATTACCTGAATGCGTTAAATTGCAAGTTTATGACTATTAAACCTCGCATTTATTTATTATTTACGTAAAAATCACTAATAAATCAATTTATCTGGCCAGCGGCTTTAGGCAAGCTCAGATCAACCATTTACCGAAAATCGATGTGTTCATGATGAGCACTGGGCAGTTTTTTGCTAATAATACTGATATTATTTTTTCAGTGCTGAAATTAGAGATACAAAAGCAACAAGGTTGTATCATTCACTAAATCCTCTTTTATCATTCTTCTGTAGTTAGATATCCACATTTACAAACATTTTTAGGTACCTAAGCTCAAAATATATAAACAAACATCTGTGAAATATTTTAATATTAACTATTATTTTTTGCCTCAGACTACTTCATTAAATTTTTATAATAATTTAATTACATAGGTGGTAAGTATTTGTTGGAAATAGTAGTAAACACTATTGCTGATGAAAATGACGTATTTATAATTACTACTTACTTTATGTGATACAGAGAAAATCATATTAATTCATTTGTATTAATGAGAAAACTTACAAATATTGTCTGACAAGTAAAAATTATCCTGGCAGCAATATAATTGCATAGCAATGCACCATTTATTTCTAATTTTAGAGACACAAAATTATTTTGTCTAGGTTTTTAACAAGCTTTTATTAGCTTCACTTGTATGTTTGTTTGTTTGTTTGTTTGTAACCGACTCTTTGGACTCGATTTTGACCCACTTTAAACGGACAGATTTAATTGACACTTTGTACACTTGCGAAGAACCGGTAACAATACAATAATTTGATAAGTTTATATCATTATCCTGATCAGGATCGCCAGTCCTTTCCTCACGTATCCTCTGCGTGAGAGCAAGAGGCTTAATATTGTAAGTATATTCCGTGATTGTCAGCGGTCGTTGGCAGAGTGGGCAAGTCTTAGTCGACGCGAAACGACGGACTCCTCGGGCGTGAATTCAAATCCCATGGCTGAAATAAAAAAATTTTTTTTTTCAGAAATATCTGTTGGATCGTAATATGTTATAATATCAGCATCAATAAGCAATATAAATATAGTTTAAAAAAACTACAAAACACGCTTTCATAGCACATCAAACTAAAAAGTGAAAAATAAATACAGTTTAAAAAAACTAAAAAACACGCTTTTAAAGCACATCAAACTAAAAAGTGAAAAATAATTAGTAATATAAACTGAAAACAATAATGAACGTAAAATACCAGTATTATTGTGAAAAAAGCGTGGGGCGCTTTGTGCCATATTTTTCGTATATCGAGCAACCCACGCTTTTTTCACAATAATACTAGTATTTTTCGTTCATTATTGTTTTCAGTTTATATTAATAATTATTTTTCACTTTTTTAGTTTGATGTGCTTTAAAAGTGTGTTTTTTAGTTTTTTTAAACTATATTTATTATTGTTGTATTTGCATACTTAGATATAATACAATATTTATAATTCCTTTTCTTTTCACTCCCCATGGTAGAACATAAAAATAACGTCGCATTTTAATTTGTAAACACAAACCGCGAGTATAACCGTAATCACTTGTAGAAACTTATACAGAGTGACGTCACACCACAACTGATGGGAGATATACATCGTTGAAACGTATTTAAATTCGCGGCTAAAGTTAATATTCTTTTAACTTTAATCAAAAAAAAAAGAAAAAAATGTATATATATATATATATATATATATATATATATATATATATATATATATATATATAACATGAAAAAGCACATTTTTTAGTGGTCTGTCCATCTACGCTTTCAAAAAAATTTCTTCACTTTGCCTATTGCAGCCACGGAAGTTGTGAGTCCCGTGACAGTTCATCGTGTTTTAAAAAGCAACCTGTTGTATCCCTAACATTTACAAAGTGTTCAATTGCTGAATTCCGAGGATGTAGTACCGCATATGACATTCTGCGCTTGGTTTGCAAGGAAATGTATTCGAAACCATTTATTTTATTCTTCTGTATTATGGGCCGATGAAAATATTCACGGAATAATTGAGCCGGGGCAAAAACAACGTTTTTCGATTAATAACTAACCTGGAATTGTTTATTCTTTAATTGGTCAGTTTGTTCTACCGCGAAAGATTAATGGAGAGTCTTACCTCAATTTTCTTCGAAATCATTTGCCACTTCTAGTAAAGGATATTCCACGAACAGTACACCAACGTATTGTTTTCATGGAGAAAAAAGTCACAAGCAATTTGGAAAAATATTTATTATGTACTATAAATTTTAATTACAGGCCAATGCTCCCACTATCTTCAGGGTTGCAAGAATTTTTTTTTTGCACGATGTTACTCCACCTAATTTTTACTTCATCATACGAGGATACCTCAATTAAATTTATCCAATTCGATGAACACGTTGGCCATATCGCTTCCCAGATCTTAACCCGCTGGATTACAATTTATGGAGTCACTTAAAATCTTATGTTTACGCTTTACCCATTCCTGATGAACAAACTCTTCTTCATTGGATTGAAATAAGGTGCCAGCAAATCCGTCACAATCCAAGAACCTTTGATAGTGAAAGAGGATCTATGAGAAGACATAGAAAAGTGTATTGAGACACAAGAACGTCATTTCGAGCTTCGAACGCTCTATGGACAAATGTTTATATGACAAAATATTCTTAAATTTTGACAAGGAACACGCTCCTTCATTTATGACATTCCGTTATGTTACACCCTGTATAGCATTTACGTTTTCTCTCAATATTCAACAGATTCTTGGATCTCAGGATAATGTAGTGTGAAATAAGGTGTGGAATATTTTTTCTTTTATTATTCTATGCAGTCACATAAAGGATTTATTTCCTAATTATCAAAAAATATATACAATATGTATTTAACAAATTCATTAATAAACCAAATTAAAACTTTTCTAGTATAGATGTTTAAAGAAAGTCAGTGATATCATAACTTTGAGGTGTATAGCTGTGAAAATAAAGATATTCTAAAAACCTGAGGATTTAAAAAATTAATAAATTAATAAAAGTCAGAGAGTTTTGGCTAAAACTATAGCATTAAAAAAGACTAGAACTATACCACAGTTTTTCTTTCCTATTATGCATTAGATGGCATCAAAAAAATCGCAATTTCATAATTTTACAACCTTTTAAAATCAGATTAACTGGATATTTTTAATTAACATGCGTGTAATTTTTGTAATGTTAAAAATATATATTATTTAGTCATATGCCAAGTTTTTAGTCATTACATTCATTAGTCATATTAAAAGTCGGCTATGCGAAACACCTACGTCATTAATAATCAAGCTTAAATCCTTTTCAACAAAAAATACCAACCTTTCTTGTGGCACGGGAAACATTACTTTAAAACTGACGACTCGTGTCACATTTAAAACAAAAAAATATCTGCATTATAAGTGCCATTTTAAATCATAATTTTGTAAGAAAGAATTTGGAAACTTGTATATTGGTACAAGTATTTTAAAAGTTCTACCAATCTTGGGATTTTTCGTGAGAAATAGACAATTATTTTTAGTTTGTTATAAATATTTAAAAAGCCAAACATGGTATGATATTTAAGATGGTCTTAGGCCACAATTCTAATGACTATGTTAATATAAAATCTTTGTTATAATTAAAATTTGTAATCTTATAATGGAAGAAATTATTTTCATTGTCAGAACATTAGGTCACAAATTTTAATTAGAACAAAAATTAACAACTAAACATATATAGTTGTTTGAACAATAGCAGTCCTAAAATCATTTTAAATCAATCTTACTATGTCTAAAGTGGGTTAGAACCCTTGAGGAGAAGCTAATGCTGGCGCGTTGTCCATAAAACAAAAATACGGGCGTTTTGTCAACCAAGTTGGCATTATCTGGAGTTGATTAAAGCTAACCTTATGCTAACAGTGCATTCTGTTTATGCCTAAATTATTATTACGGTTCGGTGAACCGTGACTCACTAACCAGAGCGGACTATATGGGACAGTCTTCTGTCACTATTCATACTATTTTTACACTTTGTTATTTCCAACTATTCAAATGCATCCAGCTGTCTAGTATTTGTTATATTCCTAATTAATCTAAAATCGCTACCATCTATTGAGCCGTATGCTCATTGAATCTAGTTTGATTTGATCGTCTAGTTTGTCCAACATACTTTTCATTACAGCTAATTTCGCAAATCTCCTAAAAAAAATCTGCTAAAAAGTTGTAATTTATTTTCCGATAATAAACCACTATCACCCTATATTTTTAATAATCTTACCAATACCACATACATGGAAAGAAAACTATTCGGTATCAAAGTAATTCTTGAACTTTTATACTTGTCACTAGAAAAATATTACTTGACATAATAAATTATTATTGTTTCAATAATATACCAATTGTAAACCAAAGACAAATATATTTTTGAGTTTCATTAGCGCAAATCTTTAAGTCAATATGAGTTTGATTTCTTCGAAGTATAAGATGTATTAAATATACTCTTAATAGTACACTTCTTTCGAGTACTGTTAACTGTGAGAGTAAGTATTAGGGCATCTTGAAGTAAATTCTTATGTAATTGTTTTTCTTGACATAAGAATACTACTCTTGGAATAAAACTACAAACAACTTTGCTGGAAGAATTATACATACTATTAATCCAATAACTGTTATCCTTGATTGAATACTTGCTAATCTCAATGTGAAGTATTCTAATGTTGGAACAAGTGAATTGCGCAGTGGTGGGAGGTAGAAAGCTATTCCTTTGCCAAACAAAGACAAAATACCTTACCTACTACGCCTCGAATTGCGTGTGCTGTACTTTGTTCACAGATGTTGATTATTTTGAAATAATTTATATTTGTAAAGTTACACTTGAAAAAGAAGTATATGAACATTATGAACTTTGAAATAAAAGTTAATGAGTCTACGATGGAAGAGCTATTAGCAAGTTGGGAATTGGAGTCTTCTTAATTTCAATATTAGAAGGTAAGTTTAATAATTCTAGTTTTACTGCATGCAAGCTATTTTAATTACGTTATACTTTACAAGAAATGAATACACAACGTCACTATATTGTAAGTTAAAAGGTATTCATCTGAAGTTTAATGGTTGTGTATAGATTTCCCAAGTTATTTTCCTTTTTGATAATGTTTGCTTGTGTATTATATATACAATCTATAGTCAATATCTGCATTTTTATTTTAGTGGCGTTTTATTATACAATACATATACAGGGTGACTCGTAAGTCGGCTTATTCCTTTGAGGGTGGGTTAGTAGAACTCATTTGCAATTGATTTAGTGATCCAATAGTTTTGAGATATTTTATTTTTAAAATAAAGAAATAATAAAACTTTCTTTAATATTTCAGTTTCCTGCGTTAGTTTACATAGTTATGTAACAAAAATTAGGTTAAATACTTTAATAAAAAAAAAATAAAAGGACGAGCCAAAAAGCTACATTTGTAAAAAAAAATTTCAACCCAATCGTACATTCATATGAATTTTTTTTTAACTTGATAATGCATTAAACGTGCAAATTATTTAAAAACTTCTCTACTTTATATATTACTTTACGAATGAGGTTTATATGAAGTTTTAAAAACTATATTTTACTTCCATAAATAATACAAAAATACTAGGTACAGGTATATCGTCCATTGTTTTCAAATTAAAGAGATACGGGATGTTTCTAAAGACATGTGCCATCGCTTAAACGGAGATTCTACACTCAAAAATAAGACAAATATACCTAATTCCTATCAACATAGGTTCATTTTTGCATCGTTTTTGAGATATTGAAGTTTTATTTTTCTTTGCGTTAACTGTAAAAAGTATATACGCCACTGATTTTTTTTAGTTTTTGTTGGCCCAATTATGTGGAAAGTTAATTGCTGAAAAAATTTCACTTCTTGATGTTTTCTAGATGTCGGCATCGTGTAGAAGATAAATGCAATTCTTAAAGTCTTTTAAGTCTATTAAAAAAAAAATGCTATTAAGTACCCTGCATAAAAAAATTGCATAATATATCTCCTACACGAAACCTAAATCAAGAGTAATACACTTGTTGAACGAAATGACACATTTCTCACATTAAGTGTTAAATGTAACAGATCGCAATAATCTCTACTTTTGAACTGAATAAATGAAATCTTATATTAAGTTTAAGTTAGTATTGAATATTGTTCGAAACTTCCTCTTAGCTGATGTAGAACCATTATTCTAAAGTTAATAATTAGTTATCATTAAAAGAAGGAGACTAAGATCCTTGATGGAAAAATATCTATTCTTGCGGATATATGAGTACAATAATGTCTTTATTTAAGAATAGTAGTCTTAAAAATAGTTTAGATATTTTCCATGTATAAATCGAGGATCGTAGGGAATCGAAACAGATTTTGGATTTTCTCATTCATTTTGAAAGGTCAAGGAATTTCAAAGTAGGCATCTCTTTAAATTCAGTTTTTCTTGTTTATCTTACTATGGTCGGTTTTGTAAATAAGAATAAAAGCCTACTTCCGCGCATTATGGGAAATCCCAACCTTAAAGTTAGCAGTATAAACTCATATATAAATAATCCGCTTTTTTACTGTCCACTATTAGCAACAATAAAACGTTTATTTTTAAATATTTTGTGTTATTTACATGCATTACCGGAATAAAAATTATGTTATGTTATCATAAATTCCAGTATTTATTGTCTTAAACCAGTTTTCTAGCAAATCATATGATTAAATTCAAATTAACCATAAAACAAGTTTGACCGACGCTGTCAACAGATTGAATTTGTTGCATGATTAATTTGAATATAAACTGAATCAGGTCGATAAATACTTGTATTTACGAGGTCGTAAAGTAATTTTTCTTTCCGTAGTTATACTTAAATGTCATAAGATATTTAAAAATATAATTTTCCGTTGCTACCAATACCAGATATCTAAAAGGGACTTAAATCTTGTTATTTTAAAAACACCATTTAGAAATGCTAAAAAAATTGTTCTTAGGTGGAAAGATTAGGGACACAATATTAACATTTATTTTCCTTTTAAAATAGTGAATAAACATTTTTAAATGTAGAAAAATGAAGCCACCGCTTTCATTAAAGCGAGACCGATGATTGTTGTGTTTGTTGGCACACGACCAAGGCGGAGTTTAGCTTACATGCTGTGATACTTCAGGGCCGCACTTAATTTTGTTACCGAATCATTTTAGCAGTGCTGATATATTTATATATATATATATATATATATATATATATATATATATATATATATATATATATATATATATATATATATATATATATATATATATATATATATATATATATATATATATATATATATATATATATATATATATATATATATATATTCTATTTTGAGGAAAATTATAATAAAACACAATTGTTGGAGGTCCTGCAAATGAAAAATTATTAGAAGAAATATATTATAGATAATGTAGCGGAGAAATATGGCCACAAAGTGTTGAGATTACCGCCATAGTTCTGTATTTTCAACCTGATTGAATTAATTTGGTGTAAATTGAAGAAAAATGTCAAAAATTTTTTTTCGAAATTCGATAGAAAAGTCGTAGAGTAAATTCAAAATAATGTGCTGAATATTAACAAAGAAGATTGGGAAAAAGGAATTAGGAAAGTAATTACAATTGAGGATGATTATTTAAAAATTGCCCAAATTTCATATAAATTGTGGAAATAAATTTATTATGAATTTGAACGAGGATAGCAGTTCATCTGAAAATAAAGAAAAGGGTGAGAAGGGCGAGTATTCAGAGGAAGAAACAATGTGAGGTGAGGTAAAGTGAAGTGATGTGAGGTGAAGGAGTGAATTAGTGAATCAACGGCATTATTTAATTTAATTTAATTTTGTGCTTTCGTATTTCAGGATGTTATTATTTATTAATGTTAGTATTTTTTTTTTCATTTTGACAAAAATATATTTCTGTTTTTATTGCAGTAATAACTTTATTGCAGAATTTATTTTTAGTTGTTTTATTGTGAAAAATATTTGTTTCTGTTACTATATTGAGAGTATATTTTTTGTTTATTTTGATTTTAAAGGTTTTCTGTTACTTTTTAAATAATCTCTTTATTCTACACTAATATTCCATACCCATCCTTTCCTGGCAAGAAATGCTCATACCTCCTCTCGGTTGTTGCTGGGTAGTAACAATTTATATTAAGCGAACTGGAATACTGTAACTGCTGTATGTGTAGTCAATACGGTAAATTCAATACTTTTATTTCAAGCTAATACTTTTTTGTAATTGTTAAATTGTTGCTAGCTAAACTGAGCACAAAACTTACATTAAAGAAGTAAACGAACGAACAATACAGTTAAATCCGGCTCTGCGTATCTTAGCGTCTTGTCCGGACGTCCCGTCACAATATAGGTTTCCTCAACTATACCACTATTCATTTTAGGGATAGTCAATGATCCAAATTTGAAACTCGCCATTGATATCTCTCTTATCTGAAAGGATAGAGGATATGTTGAGTGACGAACGTGATTGGTTTTACAATTTCGAGGGAGTAGTTGTATGTCCACGTTTTTTTTCAACAGTGTAACTCCTCCCCGTGTAGCCCCGGTTTTGAATTCGGGGTTGTTAAATTTATATGATGTGTTTACTTTCTTATACCTAATATAAGGAAGTATAGTGATCGTGATTTTTGTTGACCTCGAGATTTTGTTTTATAGGTATTGAATTTAATTACAAAAATGTCAATCTCAATAAGAAGAAATTATTAAAATATATGACATGAATTATTATTGACAGTATCGAATGACGCTGATAATTAATTATTTAAAAATTTTAATGAAACATTTCAAGGTACGCTATTAAAATTTAATTGCGGTGAGTGAAAAATTAGATAGAATGATTTTTTTACGTCAGAATGATATATACTGGTATAAGAAAGTTATGTGCTGGCCACATCAGATATTTTACTTTGAAAAGATGATTTTACATATTTTTGTAAAAGACAACAATCCATAAAAAAATATTATCTATTTGATGTCTTTCGAAACAAACCATGACACACAACCATTTTCTTCGACATTGCTATCTGCTGCAGCTAGGAAGCTAACCTTTGAGAACTCTAAGCAGTGACTAGTTGCGTTTGCCATATAATGGTTAACTCTGCTATCGCACCCGCATAGACCAATTTAGTAGGAAAAAAAGATGTCGAAAATTTATTTTTGGGGTGCAAGCATGTTTGTTCGATTATAAGAAGAAAATAATACATTTATTCATTATATTTATTTTAATTGAAAATCTGATCGTAATCCGTTTGACATAATCTAATAAGAATGTCATGACTGTTTCATTTGTTTATGGTATCCATTATTTTGAACTTTTCGTTCTAAGGCGGAAAGTACTTTTCGACCTGGAAAAGTAGTCCCTAGCAACCACAATAAAAAGTAATACCTATTAAAAAAAGGTGATCTATTCGTCCAGATATTTGAACCAAAAAATTTCACTTTTCAATTAAATCGAATACATTTACATTTACATTTTATTCTGGGATTCTCATCTGAATGCGATAGGATAAAAGTTTTAGGTAGATAATAAATTAAACTCGACACTTCAAATCACAGAAACTATTAAAACAACTACCTCACAAGATACCACTGGATTCAATAAGTATTCATAGTATTAGAAGCAAAAAAATATTGATAAAAGAAAGTTGACCCACCAAAAAAAAAAATTGCATTTTTGAAACGATACCCCACAGTTACTATACAAAAACGATTTCCAGCCCCCTGAGGAACTTCGATATTTGTTTTCTTCTAATACTATGGATACTATTATTTAATCCAATGTCATCTTTCATCTAGGTGAAATAGTTGTAGTAATTGCAAAGTTGTTTGATTTATTATCTACCTAAAACATTTATATTAGCGAATTTAGATAAAAATGACAGTGTAAAATGTGAGAAACTCAGTGACGGCAGGTGGATTTAGGTTACTTATACCATGTCTCAATATTGGAACTCAAGCAATATTTTAGGGCATGACTATCAGTACTGAATCGTAAGTGTCCTACTGATTCTGTGACTGAATGAACAAGTTTTGCAGAAAGAGATTTGGAAAAGAAATTTAGAAAAAAGTTGCAAAAATGCGCTGCCACTCCAGATTGTGTCCACAATTAGTAAAATATTTGCAAAATAGCTTTATAGTAATTGGAAGGAAAATTTATAGACCTGTCTTTTTTTTGATTTTGATGTCATAACTTTACAAAAAAATCAAAATTCTCGAAAATAAAAGTTACTAATCGATAAATTTTTCTTCTGATTACGAAAAAAAAATATTTTATTAAAAATATAGAGATAATCTGGGGTAGCAGCGCATGTTTTTTACTTTTCTCCTCAGATTTATTTGTGTTCCTTTTCTGCAAAGCTTCTTCATTCGGTGGTACTGATAGTCATGCCATAATACTTGGGTTCCATGCTCATATTGAGATATGGTGTAACCTAAATCCATCAACCACCACTGAAGAAACTATAGATATTTTATTGTTATCATATTAGGTTTGGAAAGATGCTTACATAGTACGCAATAAATAATTTATTAATATTAAAAACACGAAGCAAAAAAAAAGACAGGTTTTTAAAATGTGAATTACTTACATTTAAAAAATACTTTTATTTAATAACGGTTTATTATGATAAATGCTATTATTGATCATTCACATTAATGATGTGTGATGAATTTTATATATATAATTATTTTCAATATTTTGTACAATACATAAATTAAATTAAATTCATCCGTGTAGAAATTATAACTTAGAAATAAGTTTTAGAATTTGTAGTAACCAATCACCCTGGATCAACTTTTCCTATTTTTCGTATATAAAATATTAACAAAAAAATGTACATATATAATTATAATAATAATAATCTAACAGTGTGGTAGATATTTGTGTTAACAAAACATTTTTTTTAAATGAAGATTTAGTGGCAAAATTGAAAGTTTGCCTAGATCAGATGAAACTTTATAGACGTGTCGTTGAATTATTTATTGAAAAACAATTTTCACATTTCTAGTATTAAAGTAGAAAGTTTGACCGGTTTATTAAAATATGTAAGTTATAAGTTATAACTCTTAATAAAAATATTATCAAATATTTGACTCACCATTCAATCACATTTTTCTAAAAAATAGGAAACCAAAAAAATCTACAACTTTAACAACTAGTTTTTTTCAGTTAAATCTCTTAACACACATCGTAATTTAAGTCACATGATTTGCCACTAATAACTTACAAGTTAGTACAATTAATAAATATTCGTACATATTTTACAATCATCATCTACATCTAATTAGAGAAACAACAATTAAACAACATCAAGAGAGTTCGAAAAAGTCCGAAAAGTTGTCGTCGAACTACGCGAGATCATTCATGGCTATGTGCGATCGGAAAACTCGACAAGCATCCTGAAAACAACTGAATAACAGCAACCCGCGCGACTGAAAGATAAGACGAAATGGCGCGTGCGCTCCCTTGGTGGCCCTACCCAGCATCCGAGCAACAGAAGGACTAATACCGCGTGTTTTTCTTAAGTTTACAAAGTAATTAACCCTTTCACCTACTTGGGCATATTTGTTATATTTGTACCTTGACAAATACATTATTTTGCAGTTATTTGCAACTTCGCCTCACATTACTACACGAATTTTCCATTAATACATAACACGACAAGTGTTGTGTATTAATTTGTCTAATTAATTTAATTACATATTAACATATTTTTTTTTTCTTAAAACACACTATTTCTTAAATTTGCTATCAACATTGATCTAATTTCTGTGGTGGTTATTGTTATTTATTATTAATAATTAACATGTTGATTTATACAGGGTGTTTCAAAAAAATATACAGCAACGCTAAACTGGATATTCACAATCCAAAAATAACAGAAAAAGTTCCTATAAACATGAGCCCGGAAACGCCTCGTTGCTGAGATACAGGGTGCTAAAACTTACAAAAAAATACTGTTTTTCCTGAAAATTTAATCATCGAAGTATTATATTGATACTTGGGGTAAGTAGGTACTGCATAGAAGGTAATTCTTTCACTTGAATGAATTTAATTTATTTCCAGCAGCGTCGTGCTTATGGGTAATACAAGTAATATAATTGTACAAAAAATATGGTACCCCACTGTGTTTTTGTTATTTTCATAGCTTTTTTAAAATTGTCCTTTTTATCTAAACAAAAACTGCCTCTTGGGTTGTTTAAACTGAATGACCCGTTTTTTAAGAAAATTGACCAAATATGTATTTATGTACATTGAATTATTTTATGATGCGAAAAAAATTACAAGTATGCTTTGAAACGTAAATAAATATAGTTTAAAAAAACTAAAAAACACGCTTTTGAAGCATATCAAACTAAAAAGTGAAAAATAATTATTAATATAAACTGAAAACAATAATGAACGAAAAATACTAGTATTATTGTGAAAAAAAGCGTGGGTTGCTCGATATACGAAAAATATGGCACAAAGCGCCCCACGCTTTTTTCACAATAATACTAGTATTTTTCGTTCATTATTGTTTTCAGTTTATATTAATAATTATTTTTCACTTTTTTAGTTTGATGTGCTTTAAAATCGTGTTTTTTAGTTTTTTTAAACTATATTTATTTTTCACTTTTTAGTTTGATGTACTATGAAAGCGTGTTTTGTAGTTTTTTTAAACTATATTTATATTGCTTATTGATGCTGATATTATAACATATTACGATCCAACAGATATTTCTGAAAAAAAAAAATATTTTTTTATTTCAGCCATGGGATTTGAACTCACGCCCGAGGAGTCCGTTGTTTCGCGTCGACTAAGACTTGCCCGCTCGGCCAACGACCGAACTGTTAATCACGGAATATACTTACAATATTAAGCCTCTTGCTCTCACGCAGAGGATACGTGAGGAAAGGACTGGCGATCCTGATCAGGATAATGATATAAACTTATCAAATTATTGTATTGTTACCGGTTCTTCGTAAGTGTACAAAGTTTCAATTAAATCTGTCCGTTTAAAGTGGATCAAAATCGAGTCCAATGAGTCGGTTACAAACAAACAAACAAACAAGCAAACAAGCAAACAAGCAAGCAAGCAAGCAAACATACAGGTGAAGCTAATAAAAGCGTGTTAGAAATGACAGATTATGATCTACTGTCAGTATAAATAAATCTCATCTTTTGTCACCTATTTCTGATTTTAATGTTACACTTGTGCTTAGATTTTGTTTATGAAAATGATCTTTATAAATTACTTTTCAAATGAATTGGCTGACATACTATTAGTTAATTGAGAGGCGAAGCAAAATGCAAGCGAAGTACTAAGAATGTATCGTCACAGCATCCTTATGTTATGGTGGCATCGAAATTTTCCGCAAAGAAGAAGCATATTTGAAAATTTATTTCACTGTTCTTTAAAGCCACACAAAGTTAATTTTGGACGCAGAAGATACCGTAGTAGAATGTGGTTCCAACACGATGGGGCACTTTTACATTTTGCAGTCGATGTTCGAGCATATCTCAGTGAAACATACGGTGACCGTTATGGAAGGCATGTAGTTTTACAACCTTGTTCGCCCGATATAAATCCACTGCATTCTTATCTCGGGGCATTCGAAGGAAATTGTTTATAAAAAGCTTGTTCGTACAAGAGAAAAATTAATGCAACAAATAGAGAAAGCATTTCGAAAAATTGAACAAAATCGTTATGATTCTCGACGAGTGAGAAAATCTTTACGAAGTAAACTAAATGCTTGTAATGAAGATGACGGTGGTCATTTCCAATATTTTCCTTAGTTAATTAATTTTTTAGAAGTCCCATGATTACCTAAGTTTTAGAAGAAGATTACAATCTTTTTAAAGATAAGCTATTCTTCTTACAAGATTTGACTCCACAGTATGCAATATCAGTGTGTGAATATTTGGACCGCAGATTTTCAAATAGGTGGATCGGTGGAATATATTCAATTGATTGGCCGGCCAGTTCCACAGGTTTGACGCAACTGAATTTCTTTATATGGGGACGCATTAAAACCAAAGGTTGTGCTACTAAACCGGAGAATTTAGAGTTCTCAAAGCAGATACCTACTACTTAGTTTTTTTTTGCTAAAAAAATCTAGATTAGAAAACGATTTACATTTCTATGCAAGATTACAATGATACTGTAAGTACATCAGCGAATACAAATATTAACAATTGTCCAATCATATCAATAATAGCATATCTGAATAATACCTGAAAATATAGCTAACTGTGATAAATGTAAAACCAATACCTAAATTAAATTCTAGTGGATATGATAAATAAGAATGCTTTTATTATTTATTTTTTTATATGGTTCAGACGTTTTATTTTTATTTGATCAATTAGTTTCTAATTTTTGTTTGTTTTTTACAAGTGTGGCTTATTTTTGTTTTGAATATATTGTTATTTTCATGTTTACTTTTGTTAGCACATTATTCCAACTTCATGATTTTAAATAAATTAAAACAAGTTTTAACAACATATTTATATTAACTTAACGATCAAATGTCAATATGAAAAAAACTGGCCATCTAAATTGGAATTTGATACGGTCACTACTCCAGACTGAGTCAACAAATACGATTTATGGTATATTATACGGCCTATAGCTCATAAACTGGTCTAAATTATTTCATTTTTAACAGCTTTTTCTTAGTATTTTCATTAATTCTGAAGAAATTTATTAGCAGTAATTTTTCAATTATATTTCCATTGATTTTCCTTTTTATTGTTTAATTTATCAAGACTAATTGCTAAAATCAGGAAATAAACTTAAGTTCAAATCTGAGATATTTTTAGTAAAGGCAAGAGTTTCTAACGTACATATACATACAGAGTGTGCGTATTCGAACCATAAAGATGTCTTTCAGTGTCTCGATCTCATCTAATGCATCCTATAATTATCATTGATAATGAAAATGCACATTTGAAAATAGTTTTTATGGTAAAAACCAAACAATATTTACCTTGTGAACTTATTTATATAACAGCTCCTCCCTGTTTCATCGCCTTTGTCTCCACCAATGCACAGAGGGCCAGAAAATTCAAAAAGTGGCCAAAAATCTGAAAATGGGCTAAAGGGTTTCAGAATCCTAGACTTTACATGGAAAAATAATTTAAAAAAAATTAAATCACCTAGGGGTAACTTGTAGGGGAGTATAAGGTTATTAACTGAATTTACTAGACTTTTTGATCATTGTGCAATAAACTATTATAAACAAAGAAATTACTAACAACAATAATTGAATCCCAATAAAATACGTTACCTATTACTAAATACACTATAAGTAATATTAAGATTAATACTAAAAATTTATGTCACTGACGTCCTCGTCTTCCTTGTCGGATGAAGAAATTTCGCTACTTCGCGTCTCAAGCTGTGAAACTCTAGGAGATTCTGGTTCCGTTGATTCTAGCGAGGGTGCCTCTAATAAGGAAATAATTTCAGGAGATATATTCGATTAGTTTCGTGATGGGCACTGCCGCAAAGATGAAATTACTGGATGGGAAGTTGTAAGGAGTCTGTTCAGCAAATCTTGGTTTCCCGTTGTACGGGAAATTTTTCGAGTGTTTCTCTTTAAAACTTTTGAGATCCTTATTTCTTGATGGGCCTCTTCTGACAATTGACCAATAGGTAGAACAGCTTCTTTGATCATTATGCCTCCATGAAGTAATATTTTATGTACGCTAACGGGCATATAATACCACGGATATTTAGCGACATATAGTTTTGCGGTTACCAAAACATATTTCTCAAACGCTCTCACATCGATTGCATAACCACAAGATAAGGTGCGTAATATCACACCAAATCTCGTAATACCTTCTTTATCGATGCTCGTAATTCACTGGAAAGTGAGGGGTTACAAAAAATCGTCGAGCCGTGTTGCCGTCATAAGTGGTTCGGCTACCTCCATTCTTAGGTTTATCCACGAGCAACTCTATTCTATCTCTGAAGTTCTGCTGTATGGTACTTTTCTTGTTTTCGAAAACTGCATTATTTTCGATTCCTCGAATTTGCCAGACTTTAAGTTCTAATCTGTAGAAAATGTGCAGCAAACATTCAAAAAATTTGATCCAGCCATGTAGACTTTACAATCCAAATTTCAAATTTTCCTGGAGAACTGTTCTTTTTAATACTTTTTTGATGGCATTCATCTCTGGGAGTTGCGTTACATATATAGCAGGTTTGTGAAGAAACTGTTTCCGTAATTGCATTACACACTTTTCTGTTTATCATCGTCATCACACAAACATGAGAAACTGCAATTTCTTCATTACCTAACATATCAGTAGTCGGTCGAAATTCCCAAATTTGATTTTCATTGTATGCTGTCTTCTGTACTGTCAGTTCTTTCGTTTCTTTCGTTTCTTGGATTGGAAGCATACAGGTCCACAAAATCGAGTTGACGATGGATGGGGATTTTGCCACACAATCATTTTATCTTTATTAGGTTGCTCATGCGGAGCAACAGTGGTAATGGCACTATACACGTTACAAAAAATCGTCATCACCAAGACCAACCTCGGCGAACATTGGTTTGTATTGTGAGTGACCTGTGCTTCCACCACTTCCCCATTTTATTAACAATTTCAAATTCATTAGAAGATCACTTGATAATGAAAGAAGTACCAGTTTCTGCAATTCTAGTATCCTTTTTACTGTATGATCCAAGAGATCTTGTAATAAAATTTCTGCAGACGATTCGGTTACAATTTGCCCTTCTTTTTGGGGATAGCAAAATAATTTTGCTTTCCGGAGCTTGTGATAGGAGGGATAGATATCGGCAAAATATTCTTTTGCTATTCGTCTATGAACAAGATAAGAGTGTTTGCTATTTTTCGTTTCAATCATTACTGACAGAGCTTCGTCTGGGGTAAGTGGAATTATTTCTTTTGACTTCTTACTCTTTTGCCAAGCTTTCCTCATTTTACTGGCTCAAGTCGAAGTGGTCAAAATTGCTTCTGAGGCAAGTTTTGCACCAGCCTCCTTTCCTTCGTTCTTAAGTTTTTTGCATACAGTCGAAGCTAGCTCCCTTCTTTCGAACGTCGATGACAGTGTTGCAGTCTTTCGACGTTTGGTTCTTTCACTGCTCTCAGAAAATTCTAAAGCTGGACGATAGCATAGCTCCTTTCACCTCCAGATGAGGTTCCTGGTCGTGGCTCAGCATCCGGATCAATTTCTTCTTGAGTTTGTTCAAATACAAATTGAACACTTAACCACTCCTTATTTTTCTCCAAAAATCTATTCGTTTTTCTTGCGCATTGATCAAGCTTCGAATAAACGGCGCTGCAAAACTTCGAATTGATATTCGTCAATTTTAACATGGCGTCTTCATCACTCTCGATTTTCTAGTGTCCCACCAAATAATTGAACAAACACTCCTCGATGTTCTTTTATATATGCCTACAAATTTTTTCTCATATGTCACGTCACATTTAATGTCATAATTTTTATATAATGCAATTTTAATTAAATAGTTTTTTATTCGATTAAAGTTGTCTAAAGCAATGTGTCGTATTATTACAATATATAGTTTTCTTTTATTACTAAAAATATACAAGAATAAAGTCGTCCCTAGCTTGCTCTAGTTATAAGTATGAAAATAAAATAAAATGGTGGACATTTTTCAATATGCGGTTTTAAATCTAAATACGTGATTCCTATTGTTTAATTTTAGGTGTAACTCGGTTCGCAAATAAAAGGGTGGGTAAATATATAGCGGGATTTAAAACTTCGATTATTTATAATTAAAGTTGTCCAATGCTCTAGAGCTTTGGCACGAGCCTTGGGAGCATCCTCCATAGAAAATCACACAAAGAGAAAATATAACAATTCCAGCTCGCAAATAAACCTTTAAAAGAGTCACTTTGTAGCAATCAAAGCAAATATTAATAAAGAATTCTTTATGTAGAAACTTAAAATTATATTTTACTGCCCGAACGTATGAGGAAGAGAACAGAATTAATTAAACCCGTAGGTTACTAAGTAGACGGTGCAGCTAAACTGCATGGACAAAATTGAATTCATTTTGATAATAATTAAATGTGCCTGAAGGGATAAAACTATTTTATTTTACCGGTTGTGCATTTAAAATGTTTTGAGAGTTACTAATTGACTACTGAATTGTAGAATGCAATTTAAGTTGACAAATACAAATGAAATTTTGAAAGGTAGAATATTTCTGAGGCATTTCTATTATTATATCCGGCATTCATTAACATCTATAATCTTAGAAATTAATTGCACTTTGCCTAAACTGAATTCAGTTGAATCTGGACTAAAAATACGTCATAAAAATTGCAGCAAGAGAGATCTACGGGTTGTTTCAACGAGAATTTATCAGCAAAACAGTATTACAAATGAAAATCAATAGCACAATAGGATTCCTGAGGAAGCACTCCACAATGCAAAAATAAAAGAATTTCCAAATCGGGAAAATTGTTTAGAAATTATTGAACCTCATTTATAGTAAATTTGAAATTATGCATTAATGTTGACAAGGAGTGTCATTAACTAACCACCAATCCTAGCCAAATGTAAAAGAGATGGATATCCATACTGCAAAAGGTAACTAATTTTTGATGATAGTTAGATGGCCAATATAACTATAGTAAGCTGTGGTATCATAGTTACTTGCAAAAATGATCTAACTTAGCAATAGTTGCTTGTAGTAAGTTGTGGTAAGCTCACAAAATTATGGTTTTTGTTAGCAAATTTTCATTTTTGGTGGTTGTTGCTATAGTACAAATTATAAATTAAACACTGTTTTTTTCGATGTGTCATTATTTTGTCGAATAGTGATGATGAGAGCTGCACACCGTCCGATTTACGAGAAGATGCAGGAAAATTTGAGGAAGGTTTATGGTCGGAAAAAAGCAAAGCAAGGTACGAAAAGGCGTACAACATCTATAAAAATTGGTGCGCCGAAGAAGGTGCCAAAATTGTTCGATCCGAGATAGTTCTACTGGCTCATTTTAGCGAATTAGCAAAACAGAAAAAATGTACACCCTCTGGTTATTTTATGTTCCATGTTACGGACAATATTATTCCTTAGAGAAAGGGTTGATATCAAAATGTGGAAATTCATTGGCTCACTTAAAACGCCAGAGCATTGATCATAAACCAAGGAGTCTAGTAAGTGTACCAAAGAGAATGTAGACGAAATTTTAGAGAACGCACCCAAGGAATTACTTGTTCAAAAGGTATCAAGGTAGCTTTTATTTACAAAATTTTGTTTTTTTATTTTACTTCCTTATCCCTCAAAGTGAGGAAGTTTATGTATTCGTGAAAAAAATTTTGAAAATTTTTATTGCATTTTTGGGCGAATCTCGACGAATTATGACGAAAAAATTTCAGACAGAAATAATTTCTGTCTGTGTATCTGTGTGGTTCGCGATAGCAGCTACATTTTTTGAGATAAAGCTTTCAAATTTGGTACACACATTCTAGAGGTCAAGGAAGAGATTGAGTTCATTGATGAGCAAAATCGGTCCCAATGTCTAAAAAATATATTAGTGACATTCCACCAATGTGACTTTTTTGAAACGTCAAAATGTGACTTTTTTGAAACGTCAAAAAATGTCACTTTTTTGAAACGTCAAAGTGACTTCCTTGAAACGTCAAAATGTGACTTTTTTGAAACTTCAAAGAATGTGCCTTTTTTGAAACATCAACAAGTACTTTTATTATAAACTCCACCACACGTCGAGTTTTACTACAGTGAGAAAGTTCTGATCCCCAAGAAATTGGCAGTAATTTTCTTAAATGTTTTAGGTGGCACTTGTAATTAAAAAATCAGGGGCTTACAGATGTGATCGGGTTGTACAAAATGAAGATAACAGACACCAACATTTTAGAAAATAAAGTTAGTATAGAAATTCTACAGTCAAAAATTTTAAAAACAAGAGCACTCATGATAACTAGCCCAAATTGAATTGCAGTTGTAAAGGAATACATGAATCAGTTTTCAAAAAACACAGCAAGCTTTTTAAAGCTCAGCAAAGTTGACACGTTTACTGGGCACTTATTCAAGTTAACTGCAGCAATTTTGCTTGCAAACAAAGAAGGAGACCTCCTTCAACTGCAGAGGTTGTGAGGTTGGAAATCAAGTGCAGTGGCCGACGGTTATTTAGATTCTTCTGCAAAAAGCCAGACACAAACACAGATGTGTTATCAAATGACAGAACAGCAGTTTCTCAATAAAGTTTGTACATATCTTGTAACCCATCGTGTGAACAATCAGCATCAACACAAGAAATAAATATTTCGATGAGTGAAGTTCATCAGGGAATATATGTTTCGACAAGTGAAGTTCAGCAGGGTCTAACAATTTCACCTAATGCATGTAACAATCTATCCATTAATTATAATAAACAAAATGATGTTAGTTAATAAAAAATTTTGCTAGTTATTTTTGTTGTTTAAAATATCCTTTTTATTGTTTTAATCAAAATAAAAATTAAAAATCAGGTTTTTTGGATCTATAAAAAATATTAAATTAAAAAATCAGACAACACCAAAAAAATTCAAATATTTAGACATTTGTTTTTCGCCCGGGTGGAAAGTAAAAGTCAACAAAACATCATTTTCAAACTTTTAAAAATTCATAAATGTCTACATCACATTTACGGTTGTAAACAAAAATATTTGTGGACTATCAAAATTAAAATATTTTCTAATGATACTTTTCTTGGACTCGTGAACTTCAATATTAACTAATGACATTAGCCGAATAACAGATTTAATATCACAACTACAATAAAATATTTAGGTATAAAAAATTCCGCATCGAGGTGCAGTCGACGATATTATTGCACATTGTAAAGAAAACTTTAAATCCTTTATATTTAACTTGGCAAACATTTAAAGTTTACTTTACAATGTGCAATAATAGACCCTGTATCTTGCTTCCTGCTATTCCTTACATTGTTTTATAAACGCATCTATTAAAAATGGTTAAATCGTTTTACTAAAGTAGAACGCAAATAATTAACTGATGTAATTTTAGGCATGAACATTTTGGTAGTGTATTTATATTTAGACCATAAACGCAGTAATTTACATTACGGTTCCTATAACGACATAAATATACATACATTTAGCAAAAGCTATTTTATAGCCCTTGTTTTATTGTGTACTCATCTAACCAATTATTTGAATTGCTTTGTTGAACTGTTTGGATTTTCCACTTGAATTCGTACTTCAATTTAACTTTTCATACTGTCGCACCATTATTAATTATCCGGGTTTTAAAATTTAAATAAGCTTCTTAGTAGATTATAAAATTTAAATGATACCGCTCTGTACTTTGCGGAAAAGAAACAGTGTGTTGTTCGTTCAGTTTCACACCATTAAAATTTGATAGAAAAATCCTGAGGTTAAAACAAAAAAATTAAAAACATCAGAGATAATCCTTTTAAGTTAGAAATGCACTTGCGAAATGCTGTTAAAACGCCACACTTGCGGACAGCGAGGCACTTACTCAAAGGAGTACTTCCTGATCCCCAGATACAGTCACAATTTACTGTTTGCTACGTTGTTAAAGCAAATGTTTTTGTCTGGAACATAAAGTAATAATTAATGTTGAATCTTTATACATAGTGAAATAGTGTGTCATATAGAATTTCGGTTCAATTTTCTTTTTCAATATTGCAACCTTAAATAATTTACAAAACGAACATTACTTGACATAATTACTAGAGTTGGCAGAAATACGCGGCGGGACATAGGCGAATGCATCATAATAAGCGTAATAAAAGTAACAACAGCAATAAACTGTTACAATTTATAATAATATATGCACAACTTACCCTCTTAACTAGCTTAATGAACTAGCTTGATTATCACAAACTGGAGAAGATCTGTAAAAATTTTGCAGCATCAGGTATGCTTCTATGGTTGTCTCCGTGAGTTATGTTCGCTGTGGTGAAAAAATATGCTTACATTTTAACAACGACCGTTCGACATCTATTGATGAAATACAGGCATACTTAAAATAGTCTTTGAACATACTGTTTTGTAAGTTTTGTATGGCATTATGTAGTCTTTTCTAGTTCTTGTGAATAGTTTTTAAAGCTGTTTCAACAGAAATATCTTCGAATTTTGTCTGACTTTCCTTAATAGCTGCAGCCTCGTCAGGATTGAATTGTAGTATCACGGTTTTCATTTGTTGTAAATATTCAGCATAATAAAAGGCTGCTTTCTACCATGTTTCCCAACATGTAAGAATCGACTGTGGTGGTTCGGAAATACCGGGACACTTGCTGTGAAATGCGCGAAGATGTTTAGGAAATTTACGGAACACTTTTTTTGTACTTGCTATTAATGCATCTGCCTCTGGAACACCTTGTCGAATAGTTTCTGCTACAAGATGTAAAGCATGCACTTTACTCGTAACATGTACCAACCTACAACTATGCTCTTGAAGAGAACGGCTTACCAAACGCATTATCGCATCACCATAGGCCACAAACATCAACACTTGACTTCTTGACAAATCAAATTTTTCTAACGTCTCCAGCACCACCCGCGTAATTGTTTTGCCAGTACACTAAGTTAGTCTTTTGTTAGCTAGTAATAGTAAAAAAGTCAGTTTAAGAGGGTCCAGTACACGTACTATAACATTTACAATAGAATATTTTTTTACGATCTGTCATCTCGTCAACACCTAACCAGAGCCGTGTATTTTTTAATACGCATTTGATCTTATTTACAATATCTTCGCGTACAGTTGGTACATAGTTACGCAACGTTGCGCTGCTTGGTAACGTCACCTGGGGATTGTATTTATTCCAGAATTTCCGAAATGATTGTTTATCGAGTATGTGCAGCGGAACATAACAGGCATCAGCATTAACAGTAAATCGAACGTGAACTCTGTTCCTGTCGATGGAACGCATTTTTTTTTAGTGTTATGCTGCACAGTATTTACGTGACGTCTACAATCATATTTATCCTAGCACAGCAGGTCTGTGTCGCACACCTTACAAGTTATTGTAGCAGCATTATAGAATTAATCCAGGAATACGCCGTATTAGTGTGACGTCAGAAGCCGCCATTATTGTCATAGGTCAGGGTGCATTATCCAAACAAACTTTGTTTGTATTTGTATTTGTGTGGGACGTTGTGTTTTAGAGCTTTAAAAATTAAGAAACTGCTATCAGAGTGTTTAAAACATAGTGAATTGGACTATATATAAATAATAATACTAATACAGGAAAAAAATTGGTAAGTAAATTATTCTATATAATTAAATTTACAAAAGGAAAAGTACAACATAACCTCAAATTTTCAAATTTATGAATTTTGCTGTTTTTTGGCGTATCATATTTTTATGAAGGTTGAAAAACTAGCTTAGGGATAAAATGTAATCTGTACTTTCAATTAAAGAGTAATGAATTAGTGGTACTGGTATGTTTTAGATATAGAAAAAATGGTGATGTGTTGGGCACCCGAATGTAAGCATTACAATCAGAGGGAGACATGCAAATTCTTTAAGTTTCCAAAAGATGCGAAGGAAAGAATGAGGTGGAAGAAATTTATTAGGTAATAGATAGAAACGTTGATTTTTAGCGTAGTTTAAACTTATAAGCATTTTTTCTTTCTAGACGATCTGAAGAACCTGGTCCTGGAGCATTTCTATGTAGCTGTCATTTTCCAGGTGGGAAAAGAGAAAATGGTCCACAGCTTTTTCAGCACAACATAGCAAAACGTTTTTCTTATACATCACCAGAAAAAAAAGATAAGAAACGTCTAAAATTAACTCGTAGTGATGTAGCCGAAGCATTAGAAAATATTACTAGGACCCAATCAGGTATACCCGAGGATATTCACCAGGTAGAAATAGAAAGGTAGATCATTCTATTTATTGAATTGTATGAAAATAATAATTTACATATTTTTAGGGCAACATCTCCAACGGCTTCAATTGAAGCAACTGAAAACATTTATTTAAATCCTCAGCCATCTACGTCTAGAGCTGCAGATGACAAAGACATTTTGTCTACAACCATGTTGAATGCAGAAAATTACTTTTTAAGAAGGGAGTTAGAGCAAAAAGAATCAATGCGAAGAACTGCTTTCACATATGAAGAAATTTGCCATTTTGATAATTTAGTATCTTTATATACTGGTCTACCCAATGCTGGAATTTTTGATAGTGTTTATCAGTTGTTGGAAAATATTGAAGTAAATTATTATTTAGAATGGAATGTGGATAAAATTTCAAAGAAAGATCAACTTTTAATGTGCTTAATGAAATTAAGGCAAAATTTTCCCCACGAAGATCTTGCTCAAAGATTTGCAGTGTCCCAGGCTACAGTAACGAACATCGTAATAACATGGATCCATGTTTTACATGAAATTTTATATAAACAGATGATGTCGTCCATACCATCACGAAATAAAAACAAAACCTGTCTACCAAATTGTTGTAGTACGTTTACAAATTGTCGAATAATTCTTGATTGCACAGAAATAGCAACTATGGTGCCAAGAAGTTCCATGACTGCACAGAAAGCGACGTACAGTGCATATAAACATAAGAATACCTGGTAAGCACTTATAGGGGTTGCTCCAAATGGTGTTGTAACATTTGTAAGTGATTTATATCCAGGTTCAACATCGGATAAGAAAATTGTTCAACATTGTAAAATTCTGGAACAAATGGAAACTGGAGATTTAATTTTAGCAGACAAAGGATTTCTTTTGAAAGATATTCTTCCACCTGGCGTAAATTTGAATATCCCACCTTTCTTGGTTACATCTCAATTTACCCCTGAGCAAGTTTATCGAACTGAAACTATTGCAAGGGCAAGAATTCATGTCGAAAGGGCTATAAGACGTATGAAATGCTACAAAATTTTAGATTTCATACCTTACAGTCTGCAGAGTCATGCAAGCTGTGTTGTCCAAGTGATTGGAGCTCTTACTAATTTACAACCCCCTCTGATTAGAGAAGTTGCACAAGCATATTCTTCAAGTACTGACAATGAATGAACCTTACTTGTGCAGCGGATGTACTATGAAAATTAAGAATGTAAACTCAAATGTAAAATCTGTTACTGTAAATTCAATATAGATTTTAAAATCAATATGTTTATCTTATTTTTATTGATAACCGTTGTCCTATGAATTTTATACTGTTAAATATTTTTTTCATATGCTCATAACCAATAAAAATCTATCTAAACTCAGTTTTTCCTATAACTCGGTGTAAGGTCAAAATAATCTGTCAAAAGTTTTTTAAAATAATTATTGAAAAGTTTTAAAATGTTTGGGTTATTATTTTTATTTTTTTTGGTCAGAAATGCAATAAAACAATGCAAAATAAGTTTTGTAATATTTATTTCAAGCTTTCATATTTATTATATATGGAATAAATTTCTCCAAATAAAATTTTTTCAATAAATCCATATTTTCTTCCCATTCCTTGTATTTCGGGATTTCTACAATTTCGCACTCTGCTGGAGTCCACACTACCAGAAAACACTTTTCTTTATTGGTAATGTGTAATTGTCCTTGTATTTGGTCCCAGTAAACATGTTTTGTGTTTACTGTAATGTCCCCTTCTTCATTTTTATATATAATATATGTTTTGTCATTCCGTAATGCATCTTCTAGCGATACACTTTTATATTTATACGGACATTTTACTTCAATGAGGGCATCCTCTCCTACAAAACCATCAGGACTGGCTCCTACATACCCACATTCCTCGAGCCACAATCCAGTTGAAAACACTTCCATGCCTGTTGCAGCTTTGAACGTTTCAATAGCACTTAACTCATTTTCCCTTCCCCACTGAATAGCTAATACTGAATTTAAGTTGTAGCCTTCTAATAAATTGTCATATAACGACTTTGGAAATCGATTCCTCTTGCAAGAAGCAATAACTGCACCAAAATGACTAGCAGTAAGCCTATATTTTCTAGCTATGAGCCAGTTTTCATTGCTTGATTGTCCACATGTAGCTTCAGCAATTTGTTTAATTTTTTCTTGTGATAATGCACACTTTTGTTTAAAGTATTCGATTTTGTTTTCACTGGCAATATATTCTGATGAAAATACAATATTTTCTATGTGGGGAACTAACAAGAGCAAGGTTTCTTCCGGTTCTGCCTGTAACAGCCATGTAAAGCCTACGACATGAGAATTTAGCCTCTTCTTAAAATCTGTCACCTCGGCAGTGGTAGCTTTTCTACTAACTGCACAGTAGTTTGGCTTTTTTGGAGGAAACATCTCGTTAAGTGACTTTGTCTCTTCCATTTTGGAACTCTTAGGAGCATTCCATGCACAAGCCTTATCAGTGACACTAACATTATGATGTGCATGGATACATAGAGCAGCCATGTGATGACATATCACTTGTCCCCTTGGGCATGTACATTTTGCATCTGTGATACCATCTTCTGGATCGACAAATAACTATAATAAAAATTTCATTTTAGGTATTATTTACAAAACACATTAGCAGTAACTACAGACAAATTTATATGGTGTTACTGAAGTAAATTATGTGGTATGTATTAGGTCCATTTACAAAATTTAAATGATGCCGGCACATATCAAACCAATTTACATTGAAGTAACCAGACATATATGTTAAGGCACTGCTAAATTATTCATCTAAGTCACCAAGTAACCATTGTAAACTTTGTTTTAAATAAGAACAAAACATAAAGTTACATACCTCAACACAATATTTTCTACCCTTCATGCTGGCTTTCACCTCGCCTTTAAGTAAAGCTGGAGTTACACTGGGGTCAAACGACATCCTTATTACATTTCCACTAGAATAGGAGTTTTCTCCACGTTCTAACTGGGCATTGTTTGCACTGAAAAAAGCTGACACCATCGAAAATGTAATAACACGCTTTTCAGTCATTTTACCCTAAAATTAAGAAGAAAGTTTAAAAATTTTATAAAAAGGTACCCTATAACAGTTTGTTATAAATGTTTGTTATAATGTAATTGCTTGAAATTAATTTTAAAACAAAAAAATTCGTATGAAAATGTGCTATAAATTTAAGGTTATGTTTATCAGTTCCGTTTATCGGAAAAATTATCGTATTAAATAGAATTACCGATGCAATTTACTTATAACTTACATCCTAAAACTATTTTAATTAAGGTACTTACACTAATTTTAATCAAAAACCGTTTTTAAAACGTTTAAAATTCACAAAAGGAGAACACCATATACAAAACACAAGGCAAAATAGTTTGTTTGGATAATGGACCTTGTCCTAGGTCAACAACTGACGTCACCACTAATACGGCGTATTCACGTTTGGCGATTTTAATCGCCAAACGTAACGTTTGTAATCATGTTGTTGCTGTACAATAGACATTTTAAGAAAAAGTTACGTACTTAATATGTTCCGTAAAGGTTTTCAAAAAATGACACACAAAATTTTATTTGAACCTGTCCTGAAGAAGCTAATAAATTTAGTGAAGCGTCGATAATATTCTTCAAGTTTTTTAGATGTACTTAGATATTTTTCTTTGTGTCGTTTTTCTAAGTTGTGCTCATCTTTTCAACTAAGCTATAACCGTGCCGATGAGGACTAACAAGTCCGATACACATGTATCCACGATTTGCATCCTTTATGTGGGCCTTTTGATCCTTATATATCTTCCAGCAGCAACAACTTTATCCTAGTTGTCTCAGTGGCAATATTGTCTGTCGCCCTTTAAACACGTGGTCTCAAACTTCCGTCTCAAATAAAATACCACTTTAAGCAGCAGTTTTTATTTACTTATTTTATCTCATGAACTTGCTGGTTGCCTTATGTAATAAGTTTTTGATTTTCATAACAAACAAAAACCCCTCCATATAAAAAAATTAACATCGTCTCGTTAGATCTAAGCAAAAGCAAAAAAACTCTTCGAAAAAAAATTGTCCCTCGGACCTAAGAATAGCCGATCCTGGCCCACCCTGTATATATATATGCAGACATACTTTTCTCCAGAGTTTGAAGTCAGAGTAGTCTCTGCAATTTTCTATCGCATACTTGTTTGATTAATTCATAAATTTGATAGTAAAGTTTAATGACTACTGGAGTAACTATTAAATTTATTCTCAAATTAATTTCTTTTAACTCTTAGAACTAATGTCTGGTATATGTAAAAAAATATATTCCCATGAATTGTTGATAATCAAATTATATAAAAACAGAAGTAATAAAGCACATATTTACTTTGTAAATAAATATATTTATACCACATTGTATTTTCGAGTGATAAAACGTACCGGCAAAATGAAAACCCACAATTTATATATATGTATACATTAATCCGTTTTTATGACTGTTATTTCTCCTGTAGGTATACGACTGAATAATATGGATAATAAATAATTATTAAATTGACTTTATACGGTAATATTCTTTACTGCAAATTATCTTAATAATGGCTATCAAGTGCGTATATTAAATACGTTGAATATGTGAAATTAATATCGCGATCCAGAGGTTATAAAAGTATCAGCAGTAGATTACCAGAGTTTGCTGAAATTCACAGATCGATTGTTTAGTTAATTCCAGTTTGTTGTATTGCTATCAAAAGCTGTTGAAGTAAATAATCGACACGGCATCCACTGCGTTAGTCGTTAGTTCCGTTTTGTACTCTACTGTCCTTTACTAGAAAATTTTGTGAAAAGTAATTTTCAACCATTGAAAAAAAAAGAGAATATCTATCTACCTTTTTAGCATTTGTAGAAAACCATACTGTGAACAGTTAGTGCAGAATTTCTTGCAAAGAATCTGCTAATTTACGATTCCGGCTTGGCACTTGAGTTTGGATGCGCAGTGATCTAAACCATTACGAAAAAAGTTATACAAATATAGACAATACTCTTGACTATATGCAGTGCAAACGTTGGTAGTAGAACGCTACAAATAAAAAAAATTCCCAATCATCTGCGGCCAAAATCACGGAAAGGTCAACATAATGTTTTAAACGCACGTCTTTTCTAACAGTTGTCCATTTTTCTCACGACCAGCCCTTTCCGCCATGATGCCATCCCAATTTTTAAAAAGGCAACCTCCATTGTTTTTAATTAGGTCTGTTAAAGTAGATCTTTCTCTTAAGCTAACCCCACAAAATAAATCTAAAGGTGTGAGGACCGGGGATCGTGCCGGCCATTCAATTGGCCCTCGCCTCCCAATCTAGCCTCCAGGAAAAATGTTTAAGTAATCCCATTATTAGGAACATCGGGGTAATCGTGATTTGGGCCCAGCACGGTTAGAGTAGGAGCAAAATTGTCTCTGATTAGTTCGAAATACTTTTCACCTGTTAGTGTTCCATCAATGTAATAAAATCCTAAAACTCTATTCCTAACAATGACCGCTATCCAGTGCGGATTCTGGGGCGTCTAATAGTGACAATTTGTTTATTAACCGTTCCGATAAGATAAAATGTAGCTTCATTAGAAAAGATAATACGGTTGGCAAAATCAACATCAGCATTGCATTTTTCCACAATGTTATCACAAAATTCAATCCTGCGATCAGGATCTTCTTCGTTCAACTTATGAACTAAAGTCACGTTCGCATTGTATAGCGACTTGCTGCATGGTCTACGATCAAAGGTCAAAACAAAAATCTTGTCTACTAAGACTACCCTTTAAAGTCATTACACTATTCATTCTACATGGCATGGCGTTGAACTAAAATGATATAAAGTGGTGTATACTTAAAACATCCAATTCCGATGAAGCGTTTCTAGATTTTTACGAAAATTATCTATAATTTCATAAAAAAATTAATCGGTGTTTATTTGTCAAAGTAACTGCCTTTTTTTTCATAAAATTAGCTAAAAATTAATGTTTTGATACATTTTCATCTCATTATTTACGCAGTCTAGTTAAATTAAGATTTAGGGAATAATACTTGACAACACTATAACACGCCTTTTAGCAAGATCAAACATTTACAAATTGAGTAAGGGTATTTATTCGATACTGTCTTTATTCACAAATACATTTCCGTTCTTTCTATCTAATCACGCATGAAACATTTTGAGTAATCGACTTCTGCACACGATGTCAAGAGCATATTGCCTTCGTGTAATAGCAGACATTCATCATTGCTACACAAATCAAATACATATTTTTTTATTTACAATAACAGTTGTCCCTACCAAATAACAATACGGCAGTAAGAAATAGCTACAGCTAAAAACACGTAAATCGACATTCTTTTGCCTCAATGGGTAATATTTCTATAAAAAACAATACAAAATTCGCTGAAGCAGATATTATATTGTTGTACTTATAAGTTAGTCTGCCATGGTTAAAAAAATATTTTCACTTGGGAGAGTTTCCCGTAATGAACCTAAAATTGCTTTACTTCTCCTAAAGGTTGTTTTGGGACAATCGACAAAATGTCCATATAATTCAAATATCTTAATATTTTTATTCAAAAAAAATTACAACTTGTTTAGGACATAAAAAGGTACACTTTTACCAAATTTCATGAAAATTAAATTATTTATGTGGGAGATAAAAATAAAAAATGAAAAAAATGGTTTTTCTCGAAAATTTTGAGGTTATATTGAAAAATGGTAAGTACAAAAGTTGTAGATTTGTTTATTATCTATAACTTTTATATTTAACTATTTTCGATAGGAAGTGCAGTTTCGCCGGAAAAAATGAAAAACCATTTTCCACCCCATTTCACCCTCGCAAATCGGTTCGACCCCAATATTTTTTCTTTGCTTTTTATCATTTTCACCTCGGCTTCCATCCATTTTTGTGTTGTATGGAATTTGTTTGTCCTCGAATGTTATTTACCCTGGTCTACGGGTCAACTATAATTAATGGGTACTAATTTTTTTTTAATTGTAAGCCCAAATTAATGTTATTCTAAACACTATATTAATAATCAAATATCTTATTATGATTTACGCCACTTGCAAATTACTTTGCAGTGCTTGTATTATAAACGAGTATTGCTCGATTAGACATTTTTCTATCAAACATTTTTATTTCATTTAGCTGTAAGCTTTTCAGGCAATTTAAGGGATCTGTTAATCTTTAAAGTGATACGGCTTACGTTTAATGTATGTTCTAATTGATTAGCCTCTAAAATGTTCTAAGTAGCTTCCCACAAACTTTTTCTGGTTTAACGTAATGACTGTCTGAACAGTTAAAATCTGCTAAATACTTCTCAAATGGCAAACCTAATTATTGGTATACGATGGCAACAAAAATAGCACATTTTTAAATTGTTACAAATAAGTTGTAAGATGAAAGAATTTTGTTGAAAAATTCATATAACTTCTTCTCACTAATAAAATAACAGCTAAACTTTAAACAACGCTACTAGCAATTTATAAATTCGATTATATCATTTATTTTTATGAGCATTCTTCAAATATACATAAAAATATATATAGGTGTAATTAGAAATGTTTAAATTAAAATGTAACTGAAATATTAAATAAATATACAAAAGAAATACTTTATAGTAGCTGAGGAAAAAATATATGAATTAGTTTATAATAGATTATTTTATATAAAATTAACAAATAGTATAATATTGTATGTTGACTTTTCTAAAAGTGATGAGGATAAACGATTTTCAGAAATTGAATTAAATTTTTACAAGAAGGAGATATTTTTTCGTAATAATGGAGATGGCTCGGCATATTTTAGTTTACTTGTTATAATTAAATATAAGTAACAAAAATACCTCGTCTTCTTTAAATTAATGAAAAATAATAACAAATAAAACAAACCGCTGCCAATTACTTGAGGATCAGATACTTCCTCACCGTAGTAAAACTCGACGTGTGGTGGAATTTATAATAAATGTAATTTTTGACGTTTCAAAAAGGCACATTTTGGCGTTTCAAAAAAGTCACGTTGGTGGAATGTCACTAATATTTTTGTTAGACATAAGGACCGATTTTGCTCATCAGCGAATTCAATCTCTTCCTTGACTTCTAGAATATGTGTACCAAATTTGAAAGCACTATCTCAAAAACTGTAGCTGCTATCGCGAACCAGACAGACACACAGACAGACAGAAAATTTTTTCTGTCGGAAATTTTATGATCGTCATAATTCGTCCAGAAATGCAATAAAAATTTTCAACATCTTTTTTATTTATTTATTTATTTACTGCACATACACTGCTCAACAAGTAAATCCATTTCTAGAGCAGGAAAATACACAAAACAAAAAAATACAATACAGTATAAGTATATAGTAAAAGATATTTAAAAAGAAGAAAAAATAACCATTGTATAAAAATAACAATAACATACTTTCAGATAGTTTAAGACGGAAAAAAAAAGAGAAACAAAGACTTAGTTATAATATTTTTTAATAAAATTAAGGGTGCAATGAAAAATATCAAACAGCCCACAGTTGTTGTAATTGTTGCACATAGTAAATAGAGGAGAGAATCTAAGAATATTAGAGTGCGAAAATGAGAGGTAAAAAGTTTGTGTTCTCCGAAAATTCACACTAGGAACATGAAAATTTAATTTCCCTAATAATTCTGGGCAGTCAATTTGATTGTGTAAGATTTTATATAGAAATACTTGAGAAAAATATTCGCGTCTATTTTCAGGAGATGTCATGGAGAACTTAGACAACAACTCTTGTTGGGGAACACCGATAGATGGGTATGCTCCGTCAGACTTAAGCCATAATAGTTTTAAGAATCGTCTTTGCACTTTCTCCAAAGAATCTACGTGATTTCTGTAGTGAGGGTTCCAAACAAGTTTAGGACTAACAAAAGCAAAGTATAAAGTTTTAAGTGTACTGATATTCGAGAAGTTTCTGCTAGTTCTAATTAGGAACCCAAGAGTCTTAAGAGATTGAGTCACTAAATTATTTATGTGAGGTATAAGTGAAAGTTCGCCATCGAATATTACGCCAAGGTCAGCAAGAGTAGAAGGTCGTTGAAGGACAACGTTGCCAACTCTGTAATTAAACATAACAACCTCGGATTTAGTTGTGTAGGTCATAACGTTACACTTAGACACGTTCAGGTTTAAGTTGTTTTCAACACACCAATTAAATAAGTTTGAAAGGCTGTTTTGCAGAAAAACGCAGTCCTCCAAACAAGAAATTATTTTAAAAATTTTGACATCATCAGCGTAAAGTAGACAGGACACATCAATAACATTCACAATATCGTTAATGAATATGTTGAACAACAGGGGACCGAGAATTGACTCCTGTGGGACTCCGGATGTAGCAATATATTCGACAGACTGGAAACCATTATACGCAACATATTGCCTTCTGTCCGAGAGATAAGTATGAAAAAATAATAACGGAAACGGCGAAAAACCAAAAACAGACATTTTATTTTGCAGTATGGAGTGATCCAGTCGGTCAAATGCATTCGAGAGATCTGTATATATTACGTCAAGTTGCCTGCGTTGATCAATCGCTTCAGAAATAGACTGGGTTATGCATAACAGATTAGAGTTGGTAGAACGCCCTTTCATAAAACCATGTTGGTACACCGATATTTGGCTGCTAACGCTATAGTAAATGTTATCATGGAGTAAAATTTCAAGGGCCTTTGAAAAATTACATATGATAGATATTGGTCTAACGTTTCTAATATCATGTTTATCACCCGTCTTAAAAACCGGACACACTTTTGAACATTTCCAGATTTCAGGGAGGCAACAGTTTGTAACACAGATTAAATAAAAACGTAAGCGGGTGTGCTAAAATACTAGAACAGTCTTTTACTAAAAATGCAGGAACACCATCAGGCCCGGTCGTTAACTTAGGTTTTAGTTCTTTCAGAGCGTTAGGTACCTCATTTTGATCAAAGCACTTGATATTAATTGTGTAACTGTTGATTGCCTGATTGTGCGTAAAATCGAAGTTGGTAGAAGGTGGTAAAAATGAGTTACTGAAAAAATCTGCGAAAGGATTAAGTATCTCTTTAGGATTGTCGAGATGCTTATCATTATAAGACATCTGAGTAGAGATGTTGGTACATTTATTTTTGTATTCAACGAATGACCAAAATTTACCCGGCTCCCTTGCAATATTTCTTTCGGCTTCCTTGACATAGTTAGCGTAAGCAACTTCAATATCTGCTTTTATTGTATGTCTAAGTTTGAAATTATTCTACGCAACACAATCATCTGTTCGCTTAAACTTACGCCAATATCTTGCTTTAAGCTTAATATTTTTTATTATATTGCCATTAATCCAAGGCGGATACAGTCTCTTTTGCGGTGCATTAAATTTAGGGACACACATATCAAAGATATTATACAGTCGATCATAAAATGCCTTACAAGCAGGCATGATATGATCGTAAGAATCAACAAAAGATCAGTCTTCATTCAACAATAAATCATACAGCACCTGAAAATTTGCTTTCCGAAAGTTGTAGCTATTGTTTGCGTTAGTCGAAAAGTTGGTTTTAATGTTAGAGCAATAGTTAGAATCCAGTAAAATGCTTAGAGCAGGGTGGTAATTGTCCTCACGCGTTAAAATATCATCAGATTTTTCGACAATACATTTGCTATTACATATAATTAAATCAACAAGTTTATCATTTAGGTTATACACAAAGTTCTGCTGCTGAAGATTTAACACGTTCAAGAAATTATTTAGAGCTGATATCTTACCGTCAATCTGAGAGTCTACTAAATAAGATGCATATTTCGGAATATTAAAATCCCCTAAAAGTAACACATTATTATTTTGAACATATGGAAGACACGAATACATAACTTCCTCACTTTGAAGGGTGAGGAAGTAATAAACTAAAATGGAAAATGAATGTAATCTATGAAAGTCTAACGGAGTGTCCCACAAGGCTCAATATTGGGTCAGGTGTTATTTGGTATTTATATTTGTAACATATCAGCTAATTTGGAACATGTAATAATTCATTATTATGCAGATGACACACAAGTATACTTCTCCTTTTTACATTCCAATTTACGTAATGCTAATGATGTAATAAACAATGAACTCGGCAAACTTATTATTGAATCCGAAAAACATAATTCGTCTTCTAGTGGAACAAAATATTAATATTAAAATAAATGGTATAAATTTGACATATGCAAATATAACAAAAAATTTAGGGGTTCATTTAGACACAGTTTTGCGTTTTAAGAAGCATATCTTAAAGTGTCTTCAGAAAGCTTATATAAACTTAAATTTATTATATCCTCATCTATCAACTTTTGAGCTCTGCTGCTTGATGCCCTTGTATAGATAGTATTGATAAAAATCGAATCGAAAAAATGCAAAAGTTGTGTTTAAGGTTTATTTATGATATAAAAAAATATGAACAAGTATCGCACAAGTTAAAAGATGCAAATTGGCTTAGCATAGCAACTAGTCGAAAATTTCATTCACTTTTATTGTACCACCGTATTATAGTAAATAAATGTCCTTCGTACCTGTATTATAAAATAAAATTTAGGACTGACATACATACTTTGAATTTAAAAGACAAGTATCTCCACCTCCTCACAAAAGTGCTTTATTTTGTAGACCCTTTATATACGAAATGTTTCAGTTATATAATAATTTGCCCACTTCTTTTAAAACACTTTCACATGGTACATTTAAACTGAAACTAAAACAATATCTCTTGAATTCTAAGTTGTCTTGCTTATTAATTTTCTTGTAATATATACAGCGTATATACATAGACGCTGGTTCGTTTTTTATTTGTTATTTTTTTATTTTTCTACTATTGTGTAATAGTTATTCAATATGGACTACGAGTATAATTAATTAGTTATGCAGGCTAGAAGTAAGTTCAGTAAGCTTATACGAGCCAAGTTGCTTCTAGCCTATTTTGTGATTTGTTTATTTGTATATATAATCTGATTGTATTTAATTTGGAAATCACAAATAAATACTCTATTTCTATGAACTTGCCTCTGTGACTTGCCATAAAGTATATTTATTATTGGACAAACTAGAAGAAGTTTTAAGAAAAGTATACCTGAACACAAACGAAGATAAATTTAGCGTATTTTGTTGATGTACGTCGTATTGTTGAGAATAGTCATTTGGCTTATTTTTTCATATATTGAGAAAACTATGATATAAATTGATATTACTGCCAGTGGATTATATTTAATAAATAATGGTTTGCATGAGTGTCATCTAGGGCATTTTTCAATTTGTCTAATTATATTTTTTTGAGCAATTAAAGCTGGCGCTATTCTAGGGGCATTGCCCCAAAATATTATGCCATACGCTATTTAGAATAACTTTGGCCATAATATAAATCAAATAAGAAGAGTAGCGCTACAATGTTCTGAGTTATCTAAATAGGAGCGAAATTGAGTTTACATTTTTACATCTCTGTGTTGTCCAGTTAAGTTTAGACTCAAGATGGACTGTTTCGTTTCTTGGTTAAAATGTATAAATTCAGTTTTGCCGTAGTTTTGTGATTGACAGTTTGCTGTTGACCAGATTTGCATATTGTTTGCGTTTGTTGTACATTTTTGACGTTTGACATAACGCTTAAGTTATCCGCATATAATACAGGCAGGGCATCATTAGGTGAGATAAGTCGAAGGCAGAGCTGCAGTACTTCAAATAAAAGTACTTGAAAAATAGTACTTGAAATACTTTTGGTGTTTCAAATACTGTATTTAATGTACATTGGAAACCCGGTATTTAGTATTTGGTACTTTAATTACTCTGCCAAAGTACTTGGATTTGATACTTGAATTTAACAACTTACAGTGTTTGAAGTATGTTTTTTTGATATTTCAATTACTTAAAAGTATTTGAAGTCCTAGTAGTTCTATATTTTAGATATTTGATATAACAGAAATATGGTTTGAAATTTCACTAAGAAATTGTTACAGCATAGCTGTCTTTATTCAGTGTTAACGTTACATGTGTAGAGAGTAGAGAGTCGATAAATCTTTCGTAATTTGTGGTGTATCGTGTGATCTGTAATAATTTAGAGGTAACTGAGGTAAGTATTCAAAGAAGCATATTATATCAATTATCAATTTGATATAATGGTATTTAACTGAATACTGTGTGATTCTAAAGCCGCTTGCGACTGCTCTAGACATATTGCAGGGGGAAACTAATATGTTTTATGGGTATGTGTTGCCGTGTTTAGGTTCCTTGTTAACAAAATTTATCAAACTTGAAAAGGAAAAAATCAGTGTTTCCAAACCAATTTTGGATGCCTGCAAAAGTGGTCTTTTAAAAAAGATTTAAGGCGTTTTTTGATTTATCAACCACACAACCATATGAATTTTGATGTAGAAAAGAACAATGGCCGACAGGAAATAGCAACTGAAGAACAATTCTTTGAATTTGAAGAGAATATACCAGGTACAAATGCCACATATATAAAAGCCAGTGATAAAAAAAGAATTGAATTAGAAATTCTTCAATACTTAAATGACTCTGACACCCAACTTATTTCTTTAGATAAATATGCAACAGTAAAAAAAGTTTTTTATCGGTTTAATACATGCCTTCCATCATCAGCGCCTATAAAAAGACTCTTTTCATTTGCTGAAATTATAAATGCTCCTAGAAGAAATGCATTAATTGATGGAAATTTCGAAAATTTGGTGCTATTGAAAGCCAGTGAAAATAGATACACTTAATTTTATTATTTTTTTTTATTTGTACTTACCTAAAGTTATTACTATATTTTATATATGTTTGTTTTCTTTATGACTTTCCTGTTCTTAATGATATTTGAACGGAAATCGACAACAGTAGTATTTGTTTTTGTTCGCTTTTATATTTATGTAATAAAATGTTAATGAAACAAAAAATGATAAGAGAAAAACTTAATAAATACACTTGGGCCGGCGATTCTTTTCACAAACGTCATTAAACATATTGGTATGAACTAAGATGACTAAGACATGAATCACATAATTTGTCTTTTTCTAACCTTAGCCGATGTTTATGATAATCATTTTAAGAGTGCTGTCGTTGATCATGTCCACAAATTGATGAGATGTGTGAAAAGAATCGTCGGCCCAAGTGTATAAAATTTTAAGGGTATTGGAAGAACTGTGGAGTATTTGAAATATGTTAGAGTACTTGAAATATGTTAGAGTACTTGAAATACATGATACTTGAAATACTTTACAGTAATTGAAATACTTTGAGAAGTATTTGAAATACTTTAGGAAGTACTTGAAGTACTTTAGATAATTTAAAGTAGTTTAAAGTACTTCAAATAATCTGAAATATTTGAAATACGGTACTTGCGATTTACTTAAAGTACTTTCGACAAGTATTTGGTATTTGAATTACTTTGCTTCAGGTCATAGTACTTGGGAATTGGAGCAACAAGTACTTTGTCAGGTACTTGGTATTTGGTACTTCAAATACTTTCATTGGGTACTTTCAACAGCTCTGGTCGAAGGTCATTATTCTTGATTAAAAAAAGGAGTTGGTGCTAACAAACTGTCTTGTAGGACACCAAATTTATTTGGTAAAGACCGTTATAGTGCTCCATTTGAAAATTTATCAGTTTGGTGTTTGGTAGATATAATTGTATCCATTTTAGAGCTACTCCTCTTACTCCGGTAATTTCTAATTTGTAAAATAGAATTTCATGTTGTACCGTTTCGAAGGCCCGACTAATGTAGAGTCAAGAATATATTTAACACTTTCCAAAAATACAATTTCTGAGTTTACATTTTTTGTGAAGTCATGCTGAAAGAGAAATAATACTTTATTTTTGTTAAGGCATTCGATGTAGTTTATGAAAATTGCTTTTGACAATTCACAGAGCCGGTTCTGTACAGCTATAGGTCTTTAATTAGCAGGATCAGTTGAAACACCTTAATTATTGAAAACCGTAGTTATTTTCGAATTTTTGAAGATTTTTGAAAATTCTCCTTGGTGTAAGGATAAATTTAATAGCGTAATATATTAGGTACTTGTTTATTTTATCACCTGAGATACCTTCAGGGCTTTGGAATTTGTCCGATTTTAATGGCAAGGTAATATTTTTAGTTCGTTTGCAGCTATTATATTATCGTGGTATTTTATGTTGTCAGTAAAGTCCCGGTCATTGGATTGATAATGAAACTGTTGAAAGTATTAGCGATTTCTATTATAGGATTCAGCAAGAGATCATCCGCTTCACTTATTAAAGTACGTATTATTGATAATTTTTTATAATTCCTATTTAGATGATTATTTATTGCAGGATTTTATTTGATGCATTGTTTATAAAGTTATCAATATGTCTTTTTTTCAATGTTTATAAAGTTAGAATAAGATTTTGTTACAGTTGCATATTGCTGCTGAAAGATTGGAAAATTATTATTAAATAAAATCTTTATGTCGTCTGCTACCCAGGTTTTGTAATTTTTATTTCTTGACCTAGAAATAAACATTTTTAATTTTTGTCAAGACATATCTCGACACCTCTATTTCCAACTTGCAAGTTCCGATGCGGAATCTCTATATAGTTAATTTAACATAAATATTTCAATTTTTGTTTGATTATAAGGGGACTTTTGGTTTCTATTTACGTTCCAGTCGTTTTTAAATTTATCATAAAATCAAATATTTATGGTTATGACCGCGTATTTTATTGCCCGCTTATAGACACTAAAAGCAATTTAAAAATATTTTTATTGTCAGTAGATTTACGGAAATAAAACATACCAACATGAGTTCAATGAAAACGAAGTAATGTTATAATAAAATTACATCTAGTTATCTACGGAAATTGCAAGTTATAAAAAAAGATCACGATAATTTTATTTTATCTTCTTGGAGATAATCCAAGAATTTTTTTGCAAACTGAAAATTTCCTCTATAAAAATGAAAATAAAAATGCAAAAACAACCTACTAATTACGTCAATTCGCTGGACGAATACAAATGTCTAATTTTGCTTATGCAGTGTCTTCCATTTTTTTCTTTAAATCTAGCTTTACGATTTCTATTTGGACTAATACTAAAATTTTAACATTTATTCTGTGTTCTGAAAACTAAGAAAAGTAATTAAAAATACACGACACAATATTTTTGGATGAAGCAAGTAAATGCTCCATCACCACCGTAATACTCAAGTTCAACAAGGTCACGCCACTGCATGGTCTTAATCTTTTGTAATTTTCTACATACCAAAGAAAACCAAATGTAAAAACAACTACATCATTAAAAAGGCAATACATACTAACTTAAATTTTTAGAATAAAAGGAGTTCGACGAGAATTGGGTATATGACATGAACAAAGAATAGATATATAATGAAATTTCTTTATTTAATAACGAGTGTTACCTCCTGAGATTTGATTATATTCTAAGTCTACATTGCATGTCTTCATTTGCGTGTTGGATGCACTCTTGTGAAATGTTATCCTACTTTTCCTGTAGTGCATCTCTAAGTTACTGCAGTGTTAATAATTGCCCACGACGTTGCCTGATCCGTCCTCCCAGCATATCCTATATGTGTTCTATATAATTTAGGTCAGGACTACGTGCTGGCTAGTCTACGGTTTCAGTGTCATTAATGTCCATCTGGAGACCTCGGGGCAATTCGGGAGATGTTCGCGTACAAAATTAAGCCTTTATTCAACATTTATTCACCAGAGACACGGAGTTGTTTTTTGTTATTAGCTCCTTTATCATTTCGTTATCTAAGCATCTAGTCACAGCAACGTAACGTAACATTGGTAATGATAAGTTGCAACAACACAATACCTTTATCAAACAGGATACTCCAATTTTTGAAACAGTGTCCGTTAACATCTTTATCCATCCACTCCTTCAATTATTAATGTAATGTTGGCGTTATCCCGATTCGCAAATCTTTAAACCACTTTTCTTTCCCTGGCGGGACTATATTATTTTTACGTTATTTGAATACTTTGATAACGCTCACTTAAAATAATAAAAAAGATGAAATTTTCAAATTCCTACATTAATATTCATTTTGCTCTATCTACGCTATCAACATCAATCCACTACAAGCGCCTACTGGATCCACATTTGTATAAAATTACGCTTTGATAATGATATACTCTCGCATCCCCTAAAATTTAATAAATAACTTTGTCGCATTTCAGCGTATATGAATATCATAATAATTAATGTACATAATTTTATCTCGGTTTTCCTCCCCGGAATGCGAGGCATCATGGCTACTATTTATGATAAAGGACGTCTATGGTAAGTGTTTAAATTTAATTTAGGATCGTGAAAAGCTTTTCTGCACGAAAAGTTATTGCCCTGCATAACTACTGTTCATAAGTTTTTATGTCTTCTAACTTAAATGCCACAATTTCTTAGTCCTAACGTAATATCTAAATCATGAAAAATTATAACCTCGGGTTAATATAGCTTAATGGTACAATAATGGAACCAAGGATTATATTAATTCTAGAGTCCTTATTTTCAGCAAGCAGGCAATACGTACAGAACAACGGAGCGCGACGCCCTGATTAAGAATGAATAATTGAAACTTTAACATAAATATATGAGAATAGGATGAAGAAAATTGATGGGTTAAGAATGGCTTAACTTTTATGCCAAGCATCAGAGGGATGTTTCACAAGGTCCTTCAAGAGGTATGACTTATTTTGAGTAGGTGGCTATGACTAACAGAATATGTCAATAGTTGTCATTCAGTTGTCAAACTCTAGTGCAATATATGCAGTTTTATGCACAATGGACAGACATCTAATTAATCAAAGAGTATTTGTAGTTATTACAAATCAATCAGTTGATCAAACTTGAACACATTTTCGACGAGAAATTAACGTAGCAAGACAAATTCCCACCTAAACACTTTTTTGGAGGTGAACGAAGAATTTTAATGAAAGGGGGATGTTTCTTGAAAATATCCTGGAAGAGTACGTACAGTGAGAACACCAGAAAATATTTAACGCGTCATGCAATCAGTTCAAAGAGGTCCGTTGCCGATGGCATCGGCACATTCAGTTGCTTTTCAAATTAATGAAACAAAGGTTGAATATTTTACACAATGATTTATACGTTTACAAAATTCAAGAAGTTCATAAGTTGCAAGATGGTGACGGAGTTGCCCAAATGACTTTCTGCATGAATATCTTGAAAATATGACAGATGATGCGCATTTATATCTAAGTGGAACTGCAAACAAAATTACCTTTTGCGGTTGAGAACCCACAACAATTAAACGAGACACCGCTTCACGATGAAAAAGTTACTGTATGATGTGGTGTTTTATTATTTAGAATAGCAGGGTTGTATTTCTTCGAGGAAAACGAGGAAGCTGGAGCGTTATTTGTTAGAAACACTTCCGTAGCATGAACTACGTAGACTAAGACGAGGAAACATTTTTCGAACACGACGGTGCCACAGTGTACACAGCAACACAAATTTTATTGTATTGTAGCGACTGTTTTCTATCAAGTTTGGAGAGTTACTATGGTTGTCAAGATCCCCCCATATAACTGCACCAGATTTCATTTTCAAGCAAAGTCTTCTAGACGCTCACGGGAATTCAGGATCTCAAAGAATCCGTTTAAAAAGAAATACGTGTGATTAATCATGCAATGTTACAAAGAGTACTGTGTGATTCTAGGAGAAGGATTAATGCTTGTAGACAATTTGAAATTAAAATTGCATATGCTATACTTCTTGTTTATTGCAAATTTGTTTGATTTCGCCACTTTTTGCACTTGCAATAAATATCTAAAACCCGCTTTAAGACAGTCTAGTATATCTCGCTCGTTGTGGTATCATCTAAGCTCTCTGGTGAAAATACGAATAGAAGACATTGAAATCCCCACAAATATTGAAATTAGATCCTAAAATTTTTGTAAATGTAATTAACACCGTTTTTCTTGTATGCATATCTCGATCGTGTTTGAAATACGTTTTGGTATCGCCAAATACTAAAAATAAATAACGTATTTCAGATCTTAGACAAAAAAATTATTCGATAAATAGAAAAAATATAGAACTGCTGTTATGGGAGCACTTGGTCTTTAACATTCTGCCTGCTGTGTAATAGAATTTTTCGCACCCTCTGACGCGTAACTGATGAAATATTCCAGTCTGTGAGAGCGAAAAAGACAAAGCCTTGATATCACTAGATTTCAGCAAAACCCACGACATCACAAATTAACAATAGAGAGTGTTGAGTTATTCTGGTCATTCTCAGAAGCAAGGTTCTGCGCGGACAAAAAAAATGTACAGGATATTCTGCAGGGTTCAATTCTCGGATTACTATTATTTATGGTCCATAGTCTATATCCTAAATTCGTTGCTCACCATTGGGATCTCGGAAATCATAAGAGGTACAAGGACGGTTAAAAGAGGTAAGTTTTATTAAATTTTTTACTGATTCCGAATCTGTTGACTGACAACGTTGTTTTGTAAAAACTACACTTTTGTGATTTCTTTTTTGGGCTCTAGCGAACTTGGTCAGACAGGTTCTAAACATTTACATTATTAGGACACTTTTTGGGGACCAATATTTTGCTGCAAAAAACAATACTTTTCTAGGTACCCTAGATAAATTTTTAACTTTTGTTTTTTGCTGCCGTATTGTCATATAAATTAGTAAATTAAAATGGACGAACTTGCAAAATGCTCATTTTGCAATTTAATTATGACGAAAATACCACAATCATTTATTAATTCACAGATTTATATGTATGTTTATACTCGGATCGACTATCTATGATAATTTTAACTGAATGTTTGGTTGCCTGTTATATGTATATTTTCTATAGACTTAAGTGGGTTGGTTATGAATATCGTTCCTCGAAATTTGCCAGATATGCATTTTACTACGAATTTTAAAAATAAAAATCAAAATCATCAATGATTTTGATTTTGTTATATCCTCTGGTGGGGAGAAATAATCTTGGGGGCTCAAATATTAGCTGTTACTCTGTCCTGCAGTTTATCTCATCAATAGAGTTAGTGGTGTATTGAAGTGAACAGACGTGCCGTGGGACGCTCCAAGAAAAACGTGAAATAAAACGGGTAAAAACTTTTGTAAACAACACGAAAATTTCACTGAAATATAGATAAAAAAATTCCGTCTAAAACCAAGTAATTCAAAAAATAATCAAAGATCAAGTACTAGTATAGACATCCTCCAGCATTTTGGACAATAATTATGAGAAAATTTTATGGTGCCATGTATGTGCCATATCATTTGATTTATATACAAAGAACAGGACAGGACTTCAGAATGTCGAAGAAATGTATTAAATGCTCTGCAGAAGATCCTAAACAATTTGTGAATTGTGACAGCTGTAAAAAAATACTCTGTAAAATGTGTAGTGATTTAAGTGAAACTGAATTTAGGTATATAGAACGTAGATTAACTTTTTTTATGTGAAAATTGTAAAAAAGGTATAATGCTTATTCCTGATATTATGAATCAACAAAACGATTTACAGAAACAAGTAACATCTTAAAAGAGAACTACGAACAAGAAATGGAAGAGTAATTGAAGAAGTTGATGCAGTTGAATATGAAGAGATGATCGCAGAAGTAATGGAAAGGCCAAGAAGAGCCTTTAACATCATTATTTCGAATATTAAGGAACCCTTGTCCAATTCCCATGAAAACATAATTGAGGAAGACAAAAAAACACCGTGACTGATATTCTTAAAGAAGTAAATGTAGATCTCTCTAAAATAAAAGTATTTCGATTAGGAAAATTTACACCTTCCAGAAATAGAATGTTAAAAGTTGTTCTCAATAATCCCGATGATGCAATTAACATAGAAATAAAAGAAAAATTTTAGTTCCCAGTGTACGTATATTTGGAGATCTGACAAAAAAACAACAAAATTATTTCCATGCTATTAAAAAACAACTTGAAGATTTTAAGATTGCTGGTGATGATACAAAAACTATAAGGTATATTAATAATAAGCCCACAATTGTAATAAAATCAGTTAATTTAAACTAAAAAACGATCCTAATATACTATATAACAGTGATGTTATATATTTAAACATCCAATTGAGGCCAATAATTAAAATAACAAACTGTTTAAAAAAAAAAAGGAATTATACAAGAAGTGATCAATATAGAAAAATATAAAAGCGTGAATGAAAAAAGAACAGATATTTCAATATTATTAATCGAATAAAAAAAAATAAGAAATTTATATATAAGGATCTATAATATGCAGCTTTTAAATTTTCACTGTTTGTACAAGTTGCATGCAATACGGTTTCTATACATGTATACCTATGGCAGAACAAATATGATTGTGTTTATTGCAGTTCAATTTGTATTTGAGATTCAAGATCAACAGTAGTTGTATTTTGTTTGTGTGTAATTTTTATCAGTTTAATGTTTTTACCTACTATTTTTATTATTTTGATAACAACAAATGATTACTAAAATAAATAAATAAATAAATTTCATAATCTTTTTCCCATTTTAATTTAATTTTTATTGTTATATCATTTTCCCTTTCAAAGAATTTTGGGTAAATATACAAAATTTTAATTAATCTCCTTTCTATGATAACAAAATGTTAAATGTGTATAATTTAATTTTATATGTACATGCTTTTTCCTCGTAAATTTGCCACTGTGACTTATTTCAGTGTCCTGAAGGTGAAATAAATTATTTCGAACCGTCGACTTTTTAAAAACAGTTTGTTGTTTTAATTATTGGCCTGATTCCCATAAATCTTAAGAAAGTATATCTATGATAATTAAAGCTGGCCGAGGTGGCTGGAGTACAGCCACGGTCTTGCGCTGGCGACAAGAAGTGATTTACGCTGCAGTCTTATTTGAAAGGTTAATGCGTGAGGTTGTACCTATAAATTATACAGAATGTCAAACGCGCCAAAGGGTAAAAAATCACCGTACGCGGACACAGTGAATAAATTTATCGGTGAATTTCCGGATTTATTCTATGACGGATGCAAAATAATTTGTAAAGTTTGCAATCAAGACTTAATGTGCTGGCACAAAACAGATTGTCGTCGTCATATCAATACCGTGCAACATCAAAATAAAAAAAATGGCATGGCTTTGACAACTCAGTTTATGTTTGATTTATTGTTAATGTTAATAGCCTGTAATATTCCGCTACACATACTGGATAAACAACCATTTCGGAAGTTTTGGAATAAATACAATCCCCAGGTGAACTTACCAAGTCGTACATCGTTACGTAGATATATTCCAGCTGTGAAGACATTTTAAATAGGATTAAATGTGGATTAAAAAATACACGGCTCTGGTTATGTATTGACGAGACGACAGATTGTAAAAAAAAATTCTATTTTAAATATAGTACGTGTATTGGACCCTCTTAAACCAACATTTCCACTTTTACTAGCTAGTAAAAGACTAACTGCGTATACTGGCGAAATAATTACGCGTGTGGTGTTGGCGACATTCGAAAAATTTGAACTTTCAACAAGTCAAATGATGTTTGTGACTGATGGTGCCGCGACAATGCGCGTGGTAGGCCGTTCTCTTCAAAGAGACAATTGTAGGTTTTTACATGTTACGTGTAAAGTGCATGCGTTACATCTTGTGGCAGAAACGATTCGAAAATGTTTTCCAGAGGTAGATGCATTAATAGCAAATACAAAAAAGTATTTCTCAAATCTCCTAAACAGCTTCGAGCATTTCACAGACAGTATCCTAGTATCCCTGAACCACCCGAGCCGATTCTTACACGTTGGGGAACGTGGTTGAAAGCGGCTTTTTATTATGCTGAATATTTTCAACAAATAAAAGCTGTGATGCTACAGTTCAACCCTAACGAGGCTGCAGCTATTAGGGAAAGCCAGACAAGCTTTCAAGACGTTTCCCTTGAAACAGATTTAAAAACTATTAATAACAATTATAGAGGACTACACGACGCAATAGAAAAATTACAAAATAGTTCGTTGTCGTTAGTGAAATCGCTGCAAATAGTGGACGACGTAAATACACAGCTACAGGCTATGAATGATGTAAAATATAATCGCCTTAGTGAAAAATTCGAGAGTGTATTACAGAAAGATCCTGATTTTAGCAAATTAAGACAAATTTGTGATGGTGCATCTACAACTTCGTTAAGTGAGTTCACAGATAGTTTTACTTATGCCTGTATTACATCCGTAGATGTCGAACGGTCATTTTCAAAATAGAAACATATTTTTTCACCAAAGCGAACATCGCTGACGGAGACAGCTGTAGAAACATACCTGATGCTATTATACTATAGATCTTCCCCACTTTGTGATGACGACAACCAAACTACTTCATAAATCTGCTTAAAAGGGTGAGTTTTATACAAATTTTTATAAAATGTAACATTATTGTTCAAATTTATTTCCATTTATTGTACTTATTCAAGTATTATGATATGATGTAAACATATGAGTCATATGACGGCTCTGTCGGCCAGGTGACCTCGGCCAGCTTTAATGATAATCTTTCTTGACACACACATATTCGAATATGACCGAATCAATTGGTTTCCCATACATAGCTCATGAGTTCCTTACCCCACAACAACTGCTATATAAAGCACAAATACTGCTTCCGTATTACGAACTACATTTAAAACTTCAAGATAGACGAGTGGGTAAAGAGCTTATAGTTATTTACTCGGTGCCGAATATCGATGGTTCGAATTCATCCCGGAGCAAGAAATTTTATTTGTAATTAAGATGGGAGAGAACTGTCGATGCCCTAGATGTGGTCCGGATTCCACAATAAACTGTAGGGCCTCGTCTCTCTTTTACTCAACACAAAATCCTTGGATTTTCTGGGAGTTACTTTGGTGACTTGATAGGAGGTTAAGAAAACATTTAAGAAAACTTAATTCAAAGTTATGCCGTACAAGTAGTTGGTGACTCAGCTCTTAGTGGCACTCTTTTGAGTTTTTTTTTGCTTTGTATCGCATACTTTACGAAATATTTGTTAATAATAGATACTAAAAATGTATTGAGTTTTCTCCCAGCCACAGAATCGGCATCAAAATAAATCTTCCAAATCTCTAATTTTCATTAGTGTGTAATTATTTACAAAATTATGTTGCGATTAAAAAATGCTATACTTACTTTAACTAGTAAATTACTAGCATAGAATTCAATTTTTGGTTGTAATTTAAGCAATATATGTACAAATGAGGAGACATCAAAGCCTCATGGGATGTTGACAAATAGATATATCAAATCTACATTTGCATTCACATGGTAACTATATGTATGACATTCAGCTCGAGGAAATGTAATCAATCCTACATGATCCTATAAAAATGAGAAAGTCCCAAAGCTATTTATTTAATAAGGGTGAAGGCAAACAAGTCATATCAAATATAAACTTTTTTTGTTATTAAATATGCACTTTCAAAACAATCCAAGAGTTCATATCCGTATTCATATTTTATTTAATACGAAACTGTTTAAAACAAGTATTCAGTCTCAATCATGATTTAAATTTTCGTTATTTAATGTATTTTTTATTAGCTTTTCACTTTTTTTAATTTGTCTTTGGTCTCATTAGTATTAGCGTTTCTTTTGTATGAATACAAATTTAAAAAAAGACATATGTGGTTATCAAGCGCAAGCCGATAATCACATTACGTAAAATCTAGAGCCTTTGGAAATTGTGTTACCGAAAGGTAATAATACCTGTTTCCCAACTGACGATTATATTATCAGACCGTCTTGTTTTTCTGCGAATGGATCATTTTCTAAGAGAAAAATATGTATTCAATGAGCAACCGGTCGGTTTCAATCTGATTAAAAGAATTACAGAAAAAAACTGCCATTGTTTTGAACCTGCCAAATCCGTCTTTGAACAATGACTACGGATTCCGCTGATCGTCGGCAACATTACTAGTTACTCCTGGTGCTGTTACTACTACCCTGAAAAGACACAGTAACTGAGAGTTACATGGAAAACTCTGTTCAAAATAAAGTCAGCATTGCAATTAAAATACTTGGGGAATGTAGCGTTTCCGATGATCAAAACAGAAGTTAAGACGTTCTAAGTTCTGAAAAAAATCAGTAACGCTGACGAGCATTTAGATTACACTGTTCAACAGGTAAATAACCCAATTACAGAACAGGGGAGTAGGCAAAATACAGACAGAAAAATATAATATGTTCATAGGTACTGAGATAATTACAAAATACTAAGATAATTAAAAAATGAAATAAAAGGGGAAAGAGAAGGAAAGAATACAATTAACCTGAATAGACAAACCAAATTGGCCTTAAGGATTTTGACAAATATACAATGATTATATGGAAATACAAGTCATTACTTAGAGATACAACATTTTTATATTATTAAGGCTGCAATTAAATATATCTAAATGGATGCCAGCGGCATTACAGTTATTACAATCAGTATGTAGGGGAGAATGTGTCAGAATATTTGTACGAGGTGTCGGGAGATAGAATGTCAAGTTATCTCTAGAGGTTAGTCTAGGCACAATAAAGTTTAATTTAGATAAAATATCTTGACAATCGGTAATATTGTGAATAATCTTAAACAAAAATACCTGATAGAAATATTTACGCGTTGTATCAAGACTTGCCAGAGAATGTGTTTCTAATAACTCACTTTGAAGAAAGCCAATAGGAGGGTAAGTACCGTCAGTTTTAAAGCTTAAAAGTTTTAAAACTCGACGTTGAACAGATTCCAAAATATCGATGTGTGCACCGTAGTGAGGGAACCATACAAGAGAAGCATACTCAGGCTTAGTTCTGACAAATGTAAAATATAATAATTTAACTGTGTTTGTGTTGGTGAAAGCACGACAATTTCGAGCTATAAATCCATACGTCCTTCCTGCTTCTAAAACTATGGAGTCTATATGTGTAACAAAGGCAAGTTTATTATCGAAGATAACACCAAGATCAGGGAATGTTACTGGACGATTTAGAGTGATATTATCAAGACTATAATCGAAGATAATATGTGTTGGCTTCGTTGAAAATGACATTATGTTACATTTGTTAACATTTAAAGGCAATTTGTTATCTTGACACCAGATATTTACATTATTTGGATTACACCGAAGATGGAGGCAATCATTAAAACTGTTAACAACTGAGTACATTTTTAAATCATCGGCATAAAGGGGGCAATTCACGTCCAAAACGTTTACAACATCATTTATAAAAATTATTAATAAAAAGGGTCCAAGGATGGACCCTTGGGGGACACCTGATGTTGTTAAATATTCAACAGACTTGAACCCATTAAATATTACATATTGAGTTCTATTATGTAGGTACAACTTGAAAAATGTAATTAAATGATCAGATAAATCAAAGTTACTCAGTTTATGAAGTAGTATATTGTGGTCAAGTCTGTCAAATGCCTTAGAGAAATCGGTGTAGATTACATCTGTTTGTGTCTGATTGTCAATTGCTTCAGCTATAAACTGAGTAACACAAACCAGGTTTGTCACTGTGGAGCGTCCTTTTACAAAACCATGTTGAAATACCGATATTTTGTTGGAAACATGGAAATAAATATAAGCATGAAGTAACGTTTCTAAAGCTTTACAGGAATTACATATAATGGAAATTGGTCGAATATTACTAACTTCAGATTTATCACCTTTTCTGTGTATGGGACAGACTTTCGACTGTTTCCACAAGTCAGGAAACTCGCCGTTCATTAAACACATATTAAAAATATTTTTTATGGGATAAGCCAGCACGTATGCACAGTCCTTAAGTAAGAATGCAGGAACACCGTCTGGGCCGGTTGTCATTTTCGGTTTTATTTTATTTAAAACAGCTAGTATTTCACACTCCTCGAATACACGTAAGAACACAGTTGAAGTAGGATAATGATCACTTGACAAATAATCAGAATTGCATGCCTGTGTATAGGATTTGCAGAAGAAATTCGCGAACGCGTTAAGAATGTCATTCGGATCAGTTATATCTAAGCAATGTGATCTACCTTCTTTTGTTGACATTTCAAACTGTAATAATTGCACTATTAATTTATGTATCCGTTAAGTTTCTTGTTATTTTATATATCCGTTTTTTTTTTTTTTTAATAAATACATACAATCGTTTAAAATTTTGTTTTTTGATTTAGATTTGGGTATAACTGCTAAATATGTGAGATATCTATAAAGAATGCCAAAAATAAGATAGGTAAAATTTTACAACATATTTGCGGAAAATAGCTGCTTTTTACATTAAAAAACGGTTAGAAAAAATGTACTGTCAGAAGCAGGGGTAGAAAAACATCCTAACAACTTGGCCGGGAATCGACCTTGGGACAATGGCACTAGCGTAAAAGGTAATTGCACTTACCGTTTATAAATGAAAATTATTTCCTTCACTTCAAAGGTGCATCTACCCGAGGCGGATTGTTTCCTTACGCTAATGTAAAAACTATTTACATATTCTGCGATACTAACACTGTTGTAAAACGACAAAATTTTATTGTAATTACTACGTACCTATATGTAATATTTTGAATTTAATGTAACTTGAAAATCCATTCTAGCTTAAAAGATCCAGTGGGTTTATTTCAGATAATAACATAACCATATAGGAATATAGCAATATTAGATAATTCCGTGTGGCATAAAAAAGTTAAATTCATGTAGTTTGAGGACGAAACAAGTTTATTATCCTATATTGTGCTCTGTGTAAATCCAGTTTAATTAAATTTGTATTGGATGGCTTGAGCTTATACAGTTTACGCAAATATTTATGCACAAAGTGTAAATATATAAGAATCCCTGGCGGTTAGAACAGACTCTTGGGAATTGAAATATAGTAATAGACGACCCTGGTGAGTAAATAGTTATTCAAATTAAAGAGACGGATAGATGTATACTGGCGTATTCAGATCATTTCCTCGTTTATAAGTCCTTTGATGTAATACGGAATATATTAATTTCTTTAAATATTATAGCATGTATTTTGGACGCGGAAAAAGTGCGTGTTGAGACAAAATATTGATACGATTGTAAGCTCATGTTTTATTCATAGATATTGTTACGCCATTGGGCAGTGTAGACCGGTTAGATGAAACTAGAATTATACGAGAACAGCCGGAAATGTTATGGAACGTTCTGGACCCTGAAGGGATGTATTTATGACACACGGTGCGTCCACGAGCTCAGTCTTAAGTTGAAACTGATCGAGTAAAGAAGAAATAAGAAGTGTTTAATTGCGACTATAGTGAAGACAGTCATTAATCTATTGTTGTCAATTGCTAATTTATAAATAAAGTAGAGAGTAAGTGTTACCTGGACTTTCAATCAACGAATCTACGAATATAGGTGTTTGTGGTGATAACAAACAAGTAACAATTTGGAAGAAGATTTTTGGAAAGCTCGAGGTTTTACAATGTTCTTCTTGGGACTTAGTGGTGACATGAAGAATTAAGTTACTGGACAGTGTTTGAGGACTATTTGTGGACCGAATGGTGACTTTAAAGTTAATTTTAGCGAAGTTTCTAGAACATTCGCTTTAGAAATAACTGCAGAACGTGTTGTCGACTTGGAAACAAGACAAGTGACCTTTCGTGAAAATTCTAGAACACTCGATTTGGAAACAACAGATGATACATGAATTGTTTCAACGGGAACATGTTAAAGTTCGGGAAATTTCTAGAATATTCTATTTGGAAACCATAGGAAATACGTGAACTGTGTTATAGACCCAAAACAAGACTTAATAGTGACATTGGGGAATGCTCGGCTAAACTTCGCCGAGCATTCCCCAACATCTAACATTATTATTGTATAATAGAAAAGTTTTTAGACCGACTTATTAATTGTTGGAAAAATTTTTTTGGGTAAGGGTCCTTATTTTGAGAAAAACTACTTTTTTAACTTGCCGACGTTTCGGTAATTTTTATTACCATCTTCAGGGCACTGTAAGATATAAAATTATGAAGTGTAACACTTGTAAAAAAATGTAAATAAAAAAAAAAGTGTATATAATATAACATGTGATACAAACAATAAAAAAGTTATTAAATAAATAAATAGATATATGCACCTACAAACATACACAAAACACGTACATATACATATAAATAGATATTAAAAATCAGAACATATTAACAATAATTAAAAATATTTAAAGATACTTTTTTTAGGGCATCTCAAATTTAATTTAACAACATAATATCACACTTGGTAAAACTACATATTCAGTGAAAAATAATAAGTACTTACATTAATTATGAGTTTTTCCTGGTCACCATAAAATATATATAAAACAGGAAACAAACAGATAAAATCTTTGGGTATTAAGAAACCTTCCTTATTGTACTTATGTAACATATATACACATATATATATATATATATATATATATATATATATATATATATATATATATATATATATATATATATATATATATATATATATATATATCACTTATAAATGTACAATTATCAGACTCTAGTGTGTAATGGTAATGACACGAATATGAATCTTTCTAAACGTTAAAGTATGCAAAACACATGAGAAGGGATAAAAACCATCATAGATAAAAGAGAAAAAAAACGATTATTTGCAATAATGGCAAGGACTGATTATTTGTTAAATATTTTGTAAATGCATTTTAAATTATAGCTATTTTTTACCTAACTTATTAATAAGATTAAAATAACATGAGTTTAAGTTCTCAATGTCTTTCCTTGAATTAACTGACTTAATTTTCTTTATATTGACCATTTCTTGAAATTTTCTCTTTTCAAGATTATGCTGTCTACCTACTATTGTTGTTTCATCAAAATTAAATTCGTGATTTAAACATTTGCAGTGTTCTACTAATGATGTTGTGTTTATTTTATTTTTGTTTTAAAAACATTTGTAGTGTTCTACTAATGATGTTGTGTTTATTTTATTTTTGTTTTAAAAACAAAAATAAAATAAACACAACATCATTAGTAGAACACTACAAATGTTTAAATCACGAATTTAATTTTGATGAAACAACAATAGTAGGTAGACAGCATAATCTTGAAAAGAGAAAATTTCAAGAAATGGTCAATATAAAGAAAATTAAGTCAGTTAATTCAAGGAAAGACATTGAGAACTTAAACTCATGTTATTTTAATCTTATTAATAAGTTAGGTAAAAAATAGCTATAATTTAAAATGCATTTACAAAATATTTAACAAATAATCAGTCCTTGCCATTATTGCAAATAATCGGGTTTTTTTTCTCTTTTATCTATGATGGTTTTTATCCCTTCTCATGTGTTTTGCATACTTTAACGTTTAGAAAGATTCATATTCGTGTCATTACCATTACACACTAGAGTCTGATAATTGTACATTTATAAGTGATATATATATATGTGTATATATGTTACATAAGTACAATAAGGAAGGTTTCTTAATACCCAAAGATTTTATCTGTTTGTTTCCTGTTTTATATATATTTTATGGTGACCAGGAAAAACTCATAATTAATGTAAGTACTTATTATTTTTCACTGAATATGTAGTTTTACCAAGTGTGATATTATGTTGTTAAATTAAATTTGAGATGCCCTAAAAAAAGTATCTTTAAATATTTTTAATTATTGTTAATATGTTCTGATTTTTAATATCTATTTATATGTATATGTACGTGTTTTGTGTATGTTTGTAGGTGCATATATCTATTTATTTATTTAATAACTTTTTTTATTGTTTGTATCACATGTTATATTATATACACTTTTTTTTTTATTTACATTTTTTACAAGTGTTACACTTCATAATTTTATATCTTACAGTGCCCTGAAGATGGTAATAAAAATTACCGAAACGTCGGCAAGTTAAAAAAGTAGTTTTTCTCAAAATAAGGACCCTTACCCAAAAAAATTTTTCCAACAATTTTTATTGTAAATACAATTTTTTTTTATTGTATTTATTCACTATTAATAAAGACGTTTTATTATTATTATTATTATTATTATTATTTCGGGAAAGTTCTAGAACATTCCATTACACAATTAGTGGAGATAAGTGAATTTCGTCAGCACAATAGTAGTATAGATTCTAAATAAGACTTTCTAAAGCTGTTTCGGGATTTTTCTGGAACATTCCATTATTAAAATAGACGCGATATATTTTATGGACATTATAGTGTAACTTTATTTTGAACTGATTTACTTGTGGTGATTAATGCCAATAACAAGAAGTATGGCGGAGAATCAAACACAGAACATGCTAGCAGCGTTGTTAGAACGGATTAACGATCAAGAAAGAATACGAAAAGAAGAAAAAGAAGAATAAAGAAGACGATATGAAAAAAAGGAAAAATAAGAGGGAAGGCCACAGGAAGAAAAAAGAACAAGAGCGAAAACGTCAGGAAGAAAAAGAATACTTAATAAAAATGATGGAAGGTATGGAAATAAGACGACAGGAAGAAAAAGAAGAACAAGAAAGAAAACGTCAGGAATAATTAAGAAAAATTTTTGAAGATTAAGAAAAGTGGCATGTCGAGGAAAGAGAATATTTTAAAACAAGCCTGGCTGAACAGCAGACAGCCATTTTCGTCCTCACTGAACAATTTAAAGGAGACTAAAGTCGCAGGAAAAGCCAGTGAAGTCAAAGGAGAAGTAGCCCGACTCAAACAACAGTTAAGAAGAAAGGGTGGCCAGTTGGCACTGTCGTCTGGTACTAGGTTACAACTACCTTCCTTCGACAGTCAAAGTTCATGGTCAACGTAACGCAACAAAACTACAAGGAAAAGTGAAATGCTAGATGTATTGTTGGAGTGGGGACACTAGTACGCGACTGCAAGTGGATCACAGAAAATTTGCATTGTATTGCATTTAATTGTATATTTATTTATTATTGGTCATTATAAATCATATACCATTTTGTTTAAGAGAGGACAAAGTAAACTTGTCTTAAAAATGCAGTATTTTGAACTGGGCTATCGTGTCTAAGATAATGTGAGAATAACGAAAAAATTGTCTAAATTGAATTAGATTTGGAAGCATTTCAAACCATTGAAATCAGTTCAACAAAATACAAATACTTATACATAACAATCATTAACTACAAATGAAAATATAAGTCAACATATTTATTTTGAAAATTGTTCCAACATTACTATTAATATTGTTGCTAAGAGTGATAAGTACAAATACAATTATGTAATCTAATAATAATTATTTTCGTCAAGCTTATTTAGCCCATTTTAGGCAATTTGATATTGAGTAGTCGTAGGAAAAGTATAGTACTATAGTACATTACTCATTTGAAAGAAACTTCATCTTCGTAAGTAACATTAAACACTCTTGAGTAATATACTATCACATATTATGAACTATTGAACTAAGAAATAATAAACCTCACAGTTTAATAAATATTCGAGCGATTATACTATTAAATAAATTAATAAATGTGTCAGGATGAAAACTACTTTTAAAATTAACATTTGAGGAAATATTGACTGATTGCCTCTGGTATAGTTTTATATTGTTGCAAATATTGCGGTCTGATTTAAGTTTTAAAACAGCATATTTAAACCAGTTAAAATATTTTTTATGGGTCAAAATTTTGTTTTCGAACAATATAAATATTAGCAATTCATAAACTAAACCTTCCAGTATGCGGTGGTGGGTTATTTTTTTTACTGATAACTAATTGTTTTGAAATAGTCTGGCTTGAGAGTGCAATATTAGTTATTATAAATTTTAAAAAATACTGATTTTTAGTAGGACTTAACCTCGCAAAAAATCTGTACCATAATTAAAGATGTTAGACAAATAAGTAGATAAATAAATAAGTAATCAATAATTATATGATTGAGTTTATTAAATATAGCAAATAGAACACAAGCATGATGATTATAATGTGCAGTACACTCTGCGTGATTTCCAATACATTAAATTTGTATTAATATTTCGTAATTAATAAAATCAGCTAGACAATGAACTTTATTTATGGTGGTAAAAATATCCACAGCTTAATTCATTTTTCCGGTTGTTGCTTGCCACATAGGTGGCGTTGTTGCTTTAGTTTCATTAAAATTACTTTAATGTGCATTCCCAGACTGCATATATCACGCTGTGATAGAAGCTATGAACTATGGAGTGAAGCTTTGTAATTTCCGAGACAAGCTGTTCTCGATAAAATATGAGCTTTGCGATGTCAGCCATTTTCTGTATGTCTGTGCTTGTGGTGTAATCCAGCATATGTTTCTCACCTACATAGGCAAATTATAAAATTAGTACTTTATGAAACAAGTATTTCTACTTATTTCATTTGTTCATCTATTTTAATAAAATTTATAAAGTACTATCTTGAAGTGGATTACATTATATTCTCTTCATTCCTAAAAAAATTTTCTTGTTTTAGGGACATTAATTTTGCACTCGTGGTTATATTTTTTAATGTTTGTAAAAACATATATATATATATATATATATATATATATATATATATATATATATATATATATATATATATATATATATATATATATATATATATATATATATATATATATATATATATATATATATATATATATATATATATATATATATATATATATATATATATATATATATATATATATATATATATATATATATGTGTATGTATATGTATATATATATGTATATATATATATATATATATATATATATATATATATATATATATATATATATATATATATATATATATATATATATATATATATATATATATATATATATATATATATATATATATGTGTATATATATATATATATAGTATATATATATATATATATATATATGTATATACATATATATATATGTATATGTATTTATATCTATATATATATATATATATATATATATATATATATATATATATATATATATATATATATATATATATACGAACTGACAACTCAAAAACTGAAAATTTGAGATTACAGACTGACATATCTAATCTGTTAGTAGTTTATGATATAATTAGAACTCGGACGGAGGTATCAGTTTTCAATGACCGCTTTTATGCAGACTATGATAAAGATAATTTTATTTCATTTTAAAATGTTAATACGTAAACTAGTTTTATCGGAAAACGTATGACAAAAGACAAAAAAGTTATAATTTTACACTAGCCAAATTCTGGGTTAACATCACACTATGTTTTTTCTTATAACTCGTGAACGGTTAGAAATATCTAAATTCTGTAAAGATATTTGAATGTATTTGTGAATGTAACACTAACACACATACACACACATGTATTTTTAATTAACGATTACTTTAAAACCTGTAAGAACCTGTACACGATTTTTATTTAAAATAGAGCAATCGCAATCCATATCATTATTTTAATGTAGAGCTTGGGTAGATTAAGAATGACCTAAAATTATGATGTTGTAGCACCTTTTTTAATTCTTGCCAGCGCTGAATTTGTATCACGTTATTTGATGCATCGATGCAGAAAATTAAGAACTTTCTAGAAATCCAACTTTAATTTTATATATAGTAGGTGCTTCAACTACGTTCCTAAAGTTTCTTTTGCAAAAAGTGATATTGGATGTATATGTAATTATATCATTAGAACTGCTCATATTTCCATTTAGATGAGTGAACTTTATTAGCTCTCTGCCATTTTATCTAAAGAAAATATTCACATCGTACTTTTATACACATCATAATGCACACGTGTGTGATCAAAGTTGGCCCTTTTAACTGTATTATTTTTCGGGTTACCAACTTTCGTATTAACCTATTTATGAGATTTATACAAGGTGATTCAGGAAACATGGTCAGCAACAACCCTATATTACCATTAAAAATGGTTGATTCAGCAATTAAATTGAGCCACCCCCCCTTGTCGTTGAGGCTGATAATGCAACCCCAGAATCAATCAACAGCGTTGTAGAAGAGCGCCTAAAATAGTAGCCTGTGTAGATTTCTGGTTGTGGCAAATATTTCTTTTTTTTTTTGTTAATACCAACCACTCATTTTCCATTAGCGTTATAAATGAAAAATCTACAACTGCTAGTACCCATAGGGTGAAAAGCAACATACTTTGGATATAATTTAATATGAGCCAAATTTGAATAACGAAAGTTCTTTGAGATTGAGTCTTGGAATCAGTAATTCTTATGATAAGAATCTCTTCATCATCTATAGTCATTTTTAGCAATTCATCTCTTCTGCGTACCAGTGGATTCCTATTATTAAAATAACCTGAAAAAATTCTTCATAATTAAACAATTAACAAATATAAACTACTTAATATAGACTACTTTTAATAATAAGAAACGTTCATCAGGCGCTTGTTATTATAAATTTGTCAATTTTTTATTAAAATCCTAAATTATTTGGATGATATCCCACAGATAAACTTTTTACCGATTCTTATATCACTTTTGGTTAACGACAGACAGGATAGGTATCTAATTAAGCACCCCAGGCAACAGTGATCTGAAAATAATTTAAAATGATTAATCCAGTATTCTCGGAGAGTAAGCGTCTGGTATCTACTTCTCAGTAACATTTTAAGAATATTGCTTGCAAAAGATTTCAATAAAATTAATATAATTATGTGAAACTGTGCTATTTTATTTTGAGACTTGCAGAAAAATTATGTACAAAACATACTGTAGGAGTTTGAGGTACTCCTCGCCGGTTCCCTTTACTTGTAATTAATGTGGACTGTAGCTTTTTAAATAAATGTCAGGACGACAGCTCTCCTTCAATTGTTTATTCAATATAATACAACAGTACTCGATGGTGGACAGAGTAATAATGGTATTAATAATCAGTTATAATCTCCAAACACAAACCACTAACAAAACAGTACATGAATAACCTTTTAAGATAGTAATAAACTGGAACAAAAATAAAAAGCGAATCTTTGCTAAACTCTATTACTGTGAGCCACACCTTCGCTCTCTCGCTGCTTTATCTACACTAATTTCTTTTAAAAGTAACTGTCAAAATTAAGTCGACCTAAGTCGACGGCTGCCCAGCGCCTTCTGTTGTCTTTAGCAAGAACATATTAGAGAATCAGCACAGTGGCGGAGAGGCTCAGCGTGTAGGGACCTTAATAATTAATTATTTTAACTTACTGATCTCAACATATACCCAGAAAGCGTCTTTACTAGCCTTGAAAGCCGGTGAGCCTAGTAAAGACACTTTAAGGATGTGTTGTGTACAATATACATGAATTATATCACCCATTAATTTTGACTCACCTTGTATCCATACAAATTTGTGATAATGTAAAAAATCTTCCTTGGTTTCCAGAATAAAGTACAAAAATTTCTGGCAAATCTGATAGGATCCCAAAATACCTTTAAATATTGCTGTATCGTTTAGTATAACTGTATAACTTTTTATCTACTACTAGTAAAATCTACTCCAGAACAATGGTTAAGGTCTGGTATACACATCTTCTGGTAGAGTGACTGTATATCAATTATTATATTTCTACTTTTACAAAAACTGATTACAGCGAAGTATATTCTCATTTGGGATACCTAACTGTTTTGCAAAAATAGATAAATAATAACTAATATTTTATAATACACCCGCCGGAAATCCCATTTTATTTACCATGTAAAATTATTATTTGTGGAGGATAAATTTAACGTACACACGAGGAAAATTAATTTCCATCTATTTTGTCAGGCGCTGTCTGCAAATACCTCTCGTAATCTCTGGTCCTTGTAGAGCACTTATCGAACAATTAAGCCTTCCCATTTTTCGTATATGAATATTATAGACACGTGATCGATAAAAAACGAGAGCAATTGTGTGTTCAACTGTCGAGTTAAGTCAATTCAGCAAAAGATATAATGAAAAATGGTTTGAATTACAGATGCCAGCAGGGAGATACCACCAGTTGGTCGGGATAATACTTGAACCATTAATTCCCGCTGTCGGTCGCTAAATCATTGCGCGATGCTGCCCTGTAATCAGCACTCGGTTGCCCTGATCGCATGTGAAACGCAAGGAATCTCGCACTATACTTTGATAAATTAATTCCAACGTTGTCTAAAAAAATTATTGTCTATATAAAAATAATCTCAATTTTGTTTATATTTTCACGTGAAAAAATATATATAAGTACACCAAATTTCAGTACATGTAGTGTCCTGCAATTTTTAATATTTGTAAAACTTGAGAATATTTACAAAAACTATACGGATGTATGTCCCTTGCTAACAACTGGAAAAGCAATGGGATTAGTTTTAATCTGAACTTATTCGTAACGTTCCACATAACGTTCGGTGTACTACAAATAGTAGGCTACATAATAATTACTGATGCTCATTTTGAGTGTCATATAAATTTCTGTATTTATCATATATTGACTTGAAAAATAAACTTGGTAACACTAATTAATATACAGGTTGGGGCAATAGTGCATCCGACTTCGATATCTCGAGTTCTATGATAGCTAGAAACTTGATTTAAAAACACAAGTAAACTAGACACAAAAGTCCATAACCGAAAATTCTTTTAGTATATACAGGATGAGCCAAGATGATTCCACAGGGTCAAGTCTCCGAGAAAAGGTATTTTTCCCGATTTAGTTCAAACCTCAACTGTTGTCTCTATTCCAAAAGTTGAGCATACCATAAATGTTGAGCAATTGCAGCCAATTAACATGTTACCCTTTTTGTCAAAAAATTATGGAAAGTATTGTAAGGGAACAGCTAATGGAATATATCGACTAACATAATATTTTAAGCATATCAGTCAGGCTTTAGGGAAAATCATGATTCTGAAACGGCTTTACAACTAATTATTAATAACTGGAAAAGTATGTTAGACAAGAAAAATAACATAACATGTGCTGTATTTTTGGATTTAACCCGTGCATTTGAGACTATTGATCGAAACATTTTGTTAAAAAAACTTAAAATAATGGGATTTAAAGGCTGCATATTAACGTGGATAGAAAGTTATTTATCACATAGGAGTCAAGTTGTCAAAATAAATGAATCACTTTTTAAAACAATAAGAAACAATATGGGGATTCCTCCAGGTAGCTGTCTTGGCCCTTTATTGTTTTTATTATATATTAATGACATTATTAATGTGGCAAAAAGTGTTCTATATATCTTTTTGCCGATGATACCTTAGTTTATTTTAATCACACTGACATGTATGATTTGGTAGGGACATTAAATGAGGAACTAAATCAAATGACAAAATAGTTACAAGTCAATAAGCTGAAACATAATAAATCATAATGCATGGTTTTAGGTGGTAATATTTTACATAATTCATGTATGCAAACACAATTAAAAATTACTTTAAATGGTAACTCTGTTGAATGTTGAATATATTGATAATATTAAATACCTAGGTTTAATCATAGACAGGAACCTGAAATTTAAATATCACATAGAATACACAACAATAAAAAAATAGCTAAGAAAATAAATTTTTTTTGAAGGATATCTTTTCATTTATCAAATTCAACAAAAATAACTGTTTATAATACTATTCTTCTACCTCATTTTACATATTGTGGATCAATTATTAATTGCTCCAATGTAAATATAAGCACTCCTCAAAAGTTACAAAAACAAGCTATGAGGGTAATAATTAATTGTAGTAGGTATACACGAATAACAGATATGCTTCATTGTTTAAACGGGCTCTCGGTTGATGAAAGATTGTATTATGTTTCAATGGTTTTTATTTATAAATTATTTACTAAGCAAGTGCCTAACTCTTGAACAAAAAATTAAATATAATGAGGACGTTCATAATTGTAACACAAGAATAAGAAATAATTTTCATATTAATTTTAGCAAAAAAGGCAGCAACAAGAAATTGTTTAATCGATAGGGGGTTGGTCAAATTTGTCTTCCAAGTTATTTAAAGGAAATAATATAAATTAATTTGAAAACAAATTATTGAAATATATTAAGGAAAACAGATCTGTAATTAATATATAGTAAGCTAATTGTAAACTGATTGTAAATTAGATTTATCTAAATAAATGTATAAATTATTACCTATTATTATTATTATAAGTAACATTTTTTAAATAAAATGCCATGTATATCAAAATATGTTTTGAAACCTCTTTGTGGCCTCCTTTTATTCCTGTATTATTATTGATTTTCTCCCCGACTACTTGGATGTAATGATTTTTTTTTTTTGGTGAAATTATACCATTTACACGTGTATATTAAAAATATCACTACCATCACAACTATCGATTTTAAGAAAAAATATGTTAGTTTCAGTTATGAGACATCTGTGGGATGACACTCAGCCATTTTCACTTCTTAAAAGTATACAGGGTGGCCAAAAAGGATTTTTAAATTTGCAATTATTTGAACTGAATTTTCTAATTTTTTCAAATGGAATTTTGGACGATGTGATGTAGGATTGATAAATGAATATATTTTTGTACGTACATTCTTATGGCTATTTGTGACCATTTGAGGTTTTTTTTCAAATAATTCAAGAGAAGGTATTATAATAAGCGTGTTACATGATGCCCATAAAAACATCACACCAACAATAATCCAAAATTTGAGGAAAGGATAATAAATGCGTTTAGAAGTATCACTCCGTAAATTTTATGAACAGTAGAACCCTCATTCCAAAGACGCATAGAAATGTGTGTCAATGGGCAACATGTGGAGCTCTTTTTTATAATATCTTGTCTTGAATTATAAAAAAAAATATTTTTTATTTTTATTGCTGAATTTTGCAGTTATTGCTCAATAAATCGAAAATGGTTACAAATACCATAGGGATATACGTACAAAAATTGTTCGTTTTTCAATTCTAGTGAACACTACCAACGGCTGCACTAATTCTTAAACTAGACGAGAATGTTAAGCCAAGCAAAGTAAATTTGATATTCTAGGGTGAAAACACCGCTACACGAAGATAAAACACATCGGTACAAAGTAGGGCTGGGAATCGAATACGAATAATTCGAATAATCGAATATTCGAGTATTCGAATACGAATTATTCTAATGGAAAATTATTCGAATATTCGAAATATTTGAATACTCGAATACTCGAATATTCGAATACTCGATTATATTCGAGTATTCGATATTTCATTATATTTGAGTAAATTTGAATATTAAAATATATTATTAAATTATGTACGAATAGGTATGCAGTATGTATCCAACCAATGTAGGTAGATAGTAGGTATAGGTAGGTACCTAATCTAAAATCGAAATATATAAATAGACCACATTAGTGGCACGTTTTACTCCCAGTCAAACTATTCCACCTCTTTCGCTCCTCGACCTTATTCTTACTGTACTAAGGCAGGGGATAAAATTAAATTTTAAATTTTAGAAAACCTGTAAATAATTAACTATTGACTTTTCATGTATTTGTTTTACCTTCACAATCTGCGTCTTTTTTAAAAACATTCTAATTTTAGAGCACTTATTTTTTTCGAAAAGGAAAAATAGATACAGAAGTATAATAAACTAGCTCTGTTTTCGTTTTATTTAAGCTTCAATAATTAAATGTGAACAATATCTCCTCAATCCTAAAATAAAATACTAACTAAATAATTCTGACCCTTAAATCACATGTACAGGAGACATACCCTATTGTGGGTATGGAAAGCAAATCAAATTGCCCGCTTAGTGGATTACGTCACGACTATTATTGTGATCTATCCAACCAAATACTCAAATAGAGTATTCACTATTTACTAGTATTCAGTGCTATACCTATTAATAATGAATATTCGTGGATCCGGTTTATTCGGATACCTATTCGAATAATTCGGATTATTCGAGTAATCGAATATTCGAATTATTCGAATTGTTCGAATATTTTTTCGAACGAATATTCGAATACTAAAATCTGAAAAAATTCCCAGCCTTAGTACACAGCGGAAAAATACGCCAACACCGATATGTAAGAGCACATAATGCCCGATTGTCATTTCATTTAGGACAATGCTAATAACTCATAATAATAACAGCCCACCCCATAGTCTAACGTGAAATTAAATATACTTCGCTGCTAATATCTTCATTGAAACTCTCGGCGTTAAAATAAAAATGGCGGTACTTACAGGTTACAGGTGGTTGTGCACTTTATCTCTCTCAACATGAGATAAGTTTACCTGGTGGGTAGTACAAAAATTAGTACCTCACTGAGCGTACCGAGTCACAAATTGTACAATTAAACAATATTGATTTTACATTACCCAATAATCAATCCTTTTCAGATATACAATAAAATAGCACACTGGTGCTTTTAGACATCCTACCTCGAACGGACGGGTTCTTCTACTCAAGCCATCTCGCTACTTCCGACTCTTTCGCGCCCCTGACTACCGAGGTATTCATTAGAATCATAGAGATAGCTGTAGACAACTCACACTTTAATTGTGCAGGTTGGAAATTCAACAACAGGGTCCTAAATAAACTTAAATTTTCTTTCATGCCAAGTACGGGGCGAACAAAACGTAGAACTTTACATAAAGAATGCAATTCTGAGAAATGTCCACAAAAAGAAACAAAAAAAAAAAATTGGAAACATGTTTTTGATAAAATATCCTTATTTATTAAATTGTATTTAAAAATCTTCGATAGCTATGAAAACAACAAATGAATTTATAATAGTAATCCACTACATAGATGTTCAATAAGTGCTATTTATGCAACAACTGTTTTTTACATTAGGAGTGAAAATTGTACACCGAGGTGGACAATGCAGCGAGTGTGTTTATTTAATGTCATTGTCAACACACATCAAACATTGAATAACTATAAATAAAATACAGACCTAAGAATTATAGGTAACAACCTGTTACTGGGGAAACAAACAAAAATAAGCTGGTTGTTACAAATAAAGTTAAGTGAAGGTCATTGTGGACAGTGATTCTGGTTTGTACAACGTTTGAGCTCATTTACTCGCAGTTTTGCAAAAGTGCTCTTTATACGGAAAAAAACGACAAGTGATTCAAATAGTATTCGACCAGATAATGAAAATGGGAATTAAGTTCCTAAACTTTAAACAAATAAGGTGTGAGAAGACAATGTTAACCTTTATATGACCACGCTTGTAAATGTGCTAGCTTTGGGAGTGATTGTGCTTGTTATTGGCTATTTGTGTCACAGTTTCGAGGACTGAATGTGAAATTGGGGGGCTAGCGTCAATCTCTCCTTCCCCAAATACAACCATTATTCATTTATTATGTAAGAGTGTTCTAGCCATAAAACTAGTTTTACTAGACTATGTTTCGTTCACTCAGAATCATCATCAACTTCATTTTATCTCATGGAAGCAATATTGAATTTTCATATCAGAAAATGGATTTTTTTTCTGATTTCAATGGTATAACATATGGTAATCTTGTATTGAAATATAATTTAAACCCCGAAGTATTCAAAACCCACAAATTTTATGGCAAAAATTTTTCAGTTTTTTCCGAATATCTGAAAAATTAAGTCCGATAATTAAGTTCTGTTGGTCCTAGGATCTTAGTAAGGAAATCAAGCAACTTTTCTCTAATTTAACTGATGTTGTCACTGGCACGATAAACGAGATTTCTATATTGGGAAAGTTAAAGCATGTATTTTAGTATGTACTAAAAATATTTATCAACAAAATTAATTTAAGCTAGAATTCGAAAATGCATTAAATATAAACTACCTAACAACTTAGTTGTAGCAAAATTTTATAAAGTAAAAGAAGAAACTTTTGTATTTTGTAAACGGATCAAGTTGATTAAGAGGAATACTTCTTCAAAGGCAAACTTTTATATTTAAACTAGAAAACTGTATGCAAAGATAAATTTTAAACTTGTAGCGCTCGTTCATCTATTCAAAGGACAGATACTATAAAAATGCAGTTTATAACACTGTTTTTAAATATTTTACTATTATATGTTTGTGAAATTTTTTTCTATAAAAGTTACTTTGACTATTGAAACGGATATTTATTATTATGAGCACGCACAGAGTTATAGCCATTGATAAATTTTAGTTTGTGTCTAACGTAATTAAAATTTTTTTAAATGCCTCTTATTTTATGCATTTTTAAGATTTTCCTACAGAAAGTGCTGTTTGAGGATAATTTCAAATGCGAAAATTATTTGTTATTATGGAGACCTCACATGTTTATTATTGATATTATTAATAATATAATGTAAAAAGGCCTTAATAATATTTATACTATATCCAATATATGAAAACCAAAGTTGATAACGAAGGAAAAATATCATCATTTTCAGATAAACCGTAACAATAACATAATTTATTTCGTATTTTACAAAAAATAACCTTGACAATTTTTCTGCGTACCTATTTCCGTTTCCCCTTCACACGTGTTCTGCCATCAAATAGTTGAAAACCCTACTTTATAAAGTGCTTTTCATACTTTCGAGTCTCTACGGTTGCTTTTACAAAATCACTGTTCCATCATAAATCTGCTTTGTTATGTAACTGTTCCCTACATAACCATATTGACGAAATATTACCTTTTTATACAATGCCGATTCATTAATGATACTTTCACACCCTACTTTTCCACATCTATTTCTCTTTTCATCGCATTCTTAGTTGTCTTATGTATTAAGTCCATCCTGTTGCTTCATCCTTGTCCCCAAAGGAAACCTCAAATGAAAAACTGTGAATGCTTTCACCCGGTCAATATACAGATCCAGATTTGCGGTTAAGATGGGAAAACTGGTCAGAGATAATCGGTTTTAAATAAATGCACATCTTATGTTTTTTATAAATCTATTAGCTATAAATCTTTAGTTTTATAATTATATATTTAGCATCCTATGTATTGGTAAACTAATTTTCCAACTTAACGGTATGTAATAATTGAGAAAAATTGGAATAAATCGCATTTGCCAATTTGTTTCTATACCTTTGCAGAAAAAACCATTGTTTAATTTTATACAAGGTGATAATTTTAGTTGACTCACTCGAAGTTGTGATATAGTTTTCCTCTGGAATTCCAATTATAGAAACATAAAAACAATAATTGAACATATGGACGGAAAAGCCAAATTTTCTAAGAAATTAATTGTGCTTTCAGTCATTGAGAAGTTTAAGACTAATTATGACGCACTATGGTCACGTTTTAGACGTAATTAACATCATATGTTTACTTGAAACCTAGTAAATTGATTACAGTACTCCTCCACCGCTTTCTTCTGACTTGAAGCCCATTGAATATGTGTGGTATTTATTGGGTAGAACACTTCAAAACCATCAACGGCCTCCAGAGAACATTAGGCAACTCTCAAATATTCTTTCCTTTTTATGGGCACAAATCCCGCAACATGTGATCGACCACATAATCAGGGGCATGCCCCAGATGTATACTTGCAGTAATTAAAGAAGGGGGGCAGAATGTGAGATCATTGTTGGTTCCCCATGGCTAAGCACTTCTTAATCTAAAGTTCTGAAATAGGTTGGGACCTTTGATGTGATATACTGTACTCGACGAGAGTTCCGTCAACCAAGTTTACATCATCTGGAAATGATTAAAACTAACCTTATGCTAACAAAGTGTCCTATTTATACCTAAACCATTGCCACAGTTCGGTGAACCGTGCCCCACTGATCAATGGGGCGGGATTAACGCTCTGTCACTATTCATACTATTTTTACATTTTATAATTTCCAAGCTTTCAAATACATCCAGCTGTCTGGTATTTGTTACATTTTGAGATGGGCATTATGTTCTTTGAATCTAATTTGATTTGATCGTCTAGTTTGTTCTATATACTTTTGATTATAATCCTTACAGCTAATTTCGTAAATCCCGACTTTTCGTTTCATTCAATTTTATAAATAAAAATAAATTAGGTTTCCTCTTCTTAGTAAAAGTTTAAAATATAAAGTGGAATGAAAAAATAATAACGCTGAAAATTTTTTTTGCTAATTATTATTTACTACTTTTAGTAAACTTATCATAGATAAGTACAACATATATCTTTTTAAACAATTATTTTCTCGGCTATTTGCCAAAACGCTGAAACTTAGATTACAAAAAAAGATAATATGCACATTATGTTCAGTGTGACTGACTCAATAATTTTATTTTTAATTCCAACTATTCTGTTCAGTAAAACCAAAAATAAATAAAACGAAATTTACTTTCCAGTTGAACAATCACTTTAAAAACTTTAAAATATCTGCCGACATGTGTTTCTGCTTTTAGCTTCATCTGGACAGCTCATTTAAAGGATGCAAAGTAACTAAATACTAGTAAACCCTAATATAATAAACATTGATTGTTTCAGAGAACAGGATAATTGAAATGAAATAATGGAAATTCCCCGTAGGGTAGAATAATTTAAAAATAAAAATAAATTAGATGTCCTCTTCTTGGTAAAAGTTTAAAATATAGAGTGGAATGAAAAAAATAACGCAAAAAAATTTTCTTACTAATTATTATTTACTAGTTTTAGAAAACTTATCATAGATAAGTACAACATATATCTTTTTAAACAATTATTTTCCCGGCTATTTGTCAAAACGCTGAAACTTGGATTACAAAAAAGATAATATACACATTATGTTCAGTGTGACTGACTCAATAATGTTCTGTATGTAGTTGGAATTAAAAATAACATTATTTCAGCGTTTTTATTTTTTCATCCCATTCAATTTTATTTTTAGGATGGCTTAAAAGTTTATTTCCCGATTTCTCACTTTCATACCTATATCTTCAAAAATCATACCAATACTGCGGGTATTGACACAAATTTCTGATTTTCTCTGTCATTTTAAAAGGTCAAAGAATTTCGAAGTGTCTAAATTTAGGTTTCCTAATTATTTTACCAATTAAACTTAAGGTATATCCATTACTCGCAGCTATATCCTTAATAAATGCATCTTCTTCTTCCTTATTAAGAGGGAAACTTAAAAGTCGATGAATTAGAAAATTAAGACGCCATTTTGTCTTGCGTACAATTGTGAGAGTCCTTAAGGATATATCTTAGGGTACTGATACCTTCCCTATATATGTCAAATTTTAACTTATTTTCACTATTTCTAATTACTAATACATCTAAAAATGGTAGTTGTCCAGAGTTTTCAATTTCATATGTGAAATTAACTGACGCGAAACGACTGTTTAATTTAGAAACATATCAATATCAGCGACTTTTGTATCAAACACTGCAATAATATCATCCAAACTCTGGGGAAATACTCGAATTTTTCTTTTGCTTCTGTCTCGAATCTGTTCATGAAGACACTGGCAATGAATGGTGACAAAGAATTACCCATTGCTTTATGTTGTTCGAAGGAATTATCATTGAAACGAGAACAATTTTGTTTCATGCAAAAAAATAGTGAGTTGAAGATATTCCTTTACTACATTTTGATTGAGATTGTTTGATACAAATAGATCCTTAAGATAGTTCAAGGTCTGTTGGTATCCGAAAACTTGGAAACAATGAACAAACGTCAAAGGAGATCAAAATTTCATCTTCTTTCAACTAGATGTTTTTCACTTTGTTAATGAAAGCATTGGAAGAAACTAGTTTGTGCAAGGGTACCTTGTGGAACTCCTCTGCTAACCATTTTGATAGATGGTAAGTCGGCGATCCAATTGTTAAAACAATAGAATATATCGACTTTTCTGGTTTATGTATCGAAGGCAAGCAGTACAATCTAGGTACACTTGGGTTAGATACATGTAACCTGCTATTTAAAGTTGGAATAATAAGGTTGTTGCAAGATTTAAGCACATTTCTTATTTCAATAACTCTTTTTGGAAATGGATTTCTAGAAAGTTTTTTATAAAGACCATTATTAATTTGATTGTCTACCCTTTCATAGTAATGCCCTTTATCTAAAATAACAACCTTATTATTCATATCAGCTTATCTTTGTGAAAATACATTTGTACATTACAAAGTAAAAATTTATATATAAACTGTACAATTTTATTTCCATTATTTGCAACGTTGCGTTAAAGTACCTGCATATTTATGCGTTTGCCATTTAATTTTAAATTGTTTTGTATAAAACAGAGATTACATTATTTGATGAAAATATAAATTTTAATAACATAACGGTCCGTTTTAAAATAACACAATAAATAATAGTTACAAAGTCTACTTTAGGTACTTTGATGTTCAATGTACACAAAGCTAGTTTATTTTACAAAGAAATATCTGCACTAGATGTTCCTTGTTTGATTTTCAAAAAAATATTTACTTATTTAAAATCAGTGTAATATTTGTCTTGAGGATTAAACTGGTTTAATTATTATTGTAATTGTACAAGTGATTTGTTTTTCGAATTAGAAAACGAATATAACTTCTAAGAACACTTATTACTATTAATAGTTTCTATCAATATTTCGACTATTTCCCTTATATATTGTTAATACCTTTAAGATGTCTTATATTGTAATATATTTTTATTAACCCTACAGTGCACGCGTCTTTTATTTTCACACGAAAGAACGCGTTAGGTCTGACATACGACATACCCAAAAAAATAAAATTTTAATTTCCAAAATATACATAAATTTCTGGTAATGGGTTACATATATCTTTAATATAAATACAATCTAACAAACTAAACTAAGAAATTGATCTCTCCTGTTGTTTTAATAGAAATTAGAAAAAAAATTATATGCATTTTTGGGAACGTTGCTATAAACTCCTGTATATTACTTATTCTGGAAATTTCGCTGCGCATTCTTGACAAACAGGTACAGTATGTTCCAGGCATATAAATTTTCTGCAAAATCGGCAAGTGTATCTTGTTTTTCGATCTTTACAGTAAGCGCATCTTCCACGTTTATTTTCAACTAGTTCTGCACGCTCTACCAATTGAGTGCCACTAATTTTAGCTGCAAGCTGTCGAATTTCTCTTGGTAGATATTGGGAGTCTACTCTCGTTTTCATATAATCCATCAAGAGTTTTTTGCCAAGTTGTTTTAGAAATATTCTTCGTGGAACTTTCGCATTCACGCCATTTGAATTGGTTTTATATGTGACAAAAGCATTTATTCCAGCGATGTTGAGGAGTCCATATAGGATTACCATGGGCCACCTTCGTGTATTTCTAGCAACATTATATTTTGCAGAAAGTTGATCGACAGTATCAATTCCACATTTTGTTGAGTTGTAAAATGTTATTGTCTCAGGTTTGGTCTCTTCGCCAGATTTCGGATCAATGTAATCATCATGGTGTAGTGTTGATGATAGAATAACCTGCTTATTTTTTTTTGGAACATGCGAAACGATGGTCATATCCTTAGTAAAACCAAACATGCTCGACTTTGCTGGCCTTCTTGTAAAAAACTCTTCGGTATTTGTCTCTTATATCGTCGTAATGTTCCGACAATTGTCAGCTGACGATTTTTCAATAAATTATGAGCAGCGTCAACGGAAGTAAACCAATTGTCCATGGTAATATTTCTTCAGATTTTGATAGTAGTGAACACAGCCTATCTACTACGGGGAAGAACTATTGCTTACGAAAAATGGACCTGGGGGCTGTTTATCACAATAAACCTCTATATTGTAAGTATAGAATGTGCACGAATCAACTAATGAGAAAAACTTTTATTCCGTATCGTGCCGGCTTATTTGGGATATACATTCTAAACCTGCATCGTCCTCTGAATACCAATACCATTTCATCAAGGGTAGCATATTTGCCTGTTGTGTAGTGTTTCTGATAGTTTGTCACTATATCTTGAAATATTTTCCTTACTGGTGCTAGGTTATCCTGAGTTTTGCGTTCTTCCCTTGTCCGAATATCATCCATTCGCAAACATCGCATTAAAAAACGGAATCTTTTGAGTGCCATTGTAGCTGGAAATATATCCAAACCTGTACCATCATTAGACCAAAAATTCATAAACACATGTTCTGCCCCATGATATACCCCAGCTAGGTAGAGTAAGCCAAAAAGTGCTCACAATTCTGGCATATTTGTTGACCTCGCATCAGATTTATGTGTATACTTGTGAGATATACTTTCAACATATACATTTGTATATTGTACTAATTCTTTTATGATATCTTCATCAAAAAAAAGGTGTCAACATTCTCGTGGAGATGCAGCATTTTTCGCAGGACCAGTAACTCCAGGAAGTCTCACAATTATGTTGTCTTGTCTTGTTCGAACATTTTTTGGGAAACACATTTTTCTCCACTTTGTGCCATCCTTTTGCTTCGAATTGCAAATGGTCACGTTCACTAGCACTAGACTCAACAAGTAACTCCTCATATAATTCATCCTCCTCTAATTCCTGTCCGCTTTCAGACTGATGATTACTAACTTCTTCATATTGTGGGTTAGCCACGGAATCATCGGAATCCGAAAAATTTTCTTCATCTGTGGCGACTTCTTCATACATCTGTGGCAATCTTTCTACTTCTCTTGCATAGTCATCCATTGTTCTGTCAAATAAACGGTCATATTATAGATAATGGATTTCTAGCAGATCGGAGAAAATACTTGCGTCGGGCCTGAGAGACCGATATATGTTATAAAATCGTTGTTGTTCACTACACTGCTACACAACTACTGTGACACGCATATCCCTACTTGGTTTGAAGGTACTGAAGCGCATAGAAGCGCATGCGCTTCGAACCAAAAATTATTTCAGAAATAATTTTCGCCTGGGCCTGACAGACCTTACGCGTCCACTGTAGGGTTAATGGGACATTTGAACAAACCATATTGTAACAATTATTAGCTCATTTTAATGACAAACTGATGAGCCTCTAAGCCGAGGATTAATTTATTGAACGCCCTATAGAAATATTTAAAAAACGGTTTATTAATTTTCATTTGACATTCCATAACAACCAAACCAATAAACATTGAATTATTAAAAAATAGCCCCAAAAATTTGTACATAGTCCGGCTAATATGCCAGGTCGACTTTCATATATTCAACCGCTGTTAATAATTCGGAACTTATTTTGATAATCCGTAAATACCGCAGAGCTAATGAATACTCGTATATGCTAAAATAACAACTGTAGGTAGATGTATCGAGCTTTCGACAGGTTAAAATAAATGCCGGCCATACATACACCCTTATCCAAACAAATTATGTAAATGGTTGATTCATAAATAACGGTTTCTATTGGACGCAGTGCTATATAAGGATGTGAAAATTTAGGTATGTATGTAATAAATATTTATCTGAACGTTTTCTGTTTGGAATTTGTAAAAGTATGTAGGTGGTATATTTTGTTCTTAATGTTGTGTTATTTGGATAGAAAAATTGCTAAATTACTGTCCATTAAAAATGTGTATATATATATATATATATATATATATATATATATATATATATATATATATATATATATATATATATATATATATATATATATATATATATATATATATATATATATATATATATATATATATATATATATATATATATATATATATATATATATATATATATATATATATATATATATTAATGTTTAATTCTGCTAATCGATTTTTATCAAGTAGTACGTTTCTCCAAAAAAAACGTCTGTTGTAAATAAGGATTTTTACGCTAGTTATGTCAATTAAATTATTTTGACAACAAATCATTGGTGGGATCTCACAATGACATTGACATTAATAAAAATAATAAAATATATTATGATTGATGCGTCACTGATTAGAACCATATTTACAACGGGAAAATCAGTCGATCACTTTTTGTAGGCCGCAATAGTACATTAAAAAACTATATTTTGTTTCAAAACGTTGACTTATGTCAACTCGAAGATGACAAGAACTGCACTTTATTGACGGTAGTTGTACTTTTCTGTTTTGTACTTTATGACGGCTAACAGCCACAAACTGGTCTCGTATGGCATAGTGTGCCTGTCGCATGGAAATTTTCTAACTTGGATGAATTCTTTGGTGATAGCTTACTGCAGTCATTGTTTCTACATTTCGTTTAATGTTGTTAGAAGTCGTTCAAAGCGCAATATACATTCTACCCCTAAATAAAGCTTACTTTGACACTTATTATTATAAGTGATTCTTTTTACCTGTATTATATATATATATTATAATTATATATTATATATTATATTATATATTACATATTATATATTATATATTATATATTATATATTATATATTATATATTATATATTATATATTATATATTATATATTATATATTATATATTATATATTATATATTATATATTATATATTATATATTATATATTATATATTATATATTATATATTATATATTATATATTACATATTATATATTATATATTATATATTATATATTACATATTATATATTATATATTATATATTATATATTATATATTATATATTATATATTATATATTACATATTATATATTATATATTATATATTATATATTATATATTATATATTATATATTATATATTATATATTATATATTATATATTATATATTATATATTATATATTATATATTATATATTATATATTATATATTATATATTATATATTATATATTATATATTATATATTATATATTATATATTATATATTATATTATATATATATATATATATATATATATATATATATATATATATATATATATATATATATATATATATATATATATATATATATATATATATATATATATATATATATATATATATATATATATATATATATATATATATATATAATATTATATATTACATATATTATAATTATATATTATATTATATATTATAAGTGATTCTTTTTTCCTATATTTTCTGGAGAATATATTAGTTTTCATCTTAGATAAACTGATGCCAACTCGATTATTTAAACACAATTATACACTTTAAATTAACTAAATTGCACGAATTCCGTATTTGGTTAAATGTCTCAGTATAGTTTAATGTAATTCTACAAGCATAACTGAATTGGCAATTAATTCCAATGCATCTGATCGTATTCCCTACTAAATAACTATATGACTCCATGAAAATAATGCTTTTGAAGCACCTGCGACATAACTACAATAAGTGCATGGTCTGCCTTCTCATCATACTCCAGGCATAGACGGCACTCGGCGTTATCCGCTAGGTCGAGTTTATGCAGATGATAGTTTAGTCGGCAGTGCCCGGTATATAGGCCCGTTAGAGTTTTCAGGTGTGTCCTGTTTAACTCTAAAAGTTTCTTAGCTCTTGATTTCAAAGGGTACTTTATAAACGCCTTCGAATGAACTAATCCTGGTAACTCTTGCCAATACTGGAGAGTTTGCCTTTCAGCCCAGGTTGAGATAGCCATCTTGGCAGTACTTGAAGATATTCCAAGTATTGGTTCTGGTCCGATGAATCGTGATCCCGCTCCCTTCTCTGGTTAAGGAGTCCGCTATTTCGTTACCTTCCATACCAGAGTGGCCGGGTATCTAGACCAGAGTCACTTTGTTGTTCTTGCTCAAATGATTTAGAGGGGACAAATAGATCCGACAATATACTCGTATTTCGATGCAAAAAGTTAATCAACGGTAGTCGCAGTCAGTAATTTAACCGACAAGAAATTGATTTCGATAAAAACTAAAATAGTTTTTAAAATGAGAAATAAGAGGTCCATTAGCCCACATACTGATATTATTTTTTTTCCACAACTGATAATTTAGTTCGACCTGCTAAAGACGTGCATGTATTCCAAACGACGACGTCAAGGGAAATATTTACGTATTTGATATTCAATAAACGAATCATCTCCTATCAAGTATCCGCGCTGTTTTGATGCCTGTGAGAACCGTCCAGGTGTATTAATATTTAATATTATTATTACACATTGACGTTTTAAACTTACTAATAAACAGAAACTGATACAGGGTAATTAAACTTGCACCTTGTATCAGCAAAAAACCAATTATTCCATTTCGTTTAACACTGCAACTAGTCCAGAGAGTTCCTTGCTAATTAATTTGGTTATATTCTGCATCTCCGTAAATTATATCAAATGGAACAAATAAAAGGGTGAGTGTAACAACTAGTTCAATTCGTATTAAACTGTAATTAAGCGGTAAAATAATGTGCAGTTTATCTCTGAATAATACTATGATTTAACTATTCAGTTTTAAAGCAAATCGATTTCAAATGACGAACACGGAGGGAGATTGTGCGTGAGAGATTTCCTGAAGAAAACCTAAACATAATTTACAAATGTGAAAATGTATTTTTCGCAACCGGCTAGAAAGTTAACTACTTTAGTAAATTTTTTGTGGTAAATACGTATTTACTGATTTAGCCCGGTAAAGTGGCATAAAGGATTGGTAAAATCTTCCAATTACTTATGTCACTTTAGGTTGACAACAGCATGTAACATCAATAAAAAATGATCCAGTCTTTTTTGAAAGAAATAAAAAAATAAATAATATAATCTTTGTATTAGCTATTTAAAAGCACAAAGTTTGTAACCACTGGAACAATAATTCAAAAATTGGTATATTTTTACGTGAATAAAACATACTATATTCATCAAAGCTTTAAAATATATCTTTAACCAAAAAGCTCATTTGCTTTTTAAATATGCTTATGAACATATTAATTTAATCTCATTTAGGAGTTATGATATGTATGAAATTCCATAATAACTTTTCTGCCAGTTAAACTAAAAATGCCTTTAGCGTAAACAATTTGCATATATAACCAGATAATTCATATTAAATATTATTAGAACCACACGTTTCTGAATTAAAAACAATTTAACTGCTATAGAAAATGAGCCTTGTACTCTGTATATCACTGTGTATTAGATGCCATTTTAAGGATCCGCAATATGCTGAGTCCTGAGTCGATTGTAAGTGAATTTTTTTTAAATACAAAACAAAATGTGATTTATTTATTCTAGCCATATGAAGTTGTTATCGACGATTGTCCCTCAAACCTAGGTACTAATGCAACTGTTTTTCAGGCCAATGCAACTATTTTTCAGGCCGAGGCTCATGCATTGAACTGTGTGTACGAAGGCTGGAATATATGCAACTATAAAAGCTCTTGGCTCCTACCGCTATAACTCCAGAACGGTATGGAACTGTCAGAAGGCTTTAAATCATTTGAGCAAAAACAACAAAGGGACTCTGGTCTGGATACCTGGCCACTCTGGTATAGAAGGTAACGAAATAGTCGACTCCTTGGCCGGAGAAGGAGCAGGATCACGAATCATCGGACCAGAACCAATACTTGGTATATCTTCAAGTACAGCTAACATAGCCATTTCAACCTGGGCTGAGAGGAAAACTTTCCAGTATTGGCAAGAATTACTAGGATTAATTCACTCTAAGGCGTTTATAAAATATCCCTTGAAATCAAGAACTAAGAAACTTTTAGAGTTAAACAGGATAAACCTGAAAACTCTAACAGGCCTATATACTGGGCACTGCCGACTAAACTATCATCTGCATAAACTCGGCCTAGCGGAAAACGCTGAATGCCGTCTGTGCTTGGAGGATGATGAGAAGGCAGACCACGTCCTATGCACCTGTCTCGCTGTGGAAAGGATCCGATTCTCAATATTTGGCAAAGGGCAACTGCTTCCAGAGGATCTGGACACATTCTCATTCATTAAAGTTATCAGTTTCATTAAGAGACTGAGCTTATTGGGTGAAATATAATTATGAGTGAGCCACAATAGGCCTCAGTGGAGGGTCCACAAGGACCCACTCATAATAACCTAACCTAACCTAAGTTACGTCTCGTTTTTTCAATGTCAATTAACAAACAACTTATCATGAAAATGTACATGAAAATGTTGCAATCGTTTAGATGGTCACGTAAGTTGTTGATATACATAATAAATACGAAAGGACCCAGAGCACTACCTTGTGGGGTGCCAACTTTATTCAAGTCTCTGAAACAGCATTGGCACATTTAATAATTAATTTTAAAGATATATTGAAAAGATATAAATGTTACGGTCAAAGTGAAAAATCTAGAAAATATACGTAACCACCGAACATTATGAATAATCACCAACAACTAATAAATTTAGGAATTGTAATAAAATTTTATCACTTTCACTGGTAACTTTGCATAATTCCCAAGCACCGTTGGGAAATACGGTAAACTAATATGTTTTCCCCACTTTTACCGGCGATTATAAAAAATCGCCATGCCTCTTTAGAGAAGGTGATAAATTATAATAAGTATGTTAGACCCAATATGCGAATTCGGTTCATACCTGAAAATAATACTCAGAATTAGTAATGAGCCAATAAAATGTTCAATACCCGACGTCATATCTATTTTCAACTAGTATTGCACATAATAATATGCGCAAAACTAATTCTGAGAATTTTGACTTTATAATTACTAGTTGTACAGGATGGAAAAATTTCAATGTTTGTATAGGATAACTCGGTAACTGTAACAGATATAAAAAAATGGAAGACACATTATTGAACTCTTTTTTTCAGACAGTCACTGGCGAAAATAAAAATTTGCTATCGTCTTTTGTTTTTAAGTTGTAAACAAAACTTCGATTATTCGACTTTTTGACACATGTCAATATCTCGGTTGCTTGTAAAGTTATGAAAAAACAACTTTTACATTCTTAAGGCACTTTTTTCTTCATAATACAGTGGTGTCGAGAAAATTTTAAAAAAAGGTGCAATTTCGAGTTATGGCATAAAGTTGTGTTGTTTATAACTCGAAAATAGAAGACGATAGCAAATTTTTGTTTTCAGCAGTGAATTTGTCTCAAAAATAGAGATTGAGAATGTGTCTTCGATTTTTTTTGTATCTCTTACAGTTACCGAGTTACCCAAACAAACATCGAAATTTGCCCACCCTGTATAATACCTAGTTAATCACACTCGCCGTTATATAGATATTGAATAAAATACATAAAACATTTACAAATCATTTTGATTAATTTTATTATTCCATTTTAAAAATGATGTGTGTACCCATCAATCGCATTAAAGGTCTTCTTACCAAATTCAGATAAACATGATGAGTCAAGAAGACCTTCAGGGTTCTGCCCGTCTGCCAATGCCAAAAGAATTTTTAACCAAATCCTTTCTAGGTGTTTTGTGAATTTGTACTTGTTAACTAAACATCCTGTACACTACGTATTGCTTCATCGCGTACAAATAATGGGAAAACTATATTAACGAAGAAAAATTATTTTAAAATTTCAAAATATTCGACTGTAACGATATACGGTCGTTTTTTTTTGTCTCAATTTATCCTCGTGTCTAGTAATCTTTCTAACGTTCCTACTTTTAGTCTCAAAACATCGAGTGTTTAGTGTTCGTCTTTTAATAGTTGGTACTAAAAGAGCTTTAAACCATTTAATCTTGAGGAACACTAGAGCTAATGGTATTTGTAATAACTACTAAAAGTAGGGACTCAATTAAGTGCTGGAGTGTCTCTGAAAAGTTTCGTAACTGAGGGTCGCTTTAATACCCGAGTCCTAAGTAATTGTAAATATGGGTATAAAAGTCGTAAAATGAATTATATTTATTTTAAATACAGGGTGTCAAAAGATATAATGATAATAATAATAATAATAATAATAATTTATTTGTCCACTGGATCATTTACATGATATAGGATATGTCAAAAATATATCTGAAAAGTGAGACAATATAACAATAATTTTAATTAAATTAAATTAATAAAATGTAAAATATACATACAACACATTAAATAAATAAATTTATATATTGATACACATACACATACACATATATACATACATATATATACACATATATACATACATACATACATATACACACACATACACACATACATACACATATATACATTAAACATGATATAAAACAGAATATGAAACAGAGACCACAAATTAAATCAGAACTTAAGAAAATACTAAAATGTATAGCAAATCATTTAGGTACTCATTAACAGAATAATATGACTTACTTTTAAGTAAATTCTTAGTTTTTATTTTAAAATTTCTTTCGTCTAATATTTTGTACGATATGGGCAGTTTATTATACACTTTAATTGCTAAATATTTAGGACTACGTTCATATAATGTAAGTCTATGATAAGGAATTTCCAGGATATGGCTATTTCGCGTATTATACAAATGGTTCGAAGTAATGGTATTGTCATGTAATTCTGATCTGGCATACAACAATAAACTAAGTAGAAACAAGCAGGGCAGCGTAAGTATCTCTAGTTCTTTAAAGATATCTCTACAACTAGTTCGCCTTGTTACTCCTGCTATTATGCGCACAGCCCATTTCTGTAATTTAAAAACTCTCAACATGTCGGGTGAAGAACCCCAAGCAATTACTGCATAATTAATAATTGATTGAAAATGTGCATAATAGTAAGTAATTAATACTGCCTTACTAATTATCTGTCGTAATTGACTCATACAATAACATATTGGGGCTATTTTTTTGCAAATTTTATGGATATGTATTGTCCAAGAACAGTTATCACTAATATGTAAACCTAGAAATTTGGTGGATACAACTTGTTGAATGGATCCCTCATTTGATTTTATTAAGAGACTGTGGTCATTACTAATTTTCTTGTATTAAAACGAATAAATATTGATTTGTTGCTATTTAGAACAAGTTTGTTTTCAGTAAACCAAGTATGAGCAATACCTAATTGATCGTTAGCGTTTCTGACTACATCTATAGTTTTTTTTGGCGGTGATAAGCAAAGAAGTATCATCAGCAAAAAGAATTGAATTTATACTCTTAAAATTGTTAACATAAATTATATAAAGAATTGGTCCCAGAACTGACCCTTGTGGCACACCTACTGTAAGTTCCATTTGCCTAGATTTAATATCATCTATCTGTACATAGTGTTTCCTACCCTGCAAGTAACTTCTGAACCATTCTAGTGATACACCTCGGATTCCATGGCCTTCTAGTTTAAATAACAGTAAGTTATGATCAACAAGATCAAAGGCTTTACTGAGATCGAGAAATATCTCTAGACATTTGTTTTTATTATCTAGGTTGTCATATAATTCCGTCAAGAATTTAATGACAGCTGTTGATGTTGAACGACCTTTCCGAAAACTAAATTGATTTTTATTAAAAATATTGAATTTATCGAAAAAACTTACTATTCTATTCGATACACACTTTTCAAAAACTTTGGAGAATGAACTTAAAATAGAAATAGGTCTGTAGTTTTCAACTTTGTTTTTACAACCCGCTTTAAACAACGGTCTTATTTTTGAAATTTTAAGTCTCTCTGGAAAACTGCCTTCAGAGAAAGATGAATTAATTATTATTGATAATGGTTTAACTATCGCCGGTAGGCATTTCTTTAGTAATGTAACACTAATGTTGTCGTCTCCACAGGATCTTGAATTTTTTTAAACCTTTTATTATATCACATATTTCCAATTCGTCAACTGGTTGAAAAAGGAATGAAAATTGGTTTTTATCAATTTGTGGTACAATATTTTGCTCATTTATGTTACTTGCCAAAAGTCTAGGAATATTATTAAAATAATCATTAAATGTGTTACTTACGGTTGATGGATTAGATGTTACATCGTTGTCAATCTTTAAACTAATTGGTGTGTTATCACTCACTTTATTCTTGTTTATAATTTTCCAGGCCATTTTAGATTTGTTTTCGGAATTTTGCAAAATTCTGTCGTTATGCATTTTCTTCGCTTTATTTAATAATTGCCGATATATCGATTTATACCTTTTGTAGTATGATATTATGTCCTGATTTTCACTTAATGTAAGGCGATACAAAGATTTTAACTTTTGTGAGGAAATTTGTAGACCTCTTGTCAGCCATTTTTTACAAGTATAATTTTTACAGGCATTATTTATAGTATGTTTACTTTTCACGGGAAATGCCAATTCAAAGTAATATAGGTGAGGAAAGTCAAAACCTATTATCGAAATTGGATATTACAATTCAATCAAAAATAACATCATTGGTATATCACATACCGATTTTGATAGACAATTTCAAAATTAATTTCGAGGGTCAATTATAATAATTGGGGCATACCTTGAAATTCTTAGAATATTATTTAAATGGATGTAAACAAAATGTTTTTAGCGAGGTTTAGAGTAATACTAGTATAACTGAATTTAAGACGATAGAAGATGAAGTGCCTTAAGGATCAGTTCTAGGGCCACAGTTATATACTGTATTTATAAATGACTAATTTCTTAATTCTTATTCTTATATATTTAATACACTATTTTGCGAACTCATAATTATAAAGATGTTTTTTATACTTACTCAGAATTTTATGTTTATATAATAATAACAATAATAACAATCAGTGTGACCACCTGACACCCAGGTTACTCGGTGAAGATGATTGTCCCAATAATTAGTTTACTCGGGAGAATAAAGCCTACATTCCTCCCAGAATTGAGGACCATATCAGCCTACCAAAGACTTACCGAGAGGTTGGCAGGTCAAATTCAGAAAGCAGTCTTAATTTCTCTCAAGTCACATGATTCTGGGATCTACTGAGGCTGGGAATTTTCCAGATTTTAGTATTCCAATATTCGTTCGAAAAAATATTCGAATATTCGAACTATTCGGTTATTCGAATATTCAGATTATTCGAATTATTCAAGTATTCGGTTATTCGAATAATTCGAATTATTCGAATATCTATTCGAATAACTCGAATATTCGAATACTCGAATAATCCGAACTATTCGAATACGTATCCGAATAATCCGGATCCTCGAATATTCATTATTAATAGATATAGCACTGAATACTAGTGAATAGTGAATACTCTATTTGAGTATTTGGTTGGATAGACCACAATAATACTCGTGACGTAATTCACTAAGCAGGCAATTTGATTTGCTTTCCATACCCACAATAGGGTATGTCTCCTGTACATGTGCTTTAAGGGTCAAAATTATTTAGTTAGTATTTTATTTTAGGATTGAGGCGCTATTGTTCACATTTAACTATTGAAGCTTAAATAAAACGAAAACAGAGCTAGTTTATTATAGTTCTGTGTCATAACTATTTTTCTTTTTCGAAAAAAATAAAAGTGCTCTAAAATTAGAATGTTTTTAAAAAAGACGCAGATTGTGAAGGTAAAACAAATACATGAAAAGTCAATAGTTAAATATTTACAGGTTTTCTAAAATTTAAAATTTAATTTTAACCCCTGCCTTAGTACAGTAAGAATAAGGTCGAGGCGAGAAAGAGATGGAATAGTTTGACTGGGAGTAAAACGTGCTACTAATGTGGTCCATTTATGTATATATTTTGATTTTAGAATAGGTACCTACCTATACCTACTATCTACCTACTTTGGTTGGATGCATACTGCATACCTATTCATACATAATTTAATAATATATTTTAATATTCAAATTTACTCAAATATAATCAAATATTCGAATACTCGAATATATTCGAGTATTCGAATATTCGAGTATTCGAATATTCGAGTATTCGAATATTTCGAATATTCGAATAATATCCTATTAGAATAATTCGTATTAGAATACTCGAATATTCGAATACTCGAATTATTCGTATTCGATTCCCAGCCTTAGGATCTACACCTACTAACCCTACGGGACATTATAAGTAGCTTGGTTATTTTCCAGTGCTACTCCCGTTGAAGTTCGAAGTCCTCAGAGGATTATTCGGGTTGAACTAAAAAAAAAGACATCATATGGATTTCTTACATGGAGTGTTGATGACGGTTCTCGCTACAAGTGGACCGGTTATAATTCACACACTTGCTTTTCTTTTAACGTATGTTATACTTGAAACGGCGCTCGCTCTATTCATGCATGTACATGTTATATACCAATCAAAACCTAACTGATTTTTTAACCACATTTTTGTGGTAAATTTGTAAAATGGTTCCATAATATATTTTTGTACACCTGTGAGCCTTAGTAATCGCGTATGACAATCTATATTTGCAATTCCATTCATTATTTTACTGCATACTAATTATTATTATTCTTACGGAAAAACATTGTCAAAAATTTTTTAATTCCTTAATCAGTCATCTGCTTAATCTCGCGTGCGCTTCGTATTTTAATGTGAAATGAAGTAAATGTTAAAAAAAACTTTGCTTTATCAATTGAATTACGTGGGATGTAAATTTTAAAAAACCTCGCGCATATAAATATGATTTTTATGTATGTATATGTGTACTATGTTGTCTAGATTTTACATTTCACTTTTACATATTTAGTGATTCATTTTCATGTCGCATTGAATCGTAAGCCCATTAGCAATAAATTAGTCCAAAGGTTGATCGCTTTTACGGGAATTTATGTGTAGTGAGAGGCAATATATTTAATAGTAAAATTGTAGTTGAATTGATACATATTTATATATCAAATAAAATATATTGCCGCGATGAAAATTTTAACAATGTGCACATATTTACAATGATATGAGCAGTTTCATATCATAAATCATTTGATATTGTAGATATGATGTTTTAAAATTAAGTATTGTACACTAAAATTATCAATCTGTTACCTTTTGAATATTTCAATCAAAATACGTTTTGTTGTTCAAAGAATACAATAGCTTAACAATTAAAAATGTATATAAAATAGATGTTAAGCAAATATTGTATAAAATTATTAGGATTAGTATCATTCGGAGTTATTGCTCCTCATCGACCCAGCATAACTCCGAAATACGTGTTCGTAACTGCAGAGTTGTTTTTGGGGATATGGCACAAACCCTTCTTTATTTTATTATCGAACCTCACTAACTTTATCTTTATTTCAAAATTGTAAAGTTTACTTTCAATTTATCTGCAGCATAAAAAACGTCGGCATTTTTGTTGACTTTAAAGTAATCAAAGTCGCTGACGTATTTTTTGTTGCAAATAAGTTTGAACTAAACTTTAAGTTATAGACCTGATCTTACATGTATTTTTTGTATATGGCTACATTCATGAGTAGCATATTATCCATCTTTCCAAGATGTCAATAAGTCTTTGGTGTTTTAGGGAGTAACTGTGAGTTGCAACAGTGGCATATAAATTTAAGTAGTCAGCAAAGAGAAAATTGCTACGGTGTAAGGTCATTTATAAATAAGATAAATAATAGAGGGCCCTAAGTTTGACCCTTGCGGAACTCCAGATATTGCAATCTATAAATCAGATTTAAAGACGTTATAGGTAACATATTGTAGCCTCCCATTCAGGTAGAAAGTAAACAAGAGAACCATAGCAATCTAATTTATTTAGAAGAATATAATGATCGATTCGGTCAAATTCCTTTCAAAACTCTGTGTAGATACATCTACTTGGCTTCAATTATCCATGGAATCAGAGATAAATAGATCTACTCTTACTGAATTTGAAGTGATTAGTTTATATTCCTAGATATTCTAGACTAGGCTCTGAATAAGAAGTTCTACATGACTTACAAAATTCTATTAATCGATTAAAAAAGACTACAGATTTCTGTAATCAACAGTTAATGATAGTAACAATATTATTGTTACATGTAGGGTATGTCCGTTGAGCTGATTGGAAAACTCTTATATCTGTTTTTAATATAAAGGGTATGCATAATTTTAAGAACAAACTCAATAACAAAATATTTTGGAAAATTCTTTTTTTATTATTATTATACATACTTGTCTTATTAATGACGTCATCGCCGTTCGGGATATGACGTCTACATTTTTTTACATAATCGCATGGTTTGTTTCATCCTGATTACAACCGTATTAGATTTGATGGGTTTATAAATAACAATACGGCAAAAATTAAAAGATAATGATTATTAATTAATAAATTCAATTATTTTTCTGCAAATAATCTTCTTGTTTAAAATATATAGATCACTCTTAATAATTAGTTATCTGATACAATTTATTGTCTTAATTTTTTTGTACTTGTATTTCTTTTGGGTGTATTGAAGTAAAATAAAACCTAACAAACTTTTATTTTATTGTTGATACTGTTCTCTCATTTGAATTACCAATAAAATTATTCACCTACTTCGAAAAACGTGTTCATTTGAATCTCAGAAAATTTAAATCTTGTCATGATGTATGTGTTTATTGTTTAATATACGGCTACAGTTAATTTCTAAAATAGTGAAAATTACGAATCACGTATTAGTATGGGCACCGCCAGAGAGGGGAAAGAGGAGTCGGTTGCCCAATCGAAAATGACGAAAGGTATCAAGTATCAAGATAAACTAACAAGTAATTTGCTTCCAATTAAACTTACTTATATTTTTAGTTCTCTCCCCAAGTTTGTATAGCAAAAATTTAATATTCTCGCCACTGATTCAGACAGATAGACTTCAGGGTCGATTGGGTCGATTGGATCAGGCATTGAAGGACAGCGATACGTCCTGCTTTTTTTTAATTTTTGTATTCTCAGTGTATATTTATATGCGTTTTATACATTATGCCACAACGTAGTAAACGCAGAAAGTATGTTGACTGTTTTTTTTTTTGTTTATTAAGGTTACTTTACTTTTATCAACAATTATGTTTTTCAATAAAAAAAAATATATATGAAAACATGCATATTTTTGCCCCTCCCTGGAAAATTTTCCTGCGACGCCCATGTGTATTAGTAACAACTGATTTGCCTATAAAAAATTTTAAAATATAAAATAATTGTGACATGATTTTAATATGATGAATATCCGTGTAATGAAGTACATTTCGTTAGCAACTTTGATATTAAATAGCCTGTACATAAAAATGTTCAACACAAACTCACTTTCCTATTTGGCAGATAAAAGTAAATAGAAATATCTATTAACACAATACAAAGGTATCAACAGCAACACTTCCAATTGTACACTCTAATCGAAATACGGAAATATTGCTTTCTATGATTACTGCAAAGATTAAAGAACATTCTTTCTATGGATGACGTGATTTTTCTTTACATTGCTTGAGACATTTATATTGTGTACTAGAAACAACAAACTTAAAAGAAAACCATTTACTAGTCCTAATTATGCTGTAGAGGAAACAGGGATTGCATATGTTTTGACTTTACTTTTGACGATACCACACGAGACAAAAATGAAAAACCTGACTAGTATTGTGAAATTACAGTATTTACTTAAAAAATTGCAAAAGTGTAACATACATAAAAAGAAAAAAATATACAAAAAAATGCATTTCTCACCATTCTTAAAGGTTAGATTAAACATGTTATGAACAAAAATAGAAAATAATTTTGAAATAGAAAAAGAAAATAAATATTAGGTTTGATGCAAGAGTGAGAATTTGATCTATATAGACTTATTGTGGTTAGGTAGAGGACATTTTTATTATTTGAATTTTATTATTTTTCTTTAAAATTATATAAATTCAGTCATATAATCCAACTCTCCTTACTATTATATAGATATTCGGAGTGGCTGTTTGGATTTTGATTTCATTACAATTGTTCAAAGTATAACCTTTTTTTTATTCAAGTAAAATTATTGTATTAATAAAAATACACATTTATAATCATAATAATAATAATAATCAAAATATTGTTAGTTCTTATAATCATGGATTTTGCTTTGTTATTATTGTTTTACTTACTCAGTTGTTTTGTATATAGAGTAAAGCTTTTAATTAGACATTCAACAAAAAACAGTTTACTTCAATAGCCAATAGTCTTGCTCTATATAATTATAGACATATGAGTGTGATGCATTAATATGCGTATATTTGAGGATGTTATATAGATCGTTTTCAGAACAATGTTTGCTGTGTTTTTCCTTCCTCTATTGCGCACCAGTATCCCCTACATTTTCTGCAGAGGAACGACCTAAATGCACATATTATCTTAGACGCCGGATTAAGCACATATAACATAATAGAGGGCAAGATATGATAAGAAATATACGGAAGTGACTTTACTGCATCTACTCATTGGATGACACGACAGTTTTAGCTGCAGAAATAACAGGGTGCATTATGAACATTTGGAAGACGTTTTATCTAATACTTGCTTTACTGTAAAATACACTACAGATATTGTTAGTGCATTACCCTTATTTTTTGTTTAGGACATAAATTTCTCAAAAGAAAATATGCTTTTTATTTGTTTTTCAAGAATGAAAGACATGCATTATTAAATTTACTTACGAGGTAATGAATCTAGGCTATTTGTTTAATAATCATTAATTCTCTGCTAAAGAATTCTGTGCTTAAAGGAATTTTCAGAATTCAGTCTAATAATGAAAACCTGCTACTTTGTGTTGGTATGGTTAGATAGATTTTCAATAACTACTCCAGTATCAGTTGGTTTTCTAAAAATGTCAAAATTATATTTACGATCTGTTAATGTGATGACTAGATCTAGAAAATTTATTTGTTTATTTTCATTCTCTAATTCAATTGTGAATCTTATTGTTGATGTTAAGATGACTAGCAAATTTATTTAGATCTTGTAGATTGCCCGACCATCATAATAGAATGTCATCTACATATCGATAATAATATATAAAAAAATTATTGATCCTTGGTTTGTTCAAAATGATAGAAGTTTCAAAATTATGCATAAATATATCAGCTAGAATCGGAGATAGAGGAGGCTAGTCCTTATCTCTTGTTGAGATTTTTGAAAAACAAAAAAAATTTACAATTTTCATTTTTATTTTTTCCTGACGTTATTTGAAGAGATATTGAAAAATTAAAAACACTTTTTTTTATAGACGTTTTTTATTTTTTTATCCTACAATGTAGCGTAAAAGGTTTTTTTTAAAACGTTTCGTCTTTTCGTGACCATTATTAAGTACGTTATTTTACACAGACCTGTATTTTTTATAGCATTTTTTTTGTAGTATTTATACCTTAGAGTTCATTGATGTATTAAACTTTTATGTTGCTAAACGTTTTGTGACTGTAAACCATCATCAAGAAAAGAAACACTGTTTTTCAAATTAACGTTACTTTACTATTTTTCAAAATTAATAATTATTGACAATGAAGCTATTAAAATTAAATTGAAGTCTGAGGTTTAAATGCTACAAAAAATTCAATAAAAAAAATACAGTTCCGCATTTAAAAACACGTACTTGATGATGGCCGCAAAAAGACGAGACGGCTTATAAAAAACTGTTTACGCAAAAAAAAAATAAAACCGAAAATTCAAAATTTTACTTTATCGCTCAAAAATTTCAAGAACAGTAAGAGATATTTTCGATTTCACCGGCATATTTCTGATCGTCAAATTCTGAAACTTGGCCCCAATTTAACCGGTTCCGAGATCCCCGTAGTGAAAAGTGAATTTGTAACAGCCTGTATGTCCTGCCAGAAAATGGTACCATGCCTGCTACCACTTTTTCGTAATTCATGGACAGTACTCCTGTCTATCCTCAGCTACCATGATTCTCAAGGATAACTCCACTCATGTTTAAATAGGGTGATTATTCACAAGCGATCGTCTCCTGCAAGCATACAAACATCTACTCAGCATTTTAACAGAATATTCCTTGTTTTTATCTATGCCAAGCTACACACAGCAGTAAGTACCACACTTACTAATTTTTTTCAGGAATAGTAATACTTCAGCTTTTCAACTAGCTCTATTCGTGTTTTACCGACAAATATTGCGTAATGAAGTTATATACATTTCCCACTACTTATTTAAAATCAGCCACGGATGTAAAAAAATAAATATACAAAAATTAAAAGCAACAAGCAATATAAGGGAATAAAAGCACATATACAATGTTAAACTACGGGGGAAGATGATTGCTATGAGCTTATAAAAACAAATAAATTTTACAGTGAGTGCTTTATATTTTTGGAGGAGTCTCTGAAGGGTGACAGAAAAACATCAAAAAATAGTCCAAAGAGTTATTCGGCCCACGTTTTTCTTAAAGCAATAAAAAGATACTAAAGGGACAAAGGTTCTTATTTAGACTACTCATGACTTATTGTCAGTGGCGTACTCATATCAAATTGTCACTTAGTGAGTCAGCATTCTCGCATATGAAAGTCAATAAATTTAGTCGTCAAATTTGTAACTGGTAGGTAAAGTTTTTTGCTGAATCATTTAAATATATTTTGTGTCCTACATGGTGTTCCATTTGTCCTGTACATACAATAACTTGTCTATTCTAAACAAAGCATCAATTTCATATCAGGTTTTTCTCATTTGAAATTATAATAATACAGGCTGTCTACTATAAGAGGGCCATTTCAATATATCAAGCGTAATATGCGCCATCGACCAAAAGTGTTTAAATATCATATGTTCTATTTTTTGGAGGCCACTTGCGTACAAAATTAAATTTAAGACTTATGGCCAACTTTCTGAGTTGTAGCCAAAAAACCGAAAAAAATGCTGAAATTTCAAATGCGTGTAACTTTTTTTATTTAAAATGCGCAGAGAATATTCTTTAATGAAATCTGACGGAAAAATTAATATCTTTTACACTGGTTATGTTAAAAGGTTTTTCAAGTTTTCAGTAGGTTTCTCTGCCCCCTTTTTAAATATATGGAAAACTGATCCAATTGAAATAGGCTGTAGTACCAAACAATTAATTATTTTTCCCCTTTCGTACGTACATATTATAAATATGTAGGTGTTACAAATGCAATCAAAAACATTACGTTGGCTGTGACATCACTGTCAATTTATTATTTGTTTTATTTGACATTTGTTAAGCAATTTAACATCTGGACTGTGATATCACAGCCAACATAGTATTTTCGATATATACAGGGTTAATCAAATTCGAGCCTCATCATTAGGATCCCGTAAACCGTAAGAGATACAGAGAAGGCTAAATCGGGGTAAAGTTGCAGAATTTTATGCTGAGTAATATGACGGAAAAAAATCAGCGGTATTTTGTTTCGATTTCGAAATTTCTAGAAAAAACTGAAAATTTGAATTTTTGTTTCTCTTTGATAATTCGGCTATGAAGAGACAAATGGAAAAAATAAGGGCACTTCCTCACAGCACTTTTGCTCCTTTACCTGAAGATAATCACCAATTTACTACTGTACGACGTTTCATTGCTTCATAACCATCATCAACTTAATTGTTTTAAATACGGAGCTGGATTTTTTTAAATTTATTTAACAGATCTTCACCTCCAAAACACAATGGCATATGAAATTTTTTGATTTTCTGACACTTTGTTTTTCAAAATCCATTTTTTATAAAGTTTTCCAAAATACGGACCTGAGTTTTATTTATTTTTAATAAAATGTATGTGTAACTGAATAGGAATAAGTTTACTAACATTTGCAAATATTCAATGATTGCTCTAAATTAATAGTTTGCTCGGCTATTAATATGCTAATACAAAATGAAGACTAAAATTTGTCATTTTTATGAAATGTGTGCATTTAACAACGATAATAAACAAAAATACAAAAAATTAAAACAAATAGATCTTTTATTTATTAAAATGATTTTTCGGAGGAGTTTTCGAATGAGCATCTTCTCCATGGATCTATTTCTTGTTACTAAATTATGGCATTGGTAAGCTTTGATTTTATGGTTAAAATAACAAGTCTGCCATGAATATTATAACAAATAAACAAAAGACATATTCTGTCAGTTATCTAAATTGTTATTTAGTTGTACTAAATTTTTTTAAAAGTTATTTGTTAATATAATCTAAAAAATAGGTTATACCAATGAAGAAAATAGGGATATATTAAGAATTTACTACATAAATAATAGAAATTCGAAAGTTGCGAGCGAAATATGTCATCATGAATATCCCGAACGCCAGCAGCCGCATTATACATATTTTTGTCAATTAGAACGCAATTTGTCAGAATACGGTTCCTTTGAAAAACCAAGGACAAAATATGGTAACAGAATTAGTGAAGAAGATATTAATCAAGTATTAAAAGACGTTTGTTTCTTTAATTTGTTTTCTACTTATAACTGTATTGTAATCAAAAAATTTTAAACAGATTAATAACGATCGTAGAAAATCTACAAATGAAACAGCCTTTGAATTTCATTTGCCGTAGACTAGAGTTTGGAAAATATTAAATAGAAGGAATTACAAGCCATACAAAATTCATGTTTCCCACCGATTACTACCTGGGGATTTACAACGGCGACTAACTTGGTGTCACTGACTCACGGAATAAGTGAATTTAAGAGAAAATTTTTTGAACAATGTAATCTGGAGTGACGAATGTTAATTTACTAATTGTGGCATGTTCAACCGTAATAACGAACATTTCTGGTCGAGAGAAAATCCACATCAGAATGGACAAATTGGAAATCAAGTGCGCTTCGGTCTAAATGTGTGGGCTGGTATTTTAGATAACAACATAATAGGCCCTTTCATTTATATGGAGAACTTAAATGGAGCTGCCTACCTCCAATTCTTACAAACTGAATTTACAAATTATATGGAAAATTTACCTCTGGCTCGATTACCGTTTATATGATTTCAACAAGATGGAACACCCCCCCCCACAATCTAAGGGCAGTTACAGATTTTCTTCATGCAGAATTTCCTCAACATTGGATTGGAAATCATGGAGTAGTTGAATGGCCTACAAGGTCACCAGATCTCTCACCGCTCGATTTTTTTTATAGGGAACTTTAAAAAACAAGGTTTATAAAGAAACTATAGAAACAGTAAAAGAACTAAGGGTGAGCATCCTGAATGCGTTTGCATCATTAAGGCGGCGCGACATTAATCGTGCAATATTAATCGGCGCATTAACTTATACATTGAAGAGGAAGGCAACATTTTTGAACATTTGCTATAATTAATTTCTTAGTTACTGATTTTAATCTGTTTTTTTGTGAATTATAGTTGTTAAATACACACATTTCATTAAAAAGATCATGTTTTAATTTTCATTTTGTACTAGCATATTAGTAGCAGAGCAAACTAGTAATCTAGAGCAATCATTGAATATTTTCAAAAGTTTGCAAACTTATTCTTATTTTACATACATTTTAAGTAGTAGTGAGAGGTATGTGAAACTTCTCATATGGTCCAAATGCTACTATCCGACCGACATCATAGATGTCTCTGTGGCGGATAGCGACTTGCGAAGCAAGTACCTAGAGCGGCGACCTCTAACCCAGGTGGACTAAACTACTGTTATTAAATATGACTTGAACGAAAGAACTACTAAGCGGGCAAATACCCCGATCTGCATTGAATTATACCTTCAAATCATGATAAATCAGTGGCCAATATCATTTGTCAATTCCTAACCAGACATAGACCGATTTCGAACTTATTAGTTCTCCTCAGTATGCCATAGGTTATGGAACAGACAAATGATAGTGGCCAACCTGCTAGTCATATACTGACTAAGGTAAATTCAGTAGTGGTGAGAGATATGTGAAACTTCTCATATGGTCCAAATGTTACTATCCGAACGACATCATAGATGTCTCTGTGGCGGATGGCGACTTGCGAAAAAGGTACCGAGAGCGGCGACCTCTAGCCCGGGTAGACTAAACTACTGATATTAAATATGATTTGAACGGAACAACTACTCAGCGGGCAAATACCCCGACCTGCATTGGATTATACCTTCAAAACATGATAGATCGGTAGCCAATATCATTTGTCAATTACTAACCAGACACAGCCCGATTTCAAACTTATTAGTTCTCCTCAGTATGCCATAGGTTATGGAACAGACAAATGATAGAGGTCGCCGCCCTCGGTACTTGCTTCGCAAGTCACTATCCGCCACAGAGACATCTATGATGTTGATCGGATAGTAGCATTTGGATCATATGAGAAGTTTCACATACCTCTCACCACTACTCAATTTATCTTAGTCAGTATATGACTAGCTGGTTGGCCACTACCATTTTTTTGTTCCATAACCTATGGCATCTCCTCAGTATGCCATAGGTTATGGAACAAAAAAACTAATAAGTTCGAAACCGATCTATGTCTGGTTAGGAATTGACAAATGATATTGGCTACCGATCTATCATGATTTGAAGGTATAATTCAATGCAAATCGGGGTAATTGCCCGCTGAGTAGTTGTTTCGTTCAAATCATATTTAATAACATACATTTTATTAAAAATAAATAAAACTCCGGGCCGTATTTTGGAAAATTTTATAGAATATAGATTTTGAAAGACAAAGTGTCAGAAAATCAAAAAAGTTCATATGCCATTGTGTTTTGGAGGTGAAAATCTGTTATAAATAAATAAAAAAATCCAGGTCCGTATTTAAAAAAATTAAGTTGTTGATGGTTCTGAAACAATGAAACGTCGTACAAAAAATTGGTGATCACCTTCAGGTAACGGAGAAAAAGTGTTGTGGAGAAGTGCCCTTATTTTTTCCATTTGTCTCTTCATAACCGAATTATCAAAGAAAAACAAAAACTCAAATTTTCAGTTCTTTCCCAGAAATTTCGAAAACCAAACAAAATAGCGTGGATTTTTTCCGTTATCTTACTCAGCATAAAATTTCGCAGCTTTATCCCAATTCAACCTTGTCTGTGTCTCTTACGGTTTACGAGATCCTAATGATGAGGCTCGAATTTGACTAACCTTGTGTATTTATAATATTTATGTTTATTTTTTCTAAAAGATCAAAGAAAAATATGAATATATTATTGAAATGAGGAAGAAAATCTTTGTCGATTAGTACAGTAATATAAAGGATGTTCCATTTGAAAAAAGGAGGTTATGTCTGCTACTTGCTAATTAAGAAATGAACTTTAATTTTTCAGTTTAAGCAAAAAACTTTGAGGACAACACTACAACTTTTTCCAAGAATTTTTTTTAAAATTTCAAATAACTTTTCTACATCGATTTGAAATATAGACACGTTAAGTTGATCACACTGTACAAACTGCATTTTTTAAGAAAGTTACGCACTTGCTGACATATACAAATTTGTAAGTTTGGTACTTGTTTTACTTAAATAGTTTTTAGTTTTTTGTAAATATATTCAAATTAAGAATTTGTGAAATTATTTCTCAAATTATAATAATGCAGAAATATGTATTGAGTTAACCTCAAAAATCCAAGACAAAATTTTTTTCAATTTTAACTTGTTCAGTTGATCTAGAATATTTCTTAGAAAATGACATGACAATTATTACGCATAACAATGCAAAATTTTCAAAGTGAGCATGTCTAATAAACAAATTGTACAGGAAAATTTTAAGTCTAACAAAAGTCAACGCAGTTACAAGAAATGGACGACAAACACACACTTTTTCATATTTATGCACATAGGACAAAGTATACTTTGGCATTTGAGTAACCAGGACTCCAGTGCAACTTTTTTAAAAAATGGATAAAAATAATGTTCTTAACTTTATAAACTTCTAGGAATAATTTTAAATTAAATACCAATTCACCTGCTTTTGTAATATTTTTAGAATTTCAACAAAGAATTCTAGGCTTTTCAACTAATGGAAATATGAAAGAAAATAAATACAAGAATGTGAAATAATTATGCTTGGAATTGTTTAAAAGTATAATAAACTAGAAGAATCCCGACATAAAATTCGTCAGTACTACAAAAAGCTTGTCATAATAAGAGGGGTTTAACTTTATTATACTTATTTGATGAAATCCCCCTACAAAAGTCTGTGGATGCAAAACATAATCTAAATAATGGAAAAGAAAATGAAGCCAGTAAAGTACAGCTTTGTTTCTGTATAATAAATATTAAACAACCATGTGGTTTAAATTTTAGTTTAATTATTTTTCCTTTTTAATTTTCTTAATGAAAAAAATAGACTCGTTTTTGACGTATTGTCACGATCTAATATAACAAAAATTATGGGACTTAATAGTGAATAATTGTATTGAATTTTATCTTACACATGAACAAAAAAATTATAATTACATATTTGTGATCATAGATAAATAAAATTATAGTTGGCAATAACAGCATACGTCGTAGCAAAATGTTTTAAAAATAATCTGCGTACCATACGGACAATATCATTTACCATTTAGTATAATGAAATTATATTAATATTATTATACTGAAGGCACATGCGATTAATTAAAAAATATATAATGAGGGGTTTATAGCTGCTAAAATAAATAACCGCTCTGAAATAACTAATTGGAAATAACTAATTGTTATACACTCATACACTGGGCTGTGTGAACAATTCGGGATAATTATATCAGAAAATACATTAAAATAATTAATTCGGTTTATAGAATATACTACATGCACATGCAGTAACTTGAAATTTGCAAGGACAAACCCACTGAGTTATAAGAGACAAATTATGCTCTAAGAGATTCAGAGGTCTTGAAAGGGCAGTACACTAAAAGGGGTCTCAACCGTCTGCCTAACCTTTTATACCATAAAACACTTTAACATTCTGCTCTGTTAAAATGATTTACCTTTCACATTGCGTTTAAACACCTAATCTATCGGCCATCATACACCCCATGCATTTAGTACTTATTATACATTATACATGTATACCTCAAAAGTCTCATCAAAAGTATTAATAGAGATAAAAATAAATTAAACAGAAAATTATAAAAGTTACTATTTCAATGTCCTTATCTATATATTTCCGTAATAAATAAAGCCATGTCTGAGGGTGAATGCCAGTCGGCCTTTAAAATAGCTATTATCAAACCTATCTTTAAATGTGGCAGTAAAGGGAAGGTAACAAACTATAGACCGATTTCATTAATCAGTAACATAGCAAAAATTTTTGTAAAAATCATTAAATCGAGAATAGGGAACTATCTGGATAAGTACCAATTATTATCCAGCTCTCAGTTTGGCTTCAGAAAAGGTAAAAGTACTCAAGATGCTACCGCTTTCCTAGTAAGTAAAATATACCAGGCCCTAGATAATAAAAACAAAAGCTTAGCGGTATTTATTGATCTAACTAAAGCCTTTGATATAGTAAGCCACACCGAATTATGGTCGACACTTGAAAACCTGGGTATGATAAATAACTCCTAAAATCATATTTAACAGATAGAATACAATACACGGAAATAAATTCCGCGAGGAGTAGACCTGAAGCAGTTGAGTATGGAGTGCCGCAAGGAACAGTGTTGGGGCCCATATTATTTATAGTATATAATAACTCTCTATTTGATTTACAAACTTCTGGCTTCATAGTAAGCTATGCTGACGACACCGCAATCTTTTACACAGCATCGAACTGGAAAGATCTGAAAATTAAAGCGGAAAATGATTTGAAGAGCATAAAACACTACTTTGACAGTAAGCTACTAACACTAAACCCATCCAAAACGAAATACTTACCCTTTTATTTATATGAAACACCCGCCCCGGCATATTGTGAACTTAGTGTCGATGATAATTTCAAGGTAGCATCTACAACTCAAATAAAATATCTGGGGATAATGATCGACTCAAAACTAAAACGGGATGCTCACGTGAATTATGTATCAAATAAACTAAGAAAACTTACGTACCTACTGATTTAAATGTTTAAGCGAAATTTTAGATTATAAGCAAATTAAAATATTGTACCATTCACTTGTCGAGTCTCATCTAACATACGGAATTCTAGGTTGGGGAGGAGTACTAGGCACACACTTGAAAAATTTAGAAGTTTTACAAAAAGAATATTAAAAATTATGGCAAAGAACGCACTTATCCCTCAGATATCCTCTTCAAAGACGCCAATGTAATGGACATCAGGCAAAAATTATTTTTTCAATGTGCCTTATACCATTATCAATCTAATATGCTAACCACAGCTCTACAAAACACAAGAGGAAGTATAAATAATAACTCGAGACTACCTAAAACCAAAACAACTTGTGGACAACGATGTTTTACTTACCTAAGTCCACGAGCATACAATGTGTTACCAAACAATATTAAACTCATATCATTATTTAGTAAAGCAAAAACAAAAATAAAGCAGTATGCCCTACAAAAAATCTAGAGAAGAAATCCATAATATTATCAATCCTACACAATATAATAATAGGTTATTTTAAGTTTCTAGGTTTCGGTGCCACTATGGTTGTAATTATAACTGACTATAATTATGTTTATATAATTTCATAATTTTGTAATATAATTGTTAATCGTTTAGAATTACCTATGTGTGATTTGTATGTGTGTATGATAGTACATTTTATATTCGACATTCTACATTTGACATTTTATAATTTACAAGTCTTATATTTTTATTTTACATTTTATATTCCAATCATGCTTTATATTTTAAAACTGTATTTACATGTTTTTTCTCTTTCATGCACAATGCTTTTGTGCACTTATATGAAATACTAAGTTTATTTACATATTTTGTCATTGTATATCTTGTCATTGTATATCTTGTCATTGTATATCTTATACTTTTCTGATACATAAACATTATTCCTATTCTATATAAATAAAACAAACGCAGAGTATGTTTGCATTATTAATAAATCTCATTATTGTACAAATGCAGAAGTAGTAATTGATTGCCACAAGTTACCGCTAAAGGATTGATCCTAGTAATTATTAAAGATTTACTTAAACGCGACTCCTATAGAGGCTGATACACTTTTCCAGCCATACACCGATTTCGAAGTTATTACCTTTCATCAATTGCCAAATTAAATCTATATTGCCTATTAACATATAAATCAACAATCAACAGGCTAATTATATTTCATTTATTTCATTGCTAAAATAAAAAAATAAATAATACAAATATGGGTTTCAGTTTCACTCATTTTTACATATAAATAAATAAATATTCATATAAAAATGAACCTCCACGGCAACAATTCCCGCCGAGAGGTGCGGACAGGTCGTCCTGGCAGCCGCTGTTGTGGCTCTGTGCTCGTTTACTGGCTTCTTTGTGATTTTGCTGCAGCTGGCACTTTCCTATAGATTAAATATAATGCGTTTTAATTATTTAGCTTTGCAAGTTTTTAGAATTGAATGTAAGGAGATTATTTTGGTTAATAGTTATCGTATAATGCACAGGAAAAACTGCGAAAAACCTGTTTAAAGCAATTAAAAATTAGACTCCGTGAGTAATTACCACAAGCTACCGATATGGCTGGCAACAGATGTTTCTCAACTGAAGCAAAAAATCAGTCAGATCAATATATGTTTAGTTAGATATTTACACATAACTAGGGATGCCTATTATACATAATACGATTTTTCTTTTAAAGGCAACAACATTGTATAGAAAAACCTCACATCTCGATATATTAAACAGTTTAAAATATATTTCTTACTACAAATAGCTATCTTAAAATCATAAAAATATGAGCAGATCAAACATATTTTAATACAGACTTAAAAAATATGTTAAACTTTAATTCTTTCCTAGTTTTACACAAAATAGGTAAACGATTTTATAAAATGTTTAAATGAAAATGCTCTAGTAATCCGATTAATGCTGAGGCACAATTTAAAATGCAACACATGCAAAAACTAACAAGGATTTATGTTAGGTATTATAATATTATCTTGATGTAAAAATAGAATTATCTAGGGCTTTGGTTTACTTGTAACATTGTTCACAGAGCATTTATTTTGTTTCTTTTTATTACATTTACACTACAGTTGCTGTTTACTTTTGTTAAAAGAAAATTTTATATGTAGTTTTATCAAAGCTTATGATCTGCGTTTATATAAAACAATGCTAAAGATTAATAGTTAGAGAGTTACTGAGTAATCAGCAACCACTATAAAATGCTATAAATGCTTCCATCACCAGAGAGAATGAGGTATGAAGGAACAAGTTATGCAAAGTTCCTAACACCAATTCTTAATTGTGAAAAAACGTGTTTTTCTCTGATTTTCAGTTAGTAGCTCCATTCCACTGGTAACATAATCGGTAATTCTCTGGACTGACACAGCGTCTCATTTCTTACATTTTACAAAGCCCTACATTTGCCTCAAATTTTAAGTAGTTTTAGCACACGCAATTATGTAATACTAATATTTTAATATTGTGGCGACGACGCAGAGAAAACAAAACACTGAAAAACAATTATTTTAAAATTTGTACTACTACATCTACATAAGTAAATGTGACAGTTTTCTTGTTAGAGGTACAATTTTGTAAGATACTACAAGTTTTCAATTATTTTTGGATACAGAAAAATATAAACTATGTTGTACCATATATATTTTTTTCTTTTCTTGGCTATTGATATCAAATAATATGTGATGGTCTTGAGATTTTCGTTCAGCTCAAACATATAAGCAATATTATAAAGCATAATAAAAATTGAAATGTTAATTATAATTTTATTTCTAAACTGAGCTGCCTTATTTAAAATTAATAAAACATTATAACACCTTAGAAGGAAATTACTTGTCTTAATTTTGACGTAATGTCTATTTTTATATTTTAGCAGATATAGAAAATTCAAAGAAATAGTCATAGTCAAAAATGCAGGTAGAAAATACTCTCCTCCCTAGAGAGGAAAGCTGCCATTTTGTCTCCTTAGGGAGAGAAAATACCCTTTTCTACCCGCATTTGAGGGAGAAAAGTGTTATTTTCCATAGAGGTCATAGAAAAAATAAAATATTTTTATCATACTTACACTAGTTAAACAAAAACACCCACGTTAAAATATATGCAAATCCAGCGGTGTCTCTGTAACACAAACAAAACTTTAGGAACCCAAAATAACTTGTGCAATAGTCTAGTTGCTTTAAAACAGACAAACAAATAACGTCAAATTTGTATGAATATTTAAAATAAATGAATACTCTGTGGCGTACTCTTCTTTTCTACACAATAGCAGAAGTGTCACTTTGACGCCCAACACTACGGCGGTGCTCACGGTATGGGTATCTCGGGCGCCAGTTTCTGTTTAGAGTGCAGAAATACCACTTTACTCTATCGGCGGGACGATAGAGGCCGGGCAACTACAGTGAAGAAACGGATAAGCCAGGGGTCGGGAAAAGGTAACTTACACACTACAGTTAATGAAACGGCTCTCATTCAATATATTTACATTTATTCTACCCACTAATTACTATTTACACTATATATACATATACATCTTCATATTTACAACTTATTTTACAGGCGGTCTTTATTATAGGCGAGCGGGGACAGTAAGCGGGCGTATAAGCGGTGCGACATGGTAATACGATGATTAAGCAGTGAAAAAGGTGACCAGCAATAATGGATCGGCCATAAGCAGACGACGGACGGAAGTGTATAAGACGTATATGGTTTTACGCTTGCGGACTCCACGGATGGGGCGGTCGCGTTTTACAAACTCTAAACAATGTCCGGAAAATACACACCAGCCAAATAATACTTGTTATTTACCAAACCTTGATACCTACTTCCGTATCCTGGGCTGCTTCTTTTCTGGAGCGGTCGGTGTCGGCACGTCTGCTAGGTACAGGCGGCAGCAACATACTGTCCTGGACGCTCTGAAAAATCCTCAAGCTACTAAACACTGCCAAAAGCAGAAGTAGGAGGACGCGGTAGTCATGCGCGAAATATTGCAACTACGTCACCTTTTACGGACTTAGAAAAATTCCGAATTAAATTTAAATACCTATACCTTTGTTCTCACAACGAGATTACTTACTGTGCTGGTCGGCGTGGCTCTTCAGTCAGCAGCTAGACGGAAACTAATTTGTCTGAAAAATCCTCAAGCTACTAAACACTGCCAAAAGCAGAAGTAGGAGGGCACGGTAGTCATGCGCGGAATGTTGCGACTACGTCACCTTTTACGGAAATTCGCAATCAAATTCATATACCCATGTACCTCTATACTCACAAGATTACTTTCTGTGCTGGTCGGCGTGGTGCTTCGGTCAGCAGTCAGACGGAAACTGATTTGTTTATTTCCAGTCTCGGGGTCCTTCACGGTAGGGCGGGCACAGGAGTGCCAGGGACAATATGCGCGATTCGCGTTTCGCGATTCACGTACTGTCTGCAGCTCGGCATATTTGAAATGTTTATACAAACGGATTACTACTAACTTACAAATAATAATTATTCTATTATTAATGAACAACTGATAAGACCACTATTAAGGGCGCGGTGCTATAATGTTTAAAATATCTTTTGAATCAGACAAATAGCACCTAGTTACATATTTTAATTCTATAAAATAATCACTTCGTTACAACTCATAGTCCAAGTGCGAAATGTAATATAACCACATAAAACTATCTTAAAATAAGTCTTGATTGTAATTCTCTGATGATGGTTTAATAAAACAAAACGTCAGAAAAATTTCAATATTTTCATGTATATCTGAGTGAAAATTCTAAGAAACTATCAAATATTAATTGTGCCAAATGTAAAACACAGTATTCTCACTGGCGCATTCACCATAAATGTAAATTTTCTGTAAATCAAAAAATATTGCTCGACATATTCACTAAATGAAGATGGCAAATAAATGATGTTCCTATAAGACGGATCGAAGTTACATGTGAATGAGGCTTAAACGTCAAATGATTGTTGACATTTGGCAATTTAACCAAAGATTAATAACAGAACAACGTATTAACGTTATTGAAGCCTATTACTAAAATGGGCGTTCAAACAAAAATGCATTTTGCGCTTTTCGCGATTTTTTTTGGTCAGCATAATCGACCAACTGAGAGTGCAATTAGAAAAATTGTTAAAAGATTCAAACAAACTGGGTCGGTGGCAGATGTGAAAGCACCATTGCGTGCTCGTGTACGCCGTTCAGCCGAAAACATTGTTGCAGTGCACAAGAATGTGGCCGAGAATCCAGGTACCTCGGTTCGTTATCACGCGCAGGAATTGAACCTCTCCACGACCACGTTACTTCGAATTTTGAGGAAAGATTTGTCTCTACACGCTTACAACTGTTTCAAATAATGCAAGAATTGAAGCATGCTGACCATTTGAAACCAGGCACGTTCGCCGATTGGATGCACAGGCAAAGACAAATCAATGAGGATTTTTCACAAAAAATCATCTTCAGTGATGAAGCCCATTTCCATCTTAGCGACTTCGTTAATAAGCAGAATTGTCGGATTTGTGTTGATGAAAATCCAAGGACGATTATTGAAAAGCCGATGCATCCACAAAAGGACACTGTTTGTTGTATATTTTTTTGCTGGTGGAATCATTGGACCGTTTTTATTTAAAGTGATGCCTGGTGAATGGTAAGCGTTACCGTGCCATGTTAACCAATTTTTTATGGCCTAAATTGGATACTTCGATATCCACGATTGGCGGTTTCAACAAGATGGCGCCACATGTCAAACAACCAATCCAACAATGACTTTATTGAATGAGAAGTTCCCAGGTCGCATCATATCTCGAAACAGCGATGTTAATTGGCCACCAAGGTCGTGCGATTTCACGCCCTTGGACTACTTCCTTTGGGGTTATCCCAAGAGTAAGGTCTATGCCAAGAAGCCAACAACAATTCAACAGCTAAAGTACGAGATAATAAGGCATATTGGTGACATCGATGAGCAATTATGTAGAGACGTCATCAAAAATTGGACCATCGAGTGTAGGTGTGCCACCGAAGCCTTGGCGAACTTTATCCGATATTATTTTTCACACATAACATGATTTAAAAAAAAGAAATTACAAATTTGTTGCTATTAGCATTGTCATTTACTGTTAACATCGATCCGTCTTATTGGAACACCCTTTATAACCAAATTACCTTCCTACTAACTGCAGTGAAATAAGTAAGTCCATATAAGCAAAAAATTGTATTTTTCTTATATCACAATTTCCAACTGCTCCCACGATTGTTTCTTTGTTGGGGTCTACTAAAAAGAAATTCCTTTGTTCACCAGTAACTTTGTTGAGAATAAATAGTATTGTTAAAAAGAAACACTCTTTTAGTTATTAGTTGAATAATAATATAATTTTTCTCTCAATTGCCGGCCGTCTTTCATATATATGAGACCTTTGTGTTTGGTAAAGCTTCTTTATCAGACTGTAACGGGAACTTAGACAAAAACCACAATTCAATGAATTTTCCAATAATAGACAAATTTATGTCTTCTCTTTGGGTCTTTGATCTACAGATTTTTTTAGTTATAATTATATATGTTATTTCATAACTTAGTATTCTGACATTCATAAAATTAAATTTCAGTAGGTTTTAATAAATTAAGTAACGTTAGACAGAATGTAGGTATAGATTATTACGTACGTACAAGACAGTGCAAGATTTTTTTAACACACTTCCAGTAACATTTTTAAAGAAACGAACGTACGAATAACGGCTACTGTTTTAAAAATATCGCCACAATACCTAAACATGCCGATATAAATTATAATTAATTCATGTATAGATAACTGAATCGACACCGAAGGTAATTTTTAGACGCCGATATTAAAAACAGTATTATTCAATAAAAAATTTAGAATGGTGACCATCGGCTTCTTCTAGGGGGTTCTTCTTGTCGATCTGAAGTGAAATTTCTGATTAGTTTACTTACCCGTTGTCCAGGATCCGTAGCTTCGGTTTCATGTACCTCAGCAAGATCGTAGTCAATCGTCAGTATTTGACATAAACTAAATTAATTCTTGTTTCAAACGGTTTCTGAAATATGCAGTAATACAAGTTACAGGTTACAGAGTGTACCAATATGAAAAAGCGACCCAATTTGGTCTTCTTATTACAGAAAACAGTCTACGGAAAAATCACTTACTCGTCAATACTATTTAAGGACTTACGAACAAAAGTAAAAAAGTTTAAGACCTTTAAAAACTTTCATGCAATTTTTATACAGGACGTTCGAATTTTTCGCGCTAGCTAAAATACTTAATTTTTAAAGAACATCCTGTATATTTTTACATATTATTTGTTGGACGACCTCTTGCATTTTTCAAAAATATCTCCTGATATACAACTCGCTTATTTTGGGAGATACATAAATTTTAAAATTACCAGTTTGGTGTATTTACCTGGCAGGCTGTCCCAATACTTTGGAAAATTAATTTTTATGAAAGTGTCAAAAATCACACATTTTAAAATTATTTTGAAATATATACGGTGATTTGCTACAGCAGAGCATCTCCGAAGTTTTTTTTAAAGGATGCCCTATATATTTTCGCATTTTTGAAATCAGTATAAAATTACTTTTCCAATGTTCTCCACCTTGTTGGTTTTTAATGTGGTGTTATCGAGTTATTCGAAAAAATATGAAAATTTTATTCTGAACAAGGTTTAATAAATTAATTCGCTGAGTGTGTATTTCTACTAATTAATATTTATTTTGCAATTACGTGGACCAATATTGATATTCTTACGCAGGGTGTCTTCTACACTAGCGTTAATTTAGGACATTTCAAAGTGCATTCTCAATTTACTCAAATACAACATTCTGTGAACTATTATATTTTTGAATTAGCACGTTAATCATCTACAATTTTTGTGAATAATCTGATATACCTAAAATCGATATTTCGAGAAATATTTTTACTTTTTGATTAAAAACCGTTAAATTATTGTACTTTTTATTTATAACTGATCTAGTAGCCACGATTTTGATATAAATTGAGAATTAATGAAAGTTATTTTATTGACGTTTAGTTATTAACTATTGTGACAAAGTAATTCAGTATTTATACTTATTTTAAGTTATAAATTAGTTATAATAATAGTATATTTTTTTAGAGAACAGTAGATCATTCGAAAATCATCTACAGAAATGCATAGACGTAATGGAAGGTCACTTTGAGAGTTCCTATAAACATTAGATATTATTTATTTGATTAAAGTAGGTTCAAAGTAACCGCATTCTGTATCTCGAAAACCAAGTCCCAGAAGAAAAATATTTATAGGACAAACTCGAAGTTGTCCCACTTAAAGTGAATTTATCATTATTATAATTACTAGGTAAAAATTACATGTGGTCTTTTTCTCTATTTGAACCAAAAAAAATTATTAGGCATTTTTTCTAGTAGTTATCAAATATGATGTCGTGTCATTCTAGAAATTTTAAAACTTTTAATATGAAGAATTACATAAATTGTAATCGGAAATGTATTTTGCAACATTGGTGTTGGCTAATTTTAAATATTTATAAAACATGAGAAAACCAATTGTATTTAAAAATTTTATTGACAAGGTAAATATTGTTTTGTTTTAAATTTGTAATCCTCGGCAATCTATAACGTATTTTATTCCATATTTTACATATGTACATATTAAAACAATAACACTATTATTGTAATTAAAATACAGAATATATAATTAATTTCTGTAATATGATATATTTTAATTATTAAAATCCTCTAACTGTTAAACAACAACATATTTATATTCATTAAATTAAAACCTTCAGTATAATTTATTTTATACCAGTGAACTTTATAAAAAAGCTTATTCCAATGGAGTAATAAATAAAAACAGTATGATTTTCCCCAGGCCTTGCTCTTTGATATAAGAATAAATCACTTAATTGCAGCACAAATCATAATTTTCTTGTGTAACGAACCATAAGTTTGATTTAGTTTAGGCAGTTCCTTTTCTTTTCAACAGATAAAATACTGAGAAGGTCAAAAAATGATTGGGCTTACTTTTAACTTTTCTCTTATAAAATAGCGTCCATCAAAAACAAAAAATTATTCAAATATATTTTGAACAAATGAAGAAATTGAAATGGAATTTTGAGTAAAATAGCATTCAACATGAAATAACTTTTTAGCCGATAGTTTTACCAGTGACCTAGATAATAATACTAATAATAATAGTCTTTATTTACCGTTCAAGATACAATTAAGTACATATGGCACGTCAGAGAATGTTTATAGATAAATAAAGAAATGTAAAAATAATATTAATATACATAACAAACAAAATATTCGTAGTCATTATCTTAAAAAACTTCTGCATGCAGATAAATCATAGTTTGACACGATATTAAAAAAATCCACATAAATTTAAAATAAACAATAAAATATAAATACACGACACATACAAATAAATACCTAAATATTTACATTCATATAAATATATACTGAGTGTAACAGGATCATGGTACACCCTCCTTTTCTCCTTTAGTTTTGAAGATAATTAATTGAAATTTGGGATATCCTATATACAATAAAACGGCACTTTTTGACATACAAGTGATTTTTTTTCACCTCCGGTTTCACCGGAAGTGACACTACCTCTCGATTTTTAAATAGAACACCCTATATCTTATTGCATTCTTGAATTTTACATATTTTTCTGAATCCAACGATACCAAATAAGTGACTTTTCAGACGTTAATATTTTTTATAATATAATTTTTAGTTGTCTATTTAAGTGTACCATGACGATTCCGATTTATTCTAAATGACCCGTGTAATGCTAGAAAAATCGAAATCCCGTCAAAAATACTAAATTACGTGATTTATGAGCAAATAAAGTTAATCAAAATGGTTCTTGGGGAGAAACTCATTTCTTTCAAATGGAACCATATTGGTATCAAGGTACCATTTATTAGTACTATTAATAAGGAATTTATTCATATGTCGTATTAAAATGTGCGATAAATACAAACAAAATTACAGCTAAGAGAAAATAAGAAAATACAATTTTGTTCTAATTACCTTGTTATACATAAGGTGGCTTTGGAATACAAAAAATGAACACAAAATATTGAACAGTTGTTCAAAATGCTGTCCATTAACGTCAATGCACTTCTGAACTCGCATAGCTGTTTCTCGAAGAACGTTCGCCAATTGTTGGGCCGTTATGTTATTAATTGCGCGTCTTACTCGTAGCTCCAGGTCTTCACAGGTTGTAACGGCGGTTGTGTAGACAATATTTTTTAAATGACCCTAAACAAAGAAATCAAGTGGTGTTAAATCTGGTGACCTTGGAGGCCACTTCACAGAACCATTCGTCGAAATTAAGTTTTCTCCGAATCGCTGTTGAAGGTAATCAATTACTATCCCTGTCGTAAATGGAAAGGTAATTCAGATAAAGTATCCTCAATTTCATTTTGCAAGTATCTGGCACCAGTCAGGGATCCTTCAAATATTATTGGACTTAATGATTCTACTACCGATTGTTCCAAGCCAAACATTGAAACCGAATCGCACTTGAAAGTTACCCTCCCGTAATAAATTTTGATTTTCTTGTGACCAATATTTTGTATTTTGTCGGTTAAATAATCTCAAATTTTTAAACCTAGACTCATCCGAAAATAAAATCATTCCCAAAAAATCATTGCTTGGCTGCACGTCATTCTGCAAAATCCAATTACAATATTTCATCCAACGTTCATAATCATTTTCGTCAAGTGCTGGTGCAATTGGTATTTTAAAGATTTATAGTGGTATTTATGCAAATTTCGGCTTACTGTTTGGTAACTGATTTCCAATTCAAACAAAATTTGCCTTAAAGAAACAGTCTTATCAAGTTCTACTCGAGCCAAACATTAATTTCCGTTCCTTCGTTAAGAATGAAATTTTCTTCGGAGTTTCTTTGACAGTTGTCAAAATATTGGAACGGCAGAATTCACTTTATAATTTAAACTGGAAGTAAATATTTTATTTGCGAAGGTAACAACATTTAACAAAGAATTTTACATAGAAAAGGAATAAAAAAAGAAGTTGTTTTTAAGAAAATATTGTGTGGGTTAAATGGCCCCCTTCCATCTCCATACACTATTCTAACCGATGAACAAAATTATTCATTACAGCTCGTAACACCGCGCCAGGAATTCCATGAATTTCGTCGCGAATCGCTTCTTTTAATTGGCCAATGTTTCGTGGCTTTCGTCGAAATACCCGACTTTTGAAAAAAACCCCACAAAAAATAATCGGGTGTAGTCAAATCGGGTGATCTGGCGGGCCAGTTTATGTCACCACGGCGTGAGGTTGGACGTGTAGGAAAAAGTTCTCTACAGGCAATTAAACTTACATCTGCGGTATGACTGGTAGCACCGTCCTGTTGAAACCAATACTGGCGTTCGTCATCATGAAGTTCAGGCTCAAAAAATGTTCTTATATCTGCATATCTCCTAGATGTAATAGGCACTGCACGTTCGTCTTCCTCAAAAAAATATGGCCCAATTATTCTCCTTGAAGATGAAGCACACCAAACAGTAACCCTTTGCGAATGTAGAGGTTGTTGATGGAGTTCAAGTGAATTTTCTGTGGCCCAGTGTCGACAATTTTGTTTGTTAACAAATCTGTCCAAATAAAAATGAGCTTCATCGGACATAAATAGACGGTGTTCAATGTCTGGATGCTGTTGTCGTAATTCCTGGAATCTTACGCAGAACTCTATTCGACTTAGTTTGTCTCGATTACTTAGTTTTTGCACAGTTACAATTTTGTAAGGATGAAATTTCATGTTATGAAGCATTCTCCGAATACTTCTATCGGATATACTCAGGACTTGGGCATGTTGCTTAATTGGTCTTGTTGGACTTGCTGTAATTGCATCACGAACTCGCCTTTGATTTTCTTGCGTGTTTAGTGATCGCGGACGAACTGAATATTTAGTGTTGCCAACGGATCCTCCAGTTCGCCATTTTCTGACCCAACATATAATTGTTGGACACGACGGAACATTTCTCACGTCAAAAGTTCTTCTAAAATCACGTTGCACTTGAATAATACTATTATTTCTGATAAAATCTTCAACACAAAAAATTCAATAGTCTATACGCCAGTCATTCATTTTGAAAACTGTTAAAGAAACTCCAAAGCATGATTTAATTAATGGATAGAAACGTCTTACGTTTAAAAAATATGTATTGATTTTAGAGCAATTTTAAATTGTAAAGTCTATTCTGCCGATCCCTGTAATCCAAATCAAGTTAAAACAAATATTATTCAGATTATATTTACAATATAATCTGAATAATATTTGTTTTAACTTGATTTGGTTTGTCGTAGAAGATAGACCTGAACATTTTCTATTTTATAAATATCTTCCTCATTTCACAAGTTATTTGTTAAAAAAAATGGAAAATTGCAACTAGTTTATACTGTTTCGTGTAGAATTTCTGCGATGCTAAACCTAATAATCATTAATATTCCTTAAGATTATTATATCGTCTGTTAGTTTAACATTTCAGTATAAATTGTGACTAATCTCTATGTATTATAATTACTTTGACTATTATAGTGTAATAACTCTGTCAACAGCGACCATAGCTGTATTTTGTACCAAACTTTAAACTTAACGGTGCGCTGCCATACACAACGCATTGCAATATAATTAATTAATAATTTCGTTTATTTATTATTTGCATAAAGCAACAACGAAACTGTTACAACAAATTAATATGTAGTAAACTATTCAACGTCTCACATTTGATTAAATACGGTTGGTAATGTAAACCCTAACAATCATTTCTGAAACACTTTTCATGGCACTTAACAAATCAACATGACCAACAACTTGTTATCTAACTAAACTTATGTTATGTAATGGCTATTATGTGCATGATGTACCAGAGTAATTACAAGTTTGATATTTAGAGCAATAATAAAATATACACTGTATCCCATGGTAAATGCACAAAATAGTAACAAACTGATCAAAAATTGTTAGGATTTTTGTATTTCCAAATAACTAATTCAAGATAAGTATTTGTCATAAAGAAACTATATAGTCATAGCTCCCATGGCACAAAAGAGGTACCCCATCGGACACCTCAAATTTAAAATGGTTGGAAAATATGTAAAAAACATGTTACGCCTGCCAAACTAATAAAAATTTATTAATTGCTATTTTTAATGAATTTTTGAAATTAGCTAAAAAAGATGAATATACTTTTCAAAACACCTGCTTGAAATTTACACAATTTTAGAAAATAATGTATCATTTTTGAAAAAAATTGCCTGGCTTACAATTGTTATTAATTAACATCTAACAGACCTTTTGTTATAAATTATTTTTTTCATGAAAGTACACTTCATAACCTCCTTGGTTTTTATTTTAAAATGAAATTTAGGATCTCCCCTATCTATTAAAACTTGTCTGGCTGGAAATTTTTGTTAATTGATACCTAAAATATTTTTTTTATCAATTAATGATTTTAATAAAAGTACATATTTGTTTTTATTTAAAATGGAGTTTGAGATCTCTTTTATGCAAACAAATTTAGAATTAGAAAAAAAACATATTTTTAGTTGGCAACGGTCATACCACATTTTGTAATTAAAACGTGGTCGCGGTGCTTAAAATACTAAGTCTGTCATAGTAAAAAATATTTTTTCGTTGACAGACCCATTATTATACAAAGAGATTTTAAAATTTGCTTCCAAATTATCTATAATATATATATATATATATATATATATATATATATATATATATATATATATATATATATATATATATATATATATATATATATATATATATATATATTGCCCGCTGAGTAGTTGTATCCTTCAAATCATATTTAATCACATTAGTTTAGTCCACCTGGGCTAGGGGTCGCCGCTCTCGGTACTTGCTGTGATGCAAGTCGCTATCCGCCACAGAGACATCGAGGATGTCGGTCGGATAGTAGCATTCAGACCATATGAGAAGTTTCATACCTCTCACCACTATTCACTTCACCATAGTTAGTATATAACTAGCAGGTTGGTCACTATCATTTGTCTGTTCCATAACCTATGGCATACTGAAGAGAACAAATAAGTTCGAAATCGATCTATGTCTGGTTAGGAATTGACAAATGATATTGGCTATCGATCTATCATGATTTGAAGGTGTAATTCAATGCAGGTCGGGGTATTTGCCCGCTGAGTAGTTGTTTCCTTCAAATCATATTTAATCATATATATATATATATATATATATATATATATATATATATATATATATATATATATATATATATATATATATATATATTGAAGTGTAATGGTCCTAATATAGATCCTTGAGGGATCCCGGAAGTGACAAATATATCAACAGACTGTTGACCGCAATGAACAGGCATCAAATACGTCAGCTATATATTGAGTTATACAAAATAAATTAGTAATTGTAGATCTATCTTTCATAAATCCATGCTGTTGTGATGTGATTTTATTTTATACAAAGGGTAAGCTTGTTTGGAAGTTTGGTATATAAGCATGTGGAATTTCATGGAATTCTTGGGAATTCCGTGGAATTCTTTGCAATTCCATGAAATCCTCAGATGTTTTACAAAAAATTATTTTTTTATTACAGTTTATGTTATAGCATCATTTATTTTACATTATCCTCGTATTATATTATTAAATAGATATAACATATAGTTACTTTAACGACATATATGAATTGTAGACACAAGTAGATAAAGATGTCATGTACCAAAATACCAAATCATTATTTTGCATAAACTTTTTATGGGTTGTTTAGGAAGACAAAAATTCTTCATTACTAATTTTGTCACCGACGGATGCTAATTCGCCTGCATTAATTGGTTTACTAATTATTGTGTAATAAAATATGCAACAAACAAAAAATGAGAATATTTCTAATTTATTAAACAACTAAGATCAATCACTCTTTGTATAATAATTTTACTGGTTATTTAAAAGTTGTAAGCAACAAAACTGTGCAGGAAGAAGGACCTTAGTCAGTAGCCTTTTGAATTAAGTATTGTTTATTAAAGTACATAATTATTACTATTACAAACTGTGAAATTAAATACAGTATTAATAAAAAGTCCTTATAAGTACCGTTAGAGACGCTAAAAATTCTTAAATGTTACAAACGATTACGTATTTTTTATTAGGTAAAGCAATATAAATTTACTTATTCCGTTTCCATCGGTTAGCTGTGGACATTTTATGAATGAACGGGAAACTTTTTCTTACAAATGAAAATATGTAAAAGGTACGAATATCCTTAAATATGCCAGCTAAGTAAGCTGAAGTTATTTGCTATTCTACTCTCTCTTCAAGTATAAAATAAAAGGGCAGAGAAGCCTATAAAATGATAAATAAAGGATATTTCATAAGAATCCTAAATTATAGGGAGTTTTCCGTAAAAATAATAGAAACATGATATACAGAAAATTGTTAAAATATGAATATAGAAACGTGTATAATTATTGTGATTTTCTTATAATTTCAAAAGTCAAGTTTTCTTCGCATACTGACACCAACTTGAAACATTTATATATCAAAAGAAAATTGAACATTTATGTTTCATTAAAATATGTGGTGATAAACTGAGTTTTCAATTACAATAATAATAATAATCATAAAATGTCTTTATTAAATTAACAATTTTATATTAATTAATTTACTCCCTGGGCGAAGTTTAGCTCTAGGGCTACACTTAACCCAATGTAAATAATTACATAAGAAAATATAAATATAAATAATAGTAACATTAAATTGAAAAGATGGAAAAAAAGAAAGAAAGAAAGTAAAAAGTAAAAGTAATGAGTAGATTATCCTAAAAATTATGCAAACAGAAGTGAAAGAAAAAAAGAGAAAAAAAATATCAAGAAATAAGTTGCCAAGTAACTGCTGATCTAAAAGATATTTTTTGAGTTTCTTATTAAAATTAGGAACGGTATACTTCTTAAAATCTAGATTTGGTTTATTATATAAATAAATTGCGTTGTACGAAAATGATCTCTGAAACATGGAAGTGCTATGCAGAGGCATTGTTAATGTGTCTCTGCCACGAACATTGTGAATAGTACTTCTTGGAATCAGCTTTTCTTTAAGGTAGAGGGGTTTTGAGTGGTGTATAAATTGTGAACGAAAACCAAAATAAAATATTTAAATAAATTGTCCATATTTAACCATTGTATCTGATTAATTTTATTACAGATATGATAAAATTTTCTAAGATCAAAAACATATCGACAGCAAGTGTTTTGTCCCTTTTGAATACGTTTCTTATTGACCATATCAAGACAAGGATAGTAAACGATATAGCAATAATAAAAAATGGACAATACAACGCTCTCACAAAGTCGTTTCTTTAATTTGAAATTCAACATTTTTTTATTCCCATATAGAAGTCTTAAGCGTAGATAAGTTTTCTGTATCAAATTACTTACATGTTTAGTAAAACGAAGATTAATATCAGACAAAAGTCCTAAATTTTATGTAGAATCGCACGAACTAATTAGATCATCACTTATTCTTAAAGTAATTTAGCTGAATATATTTAGCTGCAGAAGTAAAGAGCATAGCGGAGGATTTCCACGTGTTGAGCTTTAAGTTATTTTCATACCTTTCAATATAACTAAGGTCTTGATTAATACTAAGAGCTGCTTGGTGAAAAATGTCGCTATTAAAGTGAAACAACAGTTGAATATTATACGCATAAGTCTGCATAGACATTTTTTTTATTTTATTATACATGTCAGCCGTGTATACAATGAAAAGCAGGGGACCTAAAATTGATCCTTGTGGAACTCCCGATGATACATTTCCAACAGAGGATTCAGTGCTTCCAATTTGCACTAGCTGAGATCGTGATTTTAAATAGTTTTCAAAAAATAACAGCGCAATGGTGTCAAAACCATAATACTTCAGTTTAGCATACATGAGTTCATGACTCATGGTGTCAAATGCTTTGGAAAAATCTAACATAATGAGTACTGTCGCAAGTTTTCTGTCTAGATTTGTAATAATAGTATCATGAAGGTTTAGTAATGCAGTTGTTGTACTATGAGCCTTTCTAAAACCTGATTGGTGTTTTGGAATAATGTTATTTTTTGAAAAATATTCATTTATTTGTACATAGACAATTTTTTCTAGAATCTTTGATAATATTGGGAGAAGACTTATGCAACGCTTGTATTTCACTAATTTATACGTATCCGTGTTCGAGAGGCAAGAATCCAACTAACAAATATGCCAAATAGACCAACTTCAGAGGAAAAATCATTTCACGACGTCAATAATTACTTTTTTTTGTCTTAATAATTTCCTATAATATTCCATCATGGAGCAAATTTAGTTTGTAATTTATTTCAGACTAAAATGAGAGAGGGATTTATCGATGCTCTAGAAGTTTGTCATTTTAATGTTCGTTTTTTAGCAACAGACTTTTTAGAATTACAGTACACCATTTTTAACAACTCTTGGATTGTTGTGACGGTTTCTGAGACGTGACTCTCTGACGAAATTATGTCCATATAACGGCCCATTTTTTGATCGCCCCGTAGTTGGCATAAAAGATAATTTAAACTCATTTATGACCCTATAAGTTAGGTAATTCCTAACTTACACAATTAAATTTTAATTTGACTATAGCGCGATAGTTTTACTTCGTGCAATTATAGCTAGAGGGCGCAAAAAAGTCGCTAAATAAGCAAGATTACTGGAGTTTAGGAACAGCCCGGCCGGACTTGGCCGGGGTATGTGATTTGAGTTTAAGCACGAAAGTGGGTTATTTTCCCAGTGCATGGCAGATTGCTTTAATTTCTCCTATGCATAAAGTCCCAAATCCGGTGTCTGTAAATGATTTGAGGCCCATAAGTCTGCTCCCCATATTATCAAAGATTCTAGAAAAAAATTGTCTATAAAAAGAAATGAATATTTTCAAAATATAACATTATCCCAAAACACAAGTCAGCGTCTAGACAAACCCACAGTACAACAACCGTTTTACTAAACCTTTATGAATAATCATGATGCTGTTATTACTAATTTAGATAAAAAAAATTGCGATAGAACTTATTATGTTAGATTTTCCCAAAACATTTGATACCGTTAGTCACGAAATCATGTATGTTAAACTGACGTATTACGGTTACGTTACCGTTATTTTTCGAAAATTATTTAAAATCGCGATTTCAGCCAGTGCGAATTGAAATTTTCGATTCGAATCCTCTGTTGGGGACGTGTTGTCGGAAGTACCACAAGGATCAGTTTTAGGTCCTATGATATTTATGTATATTGTATATAATAAAATAAAACATATGTCTATGCAGATTTATGCAGATGACACTCAACTGTTATTTAACTTTAATAGTGATAATTGTCACCAAACAGCTTTTAGTATCAATCAAGATCTTAGTTATATTGAAAAGTGCTTCTAAAAATAACTGAAAGCTCAACGCATCGAAATTCTTCACTTCACATGTCTTCACTTCTACTACATATTTTAAGTTAATGTCTATCATTATTTTATAAATAAATGATGTAATTAGTTGGTACAATACCACAAACAATTTGGGAATTTTTTCTGATATTAATCTTCTATTTACCGAATATAAGTAAGTAAGTAATTTGATACAGAAAACTTATCTACTTTTAAGGCTTCTATATATGTAAATTAAAAAAAGTTAAACTAAAATAACTCTGCATTAGCCATTTTTATTACTGTTATATCGCTTACTATCATTGTCTTGATATGGTAAATAAGAAATATATTCAAATGGTACAGAACACTTTCTGTCGATATGTTTTTAACCTTAAATTTTTTTATCATATCTCAAAATTAACCAAATATGGGAATTTTATTTAAGTATTTATTTTAGTTTTTTTCTACAAATTGTATACAACTTTAACTCCTCTCCACCTTAAAGAAACATTAATTCCAAGCACTGTTCATAATGTTAATATTCATGGCAGAGACACATTAACAATATTTATGAATACCACTTCCATATTTCAGAGATCATTTTCGTACAACAGAATTTACTTATGCATTAAACTAAGCTAAGATTTCAAAAAAGTATTCCGTTTCTAGATTTAAAAACAAATTTAAACAATGGATGGCTTTTAGAGCAGCAGTAACTTGGCAACTCCTTTTAAGTTTGACTTTTTTTGTATTATTGGAATAATTTTTTTATCTCTTACTATTATTGCTTTTTTCTAATTTTTTTTAATTTTTTTTATGTAATCGTTTATATTGGGTTAAGTGTAAAAAACCTTAGTCCTAAACTTCGATCAGGGAATAAATTAATTATTAATTTCATGAACATGTTTTTTTTTTTTTTTTTCCGGTTTCCCGATGCCGGTCAGTCCTCCCGTGGCCTCCGACGCCTCACGGGAGTCGCGCCGGCGCATCAACTACAGCCACTCCCCACATCCCGCAGGGTTAGTGACTGTAGATACCAGAATCGTGTGCCCTAAGCAGACGGAGAGAACCCAGAATGACCGCCTTCTGCATTTGACCTGCCAGCCACTCGGCTGGTTTTTGGCAGGCCGGTATGATCTTCAGTTCCGAGAGCAGCGTAGGCTTTATCCCTCCGAGTACACCGATAATAAGGACGACCATTTTGACCGAGTAGCCTGGGTACAGTACTTGGAGCTCGTACCGGAGATCGCGATATTTGGTCTGTTTCTCCTCCTCCTTCAAGGTGATGTTTTTCTCTGCAGGTGCCGAGAACTCGATGACATACATCACCTTGAGTTGATGGTCGAGGAGGACTATGTCAGGCTTGTTGGCTTGGATTAACCTGACAGTCGGGAACGAGTAGTTCCAGTAAATCCGGCATTTCTTGTTCTCGACAACGGACTCAATATCTCCGGGGACGTAAGGCAGCACTGGTGTCTGGTCTACCCCGTACGAGTGCCTTAGATGGTAGTATAGCACTCGTAAGGCCGCGTTATGTCGGTGGATGTAGGCCGAAATCGCATATATGGGGCATGCAGAAAGTAAATGCATGAGCGATTCCGGCGCCTGATGGCAGGTCCTGCAGTTGATATCAGGAACCTCTACACGCCACACGCGGCTACGGTGGACCAAGGTGTTGATAACACCATCTTGGCAGGCCATAATGAATCCCTCGGTCTCCGACTTAAGCCCTGCTGACCTTAGAAAGGCGAAGGTCAGCCTGGTCGATAAACCCAGTGTTTCGATGTTCTTATACAAGATACCATGCTGGGGTTTATCGACGTGCTGCCGAAACAGATTTTCCTGTTCGGCAGCTCTAATTCGAGCTTTCAGACGATTTGGCTGAAGTTCGGCGACTGACTCAACATCAGCACCTCGCCGGCCTCCTCGCCTGATGTCAAATGCGAGACCGAGTTCATCTGCGGCTCTTTTTGCTGCCTTGAACAATCCTGCTCCCACTCCTACAGTTTCGTGATGTTTTACGAACCGCAAGAGGGGATCTGAGCTCCTGAGTATGTTACATGCCATACTCAGTACTACTCTGCCATGCGTACACTCCAGGCTCAAGAGTCCTCGGCCCCCCCCGTTGACGTGGGAGGTACACACGAGGAACGGACGATCTAGGATGAATACTTCTGTGAATATTCATCATCTTGCGGGTATCCCTGTCTAATTGACGCAGCTCATCTACCCTCCACTTTACTACTCCGAAGGAGTAGAGCAGAATCGGAACGGCAAGCATATTAGTTGCAGACACCTTGTTCTTCCCCGAAAGTTCGGAGGACCAAATCTTTCGGAGGCGGTGTCTGTACTTGCCGCGGAGAGAATCCTTAATTTGTGTTACATCTTGGATGTGCCTTTGTTGGACACCCAGGTATGTATAGGTCTCTCCGGCATCCAGATGTCCTAGGATGCTTCCGTCTGCGAGCTGCGCATCTTCAGGGAATTCCCCGCATCGTCCTCTCTTGAGGTGGACGACTGCACATTTGTCCAACCCGAACTCCATACCAATTGCCCGCGTATATTCTTCGACCACCCTAAGAGCGTTTTGTAATTCGCGCTCTCCGGAGGCATACAGTTTAAGGTCATCCATATAAAATAGATGGGTGACCTTATGCCTCCGGTCGCTGGGTGGCCCACATTGATACCCGCGGGTTTGGCGGATCCCAACAGACAACGGCAGCAGTGAGATGCAGAAGAGGAGAGGACTTAGGGAGTCACCCTGGAAAACTCCTCTCCTAAATGCCACCTGCCCTGTCGTGACCCGCTATGCACCTGATGTTATGGTGAAGCGGGTCTTCCAGAGCGGCAGCAGCTGTTCTATGCATCTCACTAGTGGTGCTGGTACCGCAAGACATTCGAGTAAGTACAACAATAGCTCATGCGATGTTGTATCAAATGCCTTGCGGTAATCAATCCAGGCCATCGATAGATTCCGCTTGTATTGCACAGAATCCTGTGTAATACAGCGGTCTATCAGCAGGCTGTCCTTGCAACCTGCCATGCCCTTCTTGGCACCACGCTGTTCGTGTATCTGCTGGAAGACCGGATCAACAGACCTCAGCGTCCTAGCATACAAGATACGTGTAAATATCTTGTAGCAGGAGTTAAGGCAAGTGATCGGCCTATAATTCCTCGGGTCGGAAAGATCCCCCCTTTTTGGGGATTAGCACAGTACGTCCCTCGACGAACCAGTCCGGAATCTGCTGCCCCTCGTTCAACCATGAGTTGAAAACTCGCGCCAGACGGCGGTGAGTGGAAGGAAATTTCTTCCACCACCAGTTGTTAATGCCGTCTGGGCCCGGGGCAGCGAAGTTCTTGGTACCAACAAGTGCTTGTTGGACTTCCTCCGTACTGATTGCCGGGCACACTTCTTCTGGCTCTTCAAGATGTCTGTGACACAGAGCCTCGAAGTGTGCAATTGATGGAGTGTCGCTATTGAATGGACGCGGCGTTTCGTAGATTTCCTTCCAGAAGGTTTCGACATCTTCTACAGTCGGCGGATTCTCGACAACACGCTGTGGCTCTTGAAAGAGGCGGGAAGGATTCGTACGGAACAAATTGTTTTGTTCCATACTCCTCACCCGCCTTTTCAATGTTTTCTTTATCGCCATGAGCGCTCGGATCCTATCTAGACAGTGCTGCTTGATGGTAAGCATCACTGTCAGATTTAGAGTATGGTGTTGACGTCTTAATCCGGCAGCTATGCGCCGGATCCTGGGAGTAAAAACTCTACCAGTCGTCTTATATTCCACCACACTCTGGATCCGAGAAGCGTGTTGTCTGGCCGACTGTATCTTGCCTTCGATTTTTTGTACACGCCGCTTGGCTTTCTCGACCCCGTGGTTGGTTGACCTCTCACGGGGGACGAGTTGCTTCGCGGCGTTGTACACGGCACAGTTGATTTGCCAGATGTCTACATCTTCCGGAATTTCCTCATCGATGACCGCGTCCATTCTAGCCAGGTCTTGTGGCTTTAGGTTAGCCCTGGTGTTAAGGCTAACCCTCGTCCTTAAGTCTACACCGGTGAACTCTAAAGGATGTTCCCCATCAGCTGGTAATTGCCGCGGTAGGATTGCGGCTGGCAGTTCTTCCAGCTGGCGGGGTGCCCTTACGTAACCTGTCCTGAGCAGAAAGGATACTTGATCTCTCAGATGTTGTTGAGAGAAGGCGCGATGCTCTGGATGCATTTCGCACCAAAGTGCATGCATTCGCGCCATGTATCCCCTTCGCTCAGGTTCGCTACTCTCGCGGCAGGTCAGCAAGTCATCCCGAAGTTCCCTCGTCCACTTAAAGCGTCCATGTTCATTGCCTTGGTTATCAACGTTGAGACCATCCGGTAAGGCCCCTCCCACCTGTCTCTGACCCCCATCCGGTTGGGGTCGATTGTGAGGGGCCCTTCTGAGGTTATAAGGAACCCGAGCAGTAAGAGTACCAGGGAGGTTAGCCCTGGTACTGCCGGCCGGCATTAGTCAGACAGAGTTGCCTCTGCCTGTCCAGGGTGCACCAACGTGGAGGTTGCCGGTCCTTTGCACCCCTCATGTTTGTTATTATTATTATTGTTATTTTTATTATTATTATTATTGTATACGCTTTCTTGATAGTTTATGTTGGCAAAGCCTTCTGCGTCGCCTCCTTTTGTCACCAATAATGGCGTTAACAATTTATATTAAACTTATTTGAACATCCGTATAAATAATAATGTAAGTTTTTTTATTATATTTCAGCCAGACGATATTCCAGCCCACTAACTCGTTCTACTGTAATAATGGAAATTTTATCGAACGGCGCCAAGTTTCATATAGCCTGTTTTGAATTACCCTCTCTTGAACATCTGTTGTGAATTTTGAAGATTAGTGACATGAATATCTAGCTGAAATAGAGAGATACATCATCCCATATTTGATATATGAGATATATTCTAATAGACGATACTGTTCAACCGTGGGAGGTGTGTCTTCATTTCATGAATAACACGATTTATTCAATTTAAAATTACAAAAAAATTAATTTATGAGATCAGAGGTGACATGAAAGCGTTTGTGGAAAATGAAATGTTTCAAATCGGAATTATTACAGGGTATTTAAAAATTCACGACACAAATTTAGAAGCATATTCCTTGCGTCAATATATGAAAAAAGTTCCTGTAAAGAAGGGCCCGGGAGGGGTGGAAAGATAAAAATGAAAAAAAGGAGTGTCCTAAAATTTGCAAGAAGCCGTTTATTGCTCCAACTTAAAATACCCAATTGGTCTTCGCTTATGGTTTGAAAAATCTTCTTTTGGGATTTTATCAACTGGAGGAATAATGAAACTCAATAATACCATCCCAAAATCTTAATCCTAATCAGGACGCCTTTCCAAATCATCGTCAACTAACAAAAACACTTTGAAGAGCATTGATCATAGAATATGAAAAAGAGGCATTTTTTTAAATTATTCAGGACAGCTGAAAAAGTCGATATTTAGGGAACTCCGTTCCTGAAATGTCTGTCACCAAAGTACTCAGTCGTATAAACATGGTAATTTCGGTATTTGTGTGCGGTGTGGGGGGAGGGATGGTAGTAACAAACAAGACACACTAATGGCAAACTGTGAGTGGACCGTAAACTGGAATTTACCGACCGGTTGATTAGGTTTGGAAACGAAACTCATCCTCAAATTATTGATTAAGTTATTTTAAACGTGAGTTATTATCGTCGTCGAGCGGTTTGTCTTTTTAAAAAGTGAATTAAAAATTTACAAACATTATTCTGACGGAAAATAACAATGAGTTTATAATAAGAACAAATCTAGCTACAAAGATATGTAGATCTAAATGAAATGATTAATATTATAGAACTAAAACAAAAGCATGTTTGAAGTCGTATTTATAACATTAGGTTATCTTTGACAATTGAATAATTCAGCATCTTTGTTCTTGGTAGGTAGTTCAGGGCCATCCATAACTTGTGCTATTGCTGACCAAGGAAAGCCAAGAATTCCAAAATTTGAAGGGGTCATCTTGCAAGAATTTAAAGAATATTCTGACGGCAGTACTAGGGAAATTGCCAATCATTTAGGAACATCTAATAACAAGATATGAAACTTTTAAAACATTATACTTTTCTCTGATGAGGCACATTTTAAGAGAGACCTATCGTCAATTTTCACAAGCCATGTTTGGACCAATGAAAACCTTCATGTGTTTTAAAAACAAATTAAGTTCCTCTTGTTGATAAAAGTTAAAATATAGAGTGGAATGAAAAATAATATTAACTGAAAATTTTTGTTAATTATTATTTACTAACTTTTACAAATCTTATCACAGATAAGTATAACATATATCTTTTTAAACAATTATTTTCCCGGCTATTTTTCAAAACGCTGAAACTTGGATTACAAAAAAGATAATATGCAACATTATGTTCAGTACTACTGACTCAATAATGTTATTTTTAATTTCAACTATTCTGTCCAGTAAAACCAAAAATAAATAAAACACAAGGTACTCACCAGTTGACACTCACTTTAAAAAACTTTAAATTATCTACCGACACGTGTTTCCGCCTGCATCGCTTCATCAGGGTAGCCAGCACATTTAAAGAATCCAAAGTAACCAAACTTGTAAACCTTAATGTAATAAACATTAATGGCTTCAGAGAACAGAATAATTGAAATTACATAGTGGAAATACCCCTTAGGGTCAATGAAATAATTTAAAAACAAATTAAGTTCCTCTTCTTGATAAAAGTTAAAATATAGAGTGGAATGAAAAATAATATTAACTGAAAATTTTTGTTAATTATTATTTACTAACTTTTACAAATCTTATCACAGATAAGTATAACATATATCTTTTTAAACAATTATTTTCCCGGCTATTTGCCAAAACGCTGAAACTTGGATTTGTAAAAGTTAGTAAATAATAATTAACAAAAATTTTCAGTTAATATTATTTTTCATTCCACTCTATATTTTAACTTTTATCAAGAAGAGGAACTTAATTTGTTTTTAAATTATTTCATTGACCCTAAGGGGTATTTCCACTATATAATTTCAATTATTCTGTTCTCTGAAGCCATTAATGTTTATTACATTAAGGTTTACAAGTTTGGTTACTTTGGATTCTTTAAATGTGCTGGCTACCCTGATGAAGCGATGCAGGCGGAAACACGTGTCGGTAGATAATTTAAAGTTTTTTAAAGTGAGTGTCAACTGGTGAGTACCTTGTGATTTATTTATTTTTGGTTTTACTGGACAGAATAGTTGAAATTAAAAATAACATTATTGAGTCAGTAGTACTGAACAGAGTGTTGCATATTATCTTTTTTGTAATCCAAGTTTCAGCGTTTTGGCAAATAGCCGAGAAAATAATTGTTTAAAAAGATATATGTTATACTTATCTGTGATAAGATTTGTAAAAGTTAGTAAATAATAATTAACAAAAATTTTCAGTTAATATTATTTTTCATTCCACTCTTCATGTGTTTGTTGAAATCCGCCATCGGCAGCAATTCAGTTTGAGTGTCTGGGCCAGTGTTATTGCTAATAATTCATTAGAACCTTATTTTCTGCCACGAAAATTGAAAGGTAAATTATACCTTGGATTCTTGAAAAGTAATTTACTTGAATTGTTTGAGGAAGTACAGGATATGATAAAAAATCAGTTGTGGTTTATGCACGATGGCGCTTTTCACTTCAGTCGAATTGTAAGAACCCATCTGGCAAAGCACGTATGGCAAAGATCGATTGGAAGAATTGAACCACAGTAGATGATCGAAAGATCGACGAATTTAAAGATTTATAGAAATGGAAGGATACTATTTTGAACAGTTTCTATTAATATATTTAAAATCAAATTCAATTTTGCATCGTTATATTAAAAAATAATACCAAATTTCTTTAAACTTTGGAAATTACTCTCTTATGAGTTTAAGAATACATTTTTTTCTACTCCATATGTATATTTGATGTTTTTTTACAATCTGTAGAATGTATAAGTAGGCAATTTCAGTCGACTGAACGAATATATTTCATTTCCTCTCTTGTTAGGATATGAAATCCAGCAATCACAGTTTGTATTAAGTACATAGGCAACTATTCAAATTAGTCAGTATACATTTTTATAGCTACTAAGCTGAAAGGTAATTAAAAATGAGCGATTCCAGTGAAGAATCGATAAATGGTACTCCACCAGATATTCGTCTAGCTGCAAATGAAACATACGAGAGATTATTACCACAGAAATCAAAAAGTAAATATGAATTTTGCTATAAAAATTTTATGAATTGGACAATGGCAAATGGAATAAAAAATATATCTGAAAATGTGTTAACTACCTATATGAAAAATGTATGCTGTGTAATCAAACCATCAACCCTCTGGACAACATAATCAATGTAAAAAATAATAGTTCATATTAATTTTTGGAATTTCTTGCGGATGCCGTCGTCAAGGCCTAAAAGATTTGAAGATGAACCATGTAAAAGATTTAGGAAATGAATTTCAAGTAAAATTAGTGGATCCAAACAAAAACGAACCGATCATTTGTAATTCCTGGTATGTTTTGTCAGATATCCAAAAAATATATTCTGCTTAGATCACCAGATATAGAACAATTCTTTGTAAAGTACCAAAAGGGCAAATGTACACGACAAGTGGTTGGAATCAACAAAATTGGTATTCAACCAAAAGTAATTGCTGAATTTTTTAAATTACCCAATACAAATTTATTTACAGGACATTGTTTCTGTCCTTCGGGCGCTACTATTCTTGCAGATGCAGGAGGTGACACCTTAATGGTTAAAAATTTCGGTGGCTGGATATCAACCGCAGTAATGGAAACCTATATTGAACATTCATTAAGTAAAAAGAAGGAGATCGCCACTACCATTGTACGGTCAGTTGATAATATTGAACCAGAAATTATTTCATCAGCATCGAAAGCAAATTTCCAGCCGATCATATTAGCATCAACATCATCTACTTATAAATTACTTTCCTTTCAAAGTTTTCCAAAAACATCATTAATTCTAATGAATAAGTCAAAATATCATGGAAATTCTAAAACAGTTTTTTGTTAAAATATAAAAATGTTAATTTTCTGATGGCCCTTAATCACTCTATCTCGGAAACGAAGCGCTAACCCATTTTTATAGGAACTTTTTGTCATATTTTCACAGACATTCTCTAGAATCAAACGCACCTTTTCTCATTTTTTTAAAAAATTTAAAATTATGTTTTTTCCTCATTTCAAACATCTAAATCTGAATAGAAACTCAAACAATAACGGCAAAAAATAAATAATTCAATTATATTTCAATGAAACTGAAGAAGTCTTAAAACGGACTTTTATTTTGTTAAAAGGGAAAATTAATACTTTGTTGTACAAAGGAAATCCCACGCTCTCACCTCGTCGTTCGTTGTAACCTTACTGCCTATAGGTTGACATTCATTTAAAAATAGAATAAGATGTGGATAAAATCGGAACTGAAATATGTAACTGTAAAATATTTACGGATAGCAATATAAGATCAAATTCGTATCTTTCATTTGAATGGAAAAGGGCTAAAGAATTTCAATTTCAATTTATTTTTATCCTTAAGAATATACAGCGAATATACATATAATAAAATGTGTTTTAATAAGAGCGCAAGATTTCAATTGCGCGCCAGTTTGGCTGTCATGATGTCACAAGATTATGACATGCCAGATCGATAGAGATGAGAGTTAGTAAACATGAAGCATTACACGATAGAAGAACGCGTCCTGATTGTTAAACATTATTATCAAAATGGTGAAAGTTTGATCGCCACGATTCGTAAAGTGCGTCTAATTTTCGGTAGAAATAATGTTTCTCATTCATCCACTGTGAAAAGAATAATCGAAAAATTCGAAAGTACTGGTTCGGTTAGTGATATGAAACACACGACATGAGCTTGTAGAGGTCGTTCAGAACAAAACATCATGGAACTTCGCGAGAGCATGGCCGAGGGTCCATGGGTGGCGATTCGTCATCGTACGCAAGAATTGGACGTTACGCCATTCCTCATCGTATTTTCACTAAAGATATATATCTCCATGCCCACAAAGTTCAATTGACTCAACAACTTTTGCTAACAGACCATGCACAGCGAAGAGAGTTCACCAATTGGATCCTTGAACAACAAGAAGTGAATGCCGATTTTGCGGACAAAATCATGTGATGAGGTCCATTTTCACCTCGAAGGCTTCGTTAATAGGAAAAACTGCCGCATTTGAGGCTCAGAAAATCCACAAATGATTCATGGGAAAGCATTGCATCCAAAACGTGTCACTTTTTTGTGTGCATTGTGGTTTAGAGGAATCACTGGGCCGTTTTTCTTAGAAGACAAGGTAAGTAATGCCAACTGTGAATGGAGAACGTTATCGTGCTATGAAAACCCAGTTTTTTGTGCCTCAATTGAAAGATATTGCTTTCGACGACATGTGGTTTCAGCAAGTCGGTGCTTTGAAATCAAGAGTTAAGAAACTTTTAGAGTTAAATAGGGTAAACCTAAAAACTCTAACAGGTCTATATACCGGGCAGTGCTGACTAAACTATCATCTGCATAAATTCGGCCTTGCGGAAAACATCGAGTGCCTTCTATGTCTAGAGGATGATGAGAAGGTAGACCACGTTTTATGCCCTGCTCCGCTGTGAAGAGGATCCGATTCTCAATATTTGACAAAGGGCAACTAACTGCTGCCAGCGTATCTCGACACATTCTCACTCAATAAAGTTTTCAGTTTCATTAAGAGACTGAACTTATTGGGTGAAATATAATTAGAAGTGAGCCGCAATAGGCCTGCTGATTACCGCAGTGGAGGACCCTCTCACAAAAAAGCTAACCTAGACTAACCTAACCTATATATCCATCTATGTACGGTAGAAAACTTTCTTGAATATTCCTGGCTCTTCTCGAAAATTCTAATTCTTCTTTATAAGTCCAGACTACTCTGACTATTTAATTTAAGTTTTGGTAATGGTAAAGCCATCTCTGGGCAATTTTTGAGTTAAACAGTTCATAGACATAACAGCACGTATACAATTTACCTATTTCTTACTTTGATAAATACAACACTTGTAGGAAATTGGCTAAGCATTTCGAGACACCCTGTATAAAGATATTATTTTGAAGCACGTTGGACATTTGATTTGGGTTTTTGGGAAATTTCAATTCAATGCGATTTTTAATATTTATGCATTAAAATGGAGTAAAACGGAGTAAAGTGAAAACCAAAATTATCTTTTTTTTATTACCATTTTTTTCGCGTGATTTTAAAAACACCTCCTTGTGAAAATAAGTTCGTACTTTAAACTATATTTTCTATATAACTGTAATTAGTTATCTTCATTTAACTGGTTGATAAAAATATAGATAGAACGAATATATCAAATTAAAGTAAATTAATTTAGTAAACAGTATCACAGATTTGTGCGTAACTTTCCACTTGGCGTCAAATAAATTAAAATGGATTTGATCCGCTAAATTCAAAATTAAGGCAATTACAAAAGAATATTTCTATATCCTATTACTCATTAGGTAGCATCAGGGGAATTCTCTTAAGCGGTTTAAGACTAATCCTTTTAATTTTCGTAATGTCGAAGTAGTTCTATAAATTGGAATTACATATTTAGTTTAGATAATGTCGATCAAATAGTTGAGTTCTTCAATGCTAATATTATTTATATTTTTGATCAACATGCACCACTTAAAACGGCTAGGATAACTAAACCTCCTGCGCCGTGGTTATCCGACAATTAAAAACTATTAATCAAACTTAGAAAAAAGGCTCTTGCAAAATACAAACGTACAAAAACTGATGTCGCTTGGAATGAGTATAAAGAATTAAGGAATTTTATTAATAAGTGTATTAAAGCTGAAAAGAAAGCGTATCTGAATTATAAATTTAAAACTGACCCAAAAAATTTTTGGAAGTTATTGAAATCGCTTAATATTAACTCACATGGGGATTACATTCCTCTAAATATCGGTAATTCAAATGACTTTCTTGATGCATTTTCAACTTCATCGATAAATATTAATGCCAATCATAGTAATTTTATTGCTAATAATTATGAAAATAGGTCGTTTTCCTTGAATAAAGAGGAATTTTCTTTTACAGAGGTCACTTCCGAGCAAATTGATAAAATTATTTCTAAGCTTAAATCAAATGCATGTGGCACTGATGGCATTGATCTAAAAATGATTTTGCTGGTCACAACCTTTTTAAGTAACCACATTGCCTTCCTTGTCAACAAATGTCTCATTAGTGGCACGTTTCCCTCAGTGTGGAAAGAAGCTAATATAATTCCTGTGGCAAAAGTACCTAATCCCTCCCTTATAAGTCAGTTTCGTCCCATTAGTATTTTACCTACTCTCTCCAAAATCCTTGAGAAAATAGTCGCAAATCAAATAACAACATACCTCAATGACCATAATATTTTACCAACTTCTCAATCTGGTTTTAGGGCTCAGTATAGTACTACAACTGCTCTTTTAAAAGTAACTGATGATGTATTTAAAGAAATCGATCTTAACAATAATATTTTCTTGATTCTTTTAGACTTTAGCAAGGCGTTCGATACTTTGGAGCATGCTACACTGTGTACGAAATTGCAATACTTTGGATTTAATAATACAGCGATTTCATTTTTTGAAAATTTTCTTGTTGCTCGGCGGCAAAGAGTTATTCTTAACTATAATGAAATTTCTACTTCTAACACTATTACTCGTGGTGTACCACAGGGTAGCATTCTAGGGCCCTTGCTGTTTTCTATTTATACTGCAGATTTTAATAAATATCTTCAATATTGTCACTCTCACCAATATGCTGATGATACCCAGGTATATATTTCATTTAATTTTAATGATCTTTCGACAACCGTGTCTAAAATTAATGCAGATTTAGACACAATTTCCAAGGTATCGTCAGCACATAGTCTTATTTTAAATGAGTCAAAAACTGAAATGCTTGTGTTTGGAAGTAAAAAGGAGGATGTCACAATTGATCCGGAATTTAAAATTAAACTTAATGGCCAACTTTTACTACCTAGTAATTTTTGTAAAAATCTGGGTATATGGCTTGACACAAATCTTAGATTTTCTAAACATGTAAATCATCTAGTTCAAAAATCATTTGGTAAACTTAAACTGATGTACACTCATAAAGAAATTCTTAGCTCGGACGTAAAGTTAAAATTATGTGATTCGCTCATCTTGTCATCTTTGTCTTACTGTGATATTGTGTACTGGCCTGCTTTACTTTCCAGAGACAAGGAGAGTTTGCAAAAAATTCAAAACGCGTGCTTGAGGTTTAGTTATAGTCTGCGCAAGTACGATCACATTTCAGCTAGCCTATTGGCATCGAAATGGCTTAATCTTAACGAAAAATTTCAGCTCCATATGTCGTGTGCAATATTTAAGATATTAAAATCTCAAAAACCTGAATATCTAACAGCCAAATTGCTTAAAAATAGTGATTTACACATGCGTTCTACTCGCCATCGTGACCTACTTTGTATCCCTAAGCATAGATCAGCCCAGTTTCAGCGATCATTTAGTTACAATGCTGCAAAGGTTTTTAATGCCTTACCTGATAATGTTAAGTCACTTCCATCTATTAATTCTTTCAAAAAAAGTTTAAAAAACCATATATTTGCTAGTAGATAATGTTAAATGTAATATGTATATGCTTTAATTTTAATTTTTACTATATTGTTGTATGCATATGCATATAAATTTTTTCCAGTATGTATGTGTGTTGTATGTAGTTTTGATTTTGTTTGAATTTATTCATCATTTATGTATGATCATTGGTTTATTTCCTTGTATTTTGTATACATTATTATATCGCAATTATTGGTTTATTTGGTTATCAATATTCTTTTATTCGGATGGTTGTATGGAAGAGCATATTATATATGAATACCGCCATCCCTTTTTAAAATTTTTTGTAATGAATTTTTAATGTTAATAAAGACATATTATTATTATTATTATTATTATTATTATTATTAGTTAGTGTCTGTATTTTCTTAGATTAGAAATAAATGAATATTAATGATTGGTTTAAACGTGTTTAAAACAATTTTGCACTTGATTACTGGTTGTTTTATTATTTGGGACTACAATAATATAAATATTATAAACTACAATGGGCCACTAAGTTAAAACTTATTGAAAGGCGATGACAATTCGGAAATTAGTTCTGCATCCGTTTTCCGAAAAGAAGAAAACTTGATAAAATACAAGTCGTATGGGTAACGTCTTTCATAAAAAAATGTCAAACCTTAACTGATATCACATGTTACTTGAACTGATTTTTTGTTGCTGAGGCCAAATCAAATCAGTTAAAATAAAATTTAAAATAATAAATACAAAATTAAGGTAGTTAATTGAGTCGACCTTAACTTAACAAAAATTCATGATACACTAATATACACAAAAATGAACTTACATGTTTAATGTTCTCAATTTCTTTTTGACAAGTACAACACATTCTTCGAATGTCGAGTAAAAAAAATACTTTCCACACAGCACCACCGGAATATGAGATGACGAATTAAAATACCGAGATATTTCAAGACGGGAGTTTATTTTCTGACGTCTCAATAATTTCTTTCATGTTCCACATTCTCTTTCTAAATGTCATTCCTGTATGTCCAATATAAGGCACGTACCACATGCATCCGATTTTTTTTTCGTTTTTATTTTTATCTTCGTTATATTGAATACTTTTTTTTTGTCATTTGAGCAAAAACAATAAAGCGACTCTGGTCTGAATATGTGGCCACTCTGGTCTGGAAGGTAACGAAATACCCGACTCCTTGGCCAGAGAAGGAGCAGCATCCTGAATCATTAAACCTGAACCGATGTTTGGTATATCCTCAAATACTGCCAGGATGGCAATTTTAACCTGGGCTGAAAGGAAAACTTTATAGTATCGGCAAGAATTACTAGGATTAGTTTATTCGAAGGCGTTTATAAAATACCCTTTGTAATTAAGAACTAAGAAACTTTTCGAGTTAAACAGGGTAAACCTGAAAAGCCTAACAGGCATATATACTGGGCACTGCCGACTAAACTATCATCTGCATAAACTCGGCCTGGTGGAAAACACCGAGTACGAACTATGCCTGGAGAATAATGAGAAGGCAGACGTCTTGTGCACTTGTCCCGCCGTAGGAAGGATCATATTCTCAATATTTGGTAAAGGGCAATTGCTGTTAGTGGATCCATACACACTCTCACTCAATAAACTTTCATTAAAGTGAATGGACTTACTGGGTAAGATATAAATTGAAGTGAGCCACAACAGACCTGCGAGACAACGCAAACTTTGACATAAACTAACATTACAATTAACATGGTACAGCTGGAAAACTAGAGCTAAGCTAATTCTTTTATTGGAGTCAGCGTCTCAAACATTCCAAGAATAGATCTAACTTCCAAAGCACTAAATCAAAAAGAGAAAAATTGTTGGGCTGTGTTATTTACTATAATATTGATTGTACTGTTGAATATTCACGCAAAAAGCAGCTTCACCAATTAATTCTTTCCAAGCCAAATAATACAGAATTTCATGATAATAGATACTGTATGTTAAAAAGAAACAGTATAAACGTATACCAAAGAATATTATTTCTTTTTCGGAACCGACGTAAGAAAAGAAATATAAACAACATTAAAATAACATAAAATACGCAGTACCTTGAAGAAAATTTAATACAAAATTATTGGAAAATAGTCGATCGAAACATTTATGAATATCTTTACTTATATCTCTCCAGAGGAAAATACAAAATATAAAATCATGGTAAAGTTATGAATCCCCCCTGTGCTTCCTGACGATAAAAGCAAAACTTTTTTACTTAAGCCGTATGGTTGTTCTGTGTACAGAGCCAGGCTGATGATTCCCTTGCGACACCCGGCCAGGCTTTAACTTTTCCTAGCTTTACTTGAAACTTGCTGATTCCTTTATGTTCTCCACTAAAAGTGATACAACCTGATAAAGATGCTGCTTTTCAACTAATACCCTTAAGGAAAGTCTTAACTTACCGCCTTTAATGTTATCGGATACGTGTTTATGTTCACTTTTATTACTTTCGATATTAAGAAGTATTTATTTTAACGCAGTGCAAAGTTCAGTCACAGAATACATACTTATCGATTATGCAAATACAAAGAGATGGTAGATGTGATCTAATGTTTATTTTAGACTTATCTAATGATATCAAAGTCTATTTGAAACATTGAAAAATATATCTGAGAATAGCACAGTGTATTACACTAAAAAAAGTGGTGTTGTTTTATTAAAATGTGAGTAGAAATTCAATACTCCATTAATTAAATTTACAAATCAGGAGTTAATGTACTCAGATTTAATTACTTGATATCACTGATATTATATACAGTCAATACATAAATAAAAAGACATTATTTGACAAAAATTGTTCTTCACTTCCGGTTTCAACGGAAGCCATAGCAACTTTCTAATTTTTATTATAACCCTGTATATTTTCACCATTTCGGTTAGAGCATTGAATTCTGAGTTCGGCAATATGACATACTGTAACGAAATTTTGTTCAAATTGCATTACATTGTTTTGTTTATTAATACTACTACCATGAAAAATACTATCTATCTGTAATTATTTAATATTTTGTTATTAATTACCATTTTTTTAATATTTCTAATTTCGATCGAACGAAAATCAATTCGGAAGACATTGTTACGATGGGCTTGATTGAAGTAAGTAAAAGCTGTTATCATAGTTTTTCTCTGTAATCTTATAACACAGGCCTGCAAAATAAAATTTATGGTGGGGGGTTTCTATATTTTAATGTAATTCTGTATGACTGTTTCATGCCGAATCCAAAAATGACTTGCATTTTGCTCTATCACGCAAGGTTTTTTCACAAAGTAAAAATACATGAACGGTTTTCTAATAAAATGTATTAAAATAATGCATTACAGTAAAATACTTCTCGTTTTTAATTACAAAATTTAAATCAAAATTTACAAGTACCTACAAGAAAATAATATTACAAAAAAAGTTGTTAATATTTTTACATGTCTCTTTGCGAATGAAAACGCTTTCTTTTACTTCAAAGGAACGCTTAGTTGAAGCCCGTTTATGTGAAGTTTTACCTTTAGAAGATTCTCTCTTTAAACACCAACAATAGTCAGCCATCATGACGACGTTCCATCTTCCTTGATATCTCATCTCCATCTGTTTAATGTCCTGGTGAAACCTTTCACCTTGTTCTTCACTCAGCGCCCCGAGATTTTCTGGAAAATAATCAAGAAGGGAATGAAGAACATGAAGTTTCAAACTCATATTGCACCCCAATGTTTTATAATTTTCTAACATATCGTTGACTATATTCTTGAAATCAGGATCTCTAAGAACTTTTGAACTAAATTCTTGAAGTCAACCCATGCAGCCTTTTCTTTATCATTCATTGTTGAATAAAACACTCTGTCTTTCATTAACTCTCTAATTTGTGGCCCAACAAAAATACCTTCCTTAAGCTTGGCTTCTGATAAACTAGGAAACTTTGAACATAAATACTTGAAGCAGTTACAGTTTTTGTCGAGAGCTTTAACAAATTGCTTCATTAGCCCCAACTTAATGTGTAACGGAGGCAGAAGAACTTTTTTCGGATCGACCAAACTTTCTTGTACAATATTTTTTGAACCAGGTACTAAATTAATTCTACGTGGCCATTCTTTCTTTTGTCAATGTTCACGTGGTGCTCTGCTGCCCCATTCGCATAAGAAACAGGGCATTATAGTATAGCCAGACTGTTGTCCTAAGAGCTACCTAAGATTTTAAAATCTCCACATAACATCCAGTTGTGGTCTGCATATTTCACCTTTTCAAGTAGGAGTTTCAAATCTTCATATCTTTCTTTTAAATAAACAGAGTGTGCAACCGGGACTGATGCGTATATATACCATTATGCAATAATACACCCTTTAAACTCCTTTTAGATGAGTCTATGAACAACCTTCAGTCATTTGGTTGATAAATGGATGCTCCTAACTTGCTAACCAATCCTGGAACATCATGGCAGTAAACAAGGGATCCCTCTTGATCAAAGTATTCTAAAAATTCAGTTTCACGTTTTCTATACCATGAGAATATCGTTCCTAGAAGAAGTAAATTCTTTTTACTCAGTCTAGATCCCAAAAGTTCTTTTGAAAGTCCTAAGTCACGAATTAAATCGTTTAGTTCATTCTGAGTAAAAAGCTGAGGCTGAGTACTTTGTAATAAAAAGTCTTCATCCGAATCTCCAATTTCTAATTGCGAATCAGAATCAGATGACAAAAGCGTATAATTCTCTTGTACAGCAGGTACAGGTACATCTGGCCCATGCGCTACTGGCCTTATTGCTGATGGAAGGTTCAGATAAAATATTTTTTTTCTTATTTTTAGTATTAAAGCCACTTACGTCACACAAGCAAAAGTAACAATCTTCTGCATGATTGCTGGGTTTCCGCCACACCATTGGTATGCCGAAAGGTAAGGATTTCTTTTTATTGTGAGTCCACTTCCGTAACGATTCAACATATGTATGACAAGCTCTGTGTGGCGCCCATGTTTTGTCTTGGTCTCCAAGCTTTACACCAAAGTACGCATGATAACTTCTTTTCACGAATTCCGTAATATTTCTTTGTCTTTTTTTAACTGTATATGAACCACAAATGTAACAAAACACATCGGCGCTGTTTTTACAATGTCTTGACCACATGACGAATTTTTAATAACTTTATCACGCTATTATATATTGTAAGCACACGTTCAACCACAGTTAAGTTACTACTGACTGCTGTATGTGCTTTTCGAATACTATGTGTATATTCTGGTTCTAACTAGAAACGTCTAGATTAAAAGGCAGTGATCCTTAACAATTTTATTTTAAAAAGATATGTGTTAATTACTAATAATGTCGTTATGTATGTTTAGAGTAAACAGTGCGTGATACACGAAAACTAATAATACTGCAGAGTTCAGAACGACTTACTTACTCTAAAAATGTAAAAATATTGTAGACCCCTAAAACCATGCAGGCCTGTGTAAATTGCCTATTTTTGATCAGATTTGATCTTTTCTTAAGGTTGTAGTAGCTTATGTAGAAGTATTTCGGCAGAATTTGCATGGATGTCAATTAATTAAGTTAATTAAAGTTTTGGACGACGCCCCATGGTGGAGGTCCATGATTATTTAGGTTTATAGTGTTCTAACACTGATTTATTATATATCGAAATAAAGCATTGATAGCTTTATTAATTTTCCGTGTTTCCTACAATTGTGCAATTGACAGGTTTTGGTTTATATTTAACGACGTGGTAATTGAGGTTACCTCTCAACTTAAATTTGTACCGAACTTTTTACTGCTGTACGTTTATGTTTTTTAGAGAAGTTTTCCTTGTGCAAGGACAAGAGTACAGGTAGTTTTAAGGATTTACTAAGCAATTACTGGAGTAGAATCTGTTGGACGTGTTGCACGTGGTCCTGCCAAATTTAAACGATTCTAAACCAGAGGAGTGGATCTGCTGTGATTAGTACCAGGTAAATGAACTTGTCTTTTTCTTTTGTGTAATTTGAGACAATTCTGTATGCAACTCGGTTAGTTGCATGGTTCTGCTTTTGCTTATTAAGTTTAGTTTATTTTTGTCTCGTCTGGACAGTTTATTTAATCACGAAACCACCCTGATAAACACTAATTATCGAAAGCTGAAATTTTCCAGCTTTTAAGTTGTCTAGTATTTAGCTTACAGCTTATTTACCTTGATTACTAATTACAACTAGTTTTCATAAAGTTCAATTTCTATATTAGTCATACAATTTTTCCCTTTCCTTTTAATAGTTACATACCTCATTTTTATCTAGCAGTGACTAGATTCTTTTTGGTGAATTTTACGACAATTTTGGAAATTTAGTTTCAATACTAATTTTTAATAACAGTTTGTCTTTGTTGGTTAATTTAGTTAATCAAATTATTAATCTTGAGTGATTAACTTAAGGAAATTAGGCATATTTTTTTGAGAGTATTAAACTCTACTAATTATATTTATTTTGTGGGCCTAATTTAAATTAACTTCTGTAATTTTTTGAAACCTGTAATTTTTTCCTCGCATTGCAATAGCTTCACTATTGTAGTAAATCATTAACAGTTGGTATATTTTTGACTCAGAAACTTTTAGTCACATTTTGCAAATATCTTAAAATTGTACATTATTTCATTTGTTGAGACAAGATATACCTATGGTCTCTGAAAATATTATTTGTATTCTATATACCTGGTGGTTTCTGGAAATAAATAAGGATTAGGAGAGTGTAACATCGTTTGTGTCTGAGAAACCCTCAACAAGACCTTTAATCTAAAGGCAGAACATCATCTCCTCGAGTACTCGAAGGTCCATCTTCCCAGGATAACTAATAAAGGGACATCACCCCAATTCTAGCTACCTCCAAACACATAAGCCCTTGTTTGTTGTAATCATCGTGGTCAGAAGACAAATAATTGTAAACCAGTGCTCATTTTTAAAGTTTTTTTTCTTTGTTAAAGATGTGCAAAATATTTCTATTTTATATTATTTTTTTATTGCAAAATATATAATAATCATTTTTTTATACTGTAATAGTAAAAATTTTAAGTTATTACAGTTGTTGAACTTTAAGCGTTTGTTTCATTCTCTAGCTCCTGTACAGTATACACAAGAATATTTTTTTCCCTCTATCTATCTAGCTTTAGCATATTTTTTTTGAGGTTAACTTTTGATATTTTTTACATAAAAATATCTGGCGCCCTCAGTAAATTTTCGATGACAACCTAACTCAATTTTATATCAGATTTCCACCTACGAATTCACGATCCGCTCTCCTGAGCTGCTGGAGCTACATTTAACCAATATTTTTCACAAGGCCCATATTTGTGGGTGTCGTTATAATACTTGATTGTTCGGCTTTTGTTTTTTAATATAATTAGCGATATATTATTAAATGCAAAAAACGCAGCAGGTTTATAAAATTTAAAATGTACGTTTCAAAAGAAGTTCTATTATTTCTTTAAGGACTATTTTATTGTATTTTTTATTTATTTATATATTTACTTATTTCTCAAACAGGCTGTCAAAGCCTAATTACATGAGAACTTATACAGATCAACTTATTTACTAGTGAATCTGCTCAAAAATTGCCCCAAATCTATATTTCTTATAAATATACATATATAAAACAAAAACTAAATATATTTTTTTAATTGATACCCTATTTTGCTTATTTAAAGTACGCCTCAGAGTGTTTAAATCCAAGTTTTAAAAACGCGCTTTTTAAAGTTACCATGGCAACATCAACAATCCGAGAAACGTAAAGTCAAAATGTTAACTTTTTAATTATTGATGTGACATGAGTACCATATAACTCAAATAAAATATTACTAACAAATGTTTCAAAAGCTTTATTCAAATATTTAACAATTTTGAGTATTTTAATGAATGTGAAAAGTACAGTTGGTATTGTTTGAAATAGTAATATTTCGGTTTTTTAAATCAGAGGAAATTTTGTTCAGATTAATACTGCTAACATTGAGGTTGCACTTCCATTAATGGCACTCCCAATAATGTTTGAAACATTCTTCTTATTGCTAATACTCTCTTCAACGTAACCAGTCGCCACAGCTGCCGATTTCCATCCTATTTGTCGTTGGATTTGATCTATTGTCATGCCACTATTCGCCATAATGGTAGCGGACGTATGTTGAAACGCATGTCCCGTGTATTTCTCAGGATCGTCCAATTTAAGATAACGTGCAATTTGCAAGGGACATGATCCAAATGTATTAATACCAACCACTTGATTGGTGCACTTCCCCTTATCATACCGTAAGAAAACTCGGTTTGTACTTACATTTTGGGGGCACAATGATAAATACTGCTTCACCAATCGCACATAACTAATTGCATCACTGTCGGCAACAGTAAAACGTCTAGCCTTCACTGTCTTAGATGGTCGGATAGTAATAAGCAATAAGCTTCCTTCTTCCTTGATGTCATGTAAGCATAAATCGCACAATTCACATCTTCTACAAGAGCTAAAGATACTGCAAATGGCTACTACCTTCAAAAATAAATATGTAATGTCCGGTGCATCTGTGAAGAACTTCCGTAAATCGTTTTCCTTGAATACGTATGCCTTCTTGGATACGTCATTCTTGCTAATGGCCTTCAAGAATGCGTGCACTTTCACAAATGATTTTAAATCGACCCCATTGTTTATCCTCAACACACTTTGCAATTTCGAATGGATAGCCCACATAGTCGACGTCTTGTACTGCTCCGACATTTTCTGAAGGTAAGCAAGCACAACTCGTTCATCTGTATCTGTTACCTTTTGCTCTTCCATCCATTTGATGAACTTGTCGTATTCTTTTTTATAAGCGTCTTCAGATTTTTGCGGTATTAACCGCGATTCTACTTTTCTATTTAAGTAATCAATGTTAGAACTCATTTTAAATCAATATACAACCAGTAACAACTGTGTAGTGACAACAGTTAATCATATATGACAGATTGCAAATTAATTTTTGTTTTTCTCAATTCCATGACAATGAAAGGTATCCTGATGTCACAGCACGAATTCAACCATTTTACATGTTTAGTTCTTATTTCCATTTTTTGTAGTAATAATACCAGTATTTATGATTTTAAAGTGTACCAATAAAAAAAATGGCGTAAAGTATTCGTGGATAACTGGTCTTTAAAACACTTGCTCTATTTCTAAAAAATCGATATTGTTTTATGAAATTTGAAATCTGTCGTTATATTTCGTTTAAAAAATAACCTTGGAGGCTCACAATTTTTCCAACTTTTTTTCGAAAATTTCAATCGCAATTTTTTTTCTGCAAAACTTGATAGTTATGCCTTAAAGTATCGCTTGGATCCCCATATTTGTTTCAATATTATTTATATATTGTGCATAAGCCTTCCTAGTGAGTGCCTTTAATTTTTTTCTGTACGCGACATATTTATCTACCTCTTTTTTATTTTTGGCAATGTTTTCTTGTTTTAAAATTTCTATTATGTCAGTATTACACCAAATTTTTACGTCTTACAAATGTAACTGTTGGTGTTGTATTATGTACAAAGATATAACAATGTCTTGAAATTAGTTATTTTTCTCTGTTTCTATGAAGTAACTATTTTTAACGATTCTATATAGGGTGTAACAAGAAAGCATGTCATAAACTCAATGGAAGATTTTAGGCAACAAATAGTGACAATATGACTTAACTTACCTCTATACGAAAATGCTTCCAAAAATTTTTATGGGTCTTTAAAGTCGAAAATAAAAAATGACAATAAGTTCCAAAAAAGTTATTTTGTTAAAATTAAATTGCTTGTTTATTCAGAGGACACTATTTCATTCGATTTAAAAGTCTTATCGCAAAAAATTTGTTCAATTCTGCTTAAGAGTCTCTCAATTCACAATTCCTATAAGCTAAATGCTTGAAAACTAAAGCACGTAGAAAAAAAAGGTAAGAGTAAAAATACTTTTAAAATTAAATCTTATTTTCAAAAAAAATTAATTTTTTTTGTCATTCGTGTGCCCATAAAAAAAGATGGGGGGTAACTGGGTCACATGACCCCCACTTCTCGTCTTTTGAATCAAGATAAACCGATCATAATTACTTAAAATATTGAACTACTACTAGTGCTATATTGTTCCAAATTTAAAGAAGATATCTTATAAGGACTCCAGAGTTAGAGCAAATTTTTTATTTTTTATTTTCGACTTTAAGGGTCCATAAAAAAATTTTGGAAGCACTTTCGCATAGAGGTAAGTTAAGTCATATCGTCACTATTTGTTGCCTAGAATCTGCCATGGAGTTTATGACATGCTTTTTTGTTACACCCTGTATTTTAAAATTACAAATAATTCTGATATTTCGCATATAATCCCATGTTCGATTTTACATAATATTACACCGAGTCACAGTGGACGGAAACGCCGAAAAGCTGGCCAAATTAAAAACGCATTGTGCTATTTTACTGAAATTGTGCATACAGGGGTATTTTGTGTCGCTGATCAAGAATCCGTAGTTGAATTTTGAAAAAAAACAAAATGGCGGGCATGAAATCCCCCCAAAACATACCAAAAATCGCCAATTATCGCTGCATTTTTACAAAACTTTGTATACAGTTTTTTTGGGTTGCTGATGAAGAATCCCATATAGAATTTCAAAAAAAATTACGGTCAAAAATATATACATAGTTCAAAAATTATTATTGAATTGAAGCGAATTCATGTGTTTCATTTGTTTCGGGAAAAGTAGGATCTGGGGAATGGAATAAAAATGTGTAATGACTTTGAAAATCAATTTTATTCAATTACTATCTGAATTACATTCATCGTCGCATTCAAAAGGAGCCCACTTTATGGTGCAGGAATGTGCATGCATCCGTGCATTCGCGCACAATTTGATCAATATCTCGCAAAGATGCAAAAAGATGCAGCTAATTTTTTTATACACTTTCGAAAAAATGTTCATTGAACACATTCCAATAAGTTTCAAGACCAACCATCACCAACCGCGTAACTTATGGCTTTTTTTGTGGAGTTTATGAATCGTTGCATGTACAAAAATGCACTCCACTTCGATAATTATTTACTAATTGCCATATAAATAAACTGATCTGATACTGAGATATTTTAATTGTACTTACTTTCTGATGCAGAATCCATTTTTATGACACAGAAAACTGCACTTTGAGAATTTTTACGCTGCAGACAAAATTTATCGATTTTTGAAGCGTTGCGAGCTGCCGAAGTGACGCGCTGCACGGTCGCACAATAAGTAATTTCCTCGCTCAGGTAGTGAACCCGGACCGGTATTAACGGTCGTTTCTAATACTAGAGGTACTATTACAACGATTTAAAACGTTTCCATTTCAAAAAAAAAATCTTCATTTTTTTAATTTTGGCCAGCTTTTTGGCATTTCCGTCCACTGTGGCGAGTATTGAACTTTTCATCTAATAACCACAAGGATTTTAAACCTTTTCAAAAATTTTTCCACATGCTATTTTTTTTTAATTATTTCTTGAGCAAATAAAATGACTGTTTAACAGGAGCTTTACCAAAATGCACATAAAATTTATAATAATGATAGTAAAAAGAAGTAGTGAAGCAAAAAAAAAGACAATTTATTAAAAATCACAGTAATTGTTCATTACTATTTCTGCACAAACGCGTTCTTTTAACAGTTTATCCATCATATTATTTCATTGTATCAGGGTAATATTATCAAAAACATCTCGTACACTAAATATTCTTCAAATTCTCTAGGGTTGTTGAGAACTGAATGTTCATCAAAGCGGCAAATATTGTTAGCAAGGAAGAAAAGTTGTTGTTATTGTAACGGTTCTCTTTCTCGCCTACTAGACAAGTTTCATTTTAATTAAAATAATATATATTTAAGTAGATTTAGTAATAAAATCAGGGAATGTAATAAAAGATTTATACAAGTTCTTTGAGTTGTCAGATGAAGAATTTAATACTTACAATCTAACCAGGTTTATATGTGAAATATCAGAATTATGATTTTAAATTACAGAACCTTTAAAAAAAGTTACTTCGTAGAAACAGAGAAAAATAACTAATTTCAAGTCATTATACTTAATATCTTTGTACATAATACAATAAAATAGTCTTTAAGGAAACAATAGAATTACATTTGAAACTTACGTTTTAAATTTTTATAAGCCTACTGCATTTTTTGCATTTAATGATATATCGCAAATAATAAGGAAAAACAAAAGCCACACAGTCAATTTTGTCATATTGTCGAACTCAGAATTCAATGACATCCAAAAAATATAGGGGGTCATATAAAAATTAGAGAGTTGCTATTACTTCCGTTGAAACCGGAAGTGATAAATATTTTTTTATGTCAAATAATGTATTTTTATTTGTGGATTAACCATGTATAATATCATTTTTCTAAGTCAAACAAAAAAATTGGTTCAACCCTATCTCAGTGACACCTGGTATATGCGCATGCGTAGGCAATTCAACAAGTTTTAAACTTCGATTTCAGTTTCAGATATTGAATAATAACGGTTTTGTATGCTACATGATTTATTATTCCATTCAAGTTGTAGCATACCGCTTTGCGGCTTTTAATGGAAACTTGGTTTCCTGTGAACTAAAATTGAGGGGGTGGAAAATGTGGTGGAGATGTGTGATGTTGACTACATTATTAGTTTACATAGTTAATAGTTACTTTTGGCAGTATATTTTTTAAACAGGTACCTAGTTTTAAGAAATACAATTACGTCCTAAATATCGTTGACCTAGTTAGAATAAAATTACCTAAGTTACTCCTGGTTGAAAAATCTGACGTGCTCTTTATAAACAGATAGTCTGATGATAGTTTATAGAATTAATTATAATTTACTAACCAAGCTATTCCAATGGACGGATGAGGTATATTCATAAATAGTAATACATACAGAAAGATATCTCACTTTATTCAGTTAAAAATTAATCACAATCAATTACATTTTTGACTTCAATATTTGTTGGTTCTTCACTGCATTGTCCGATTCCTCGTCAATTGTCCTAACCTGGTTATTTATCTATTTCAACGAATAAGGGTCGGATCCACACCAATCAAATAATTTGTTAAATTGTTAACTACACTTAACTGCAACATAACTTTTCTATAAAAAGTCGATGAATGCCAGAAAATCTTTATTGTTGTTTTGCTGCTTTTCGGTGCCATGTTCGATTAGTTACGAATTAGAAACTGTTGATTAAATGACGCTAATAAGTTAAACCACTTTAAAGATCCAGATAATACCCCGACAACGTTACAGATACTTTAAATAGAACACTTTCAGTTATCATTACTTTGAAGTGATTCTCTAGTAATGCTGTGCAGTCGATATTACTACTAATTTTCACTTTAAAGTAACAAAGTAAGTAGTATCCGCGACGTTGCACATACTGCGGCAGTTAGTTGAACGTGTAATAAGTAATAAATATGCATTACCTGAATTCAGTAAAATTTACTTAATTGTTACTATACGGGCCTACCACAAGGTGAATTTTACAATAAAATCGCATATTTAGTTATGTTATGCCTGCTATATTAAAGTTCTGATGCCAGTTCCCGTCACTTTGGCGCTAGTTGGGAAAACATTCAAAATCCAATTTAACACAAAAATTATGTAATATATAAAATTTTTACTTTTATTAGAAAATTTATCCTTACAAAAATTACTGTTCCACCATGTATGTGATGTTTTTTTGCAAAAACCAGGCACGCTAATATATTTGTGATGTTTATTTTGTCCTTGAACTCCCAATGTTCAAAGAGACAGGTAGATTTATTTCATAGAATAATTCAATACGATTTACTATGTTAGATAAACTTCACATGTTTATATGAAACAAGCTGCATTCTTCACATGGGCTATTACTTTACTCGGAAATATTTCTTGAAAGAGGCGAGGGTATAAAAAATTTGAGGCAACGTCTTGTTCGATAATAACATCATATTTTCCATTACATGTATTGCATTGCTTCTGATTTTTTATTGACATTGTATCATCTAAAGCTGCAAATCGTTTCTGTGTATCGTGGTCGTAGAGTACAGATGTACTTACTGTCGCCGACATTCACCTTGACCCCAAAACTCTTTCTCCAGTCCAGTCTATTATTAGCTTTCGAGTTGTGTACACGTTAAGTCACTTGGGCGTATTGCATATTGTTTTTGTGTTTTTATTTTATTTGTTGTATTGTATTGTTGATATTAATTTAATAATAAAGTATGGCAGACGTACGCAAGGGTAGAAAACGGCCATTTTCTGACAAAGTGAATAAATTCATAGGTGAATTCCCGGAATTATTCTATGATGGTGCTAAAATAATTTGTAAAGTGTGCGAGAAAGATTTGATGTGCTGGGATAAGCGTGACTGTGGACTTCACGTAAATAGTGTACACCATCAAATTAAAAGAAATGGCGTGCCTTCGACAATACAGATTATGTTTGATTTACTATTAATGCTGATTGCCTGTGATGTTCCGCTGCACATACTCTATAAACAACCATTTCGAGAGTTCTGGAATAAATACAATGCCCAGGTGAAGTTACCAAGTCGCACAACGTTATGTAACTATCTACCAACTGTACACGTAGACATGGTAAATAAGATGAAATGTGAATTAAAAAATACACGGCTGTGGTTATCTGTTGATGAGACAGATTGTAAAAAAAAAATCTATTTTAAATGTTATAATACGAGTACTGGACCCTCTTAAACCGACAGTTCCACTGTTACTAGCTAGCAAAAGACTAAGTCAGTGTACTAACGAAACAATTACCAGGATGGTGCTGGAGACATTAGATAAACTTGAACTGTCAAAAAGTCAAGTGTTGATGTTTGTGACTGACGGCGCCGTGACAATACGTTCGGTAGGCCGTTCTTTGCAAGAACAAGGTTGTACGTTTATACATATTACGTGTAAAGTGCATGCTAGTTACGTATCCTATGTTATGCCTTATTACAGGATGTGGGCTGAGATAAAGCAACCCGCAAATTCAGCATTTGTAAGCTTCTGTTCTTTATTAAAATTATAGTTAGTTAGTTACGAGCATCGAGACGTGTAACACGTCATTTTTATTGTGAAAATAAATTCTTTTTAAAAACTGTTCTTCTCGACTTTAAATGATAACTGGCGCAGTCGGGTCGGATCGTATTACAGAGTTCTATGAATAAGATTCTCTTCGATTTTAATCGTTAAGTGATACAACGAACAAATCATTAAATTTGTGTGTGAAAATCGTGCAAATTAGTGAGTGAAAACATCAACATTCGTAGGCGAATTAAGTACCCTACAAGAAGATCGTAAAGGTGAATTGAGTAGCTTTTACAGAAGCAGAAGCCAGGATTTAGGAAGATTTATTTCACAATCTTGTGAAAGATGAAAGAATATCGCCGCTGGACAATCAGGTCGTCACAAGAAAATTAGAATAAGGAACCGGAAGTTGGACCCACACTTTGATACAACATTTCCACTTAGGATTAATTAATCGAATCAAATGAGGACAACATTGTTCCTAATAATAATGTAAGTCAAGAATTTTTTTTTGTGTGTCTTTTTGTATACAAATAAAATTAATATTAGTACAAATAATAAACTTACGTTTAACCACTGCTACTAAAGTAGAAAGAACGAAATTTTACTATTTTTAGCAAATAAATAGTACCAGCCACATTTATAAAATTTTCACTAAATAAAATAGAGTCTGACTACTAAGGAAAATTTAATTTGAAAAATAGTACTACTTATTTAAATTTTCTGTATTATTACTTTAGTGTAAGAATTTATTATTTAATAGTTGAAATCTGGAGGATTTAGCTGACATATTTAACAAATTAACTGTTAAAAATCCACCAGTTTTAAACGAAAAAATGGATCACGCTTTATATCGTATATACGCAGACAATATACCATTATTTAACGAAGATGAACACATCTTATCATCTTTTATTAGAGCTAGTGAGGAACTTATAACAAGTTTTCAAAATGTTAGGGAACCTTTGAATCCAATTAATAAATGTATTATTAGTACAGTAATAAGTAAATTACGTGGTCATGCAGCAAATATTGTTTGTCCACGAAATGAACTAAATACATGGGGTTTAATTAAGCAAACTTTGCAAAATACATTCTCTGATGGACGAAATATCGATTGTTTGATGAACGATCTTATTTCGACCACACCTAACAGAAATGAAAATTTAAATCAATTTGGTTTAAGACTTCAGACTTTACGTAGCCTTTTAATTTCAAAATTAAATGAAACGGATGAACCAATTAATGTAAAACAAGTAAAAGTACAATATTATGAGCAAATAACATTGAAAACTTATATAAATAGTTTACCTGAAAAAATTCAAATTATTGTAAAATGTAAAGATCCTGAATGTATTGAACAAGCCATAAATTATGTAAAAGCCGAGGAAGCCGATATTGAATTTAAACAAAGAACTCAAAATAAAACCTTCAAACCTAATACGAATATACAAACAAATAAACCGAATTTTATACCGCGACCAACGTATTACAGACAACCTGTCCAAAATCCAAATTTCATGCAAAGAAACCAGGCATATTTCGGACATCCAAATATGCACTACAATAATAATTTTTCATACCAAAATCAAATACCATTTAGACCACCTTTTCAGAATAATTCATACCAAAATCAAATACCATTTAGACCACCTTTTCAGAATAATTCATACCAAAATCAAATACCATTTAGACCACCTTTTCAGAATAATTTTCATAACAATAATCAAAGAACTTCTTTTAATCCAAGTACAAATTTTCAAAATAATTGGCCGAAACCCAATACAAATGTATTCAAACCAAATTCGAATATTGCAAGACTTCAACCAAAACCTACCCCTATGGATATAGCATCCGGTAATACTAATATCACCCATAACCAAAATTTTAAATGTAAAGATTTATTTACGCAGATAGTTGAAAATACAGAGGATTATACTGCTAATCCGCAAGAAACCGAAATGTATAATTTTTATGAAAATAATACTTACGATTATACCGATAATCAAGAACAACAACAGTCAGACATGTATCAAAATATGTACGAAAACAGTCAATCCTGTACAGCATATTCAGATGATACGCCTTACAATCAAACTTATTATCAACCTCAATATCCAATCTATGATAATTTTTATGAACATGACATGACGTCTAAAAACGAAGGAAATTTTCACAAAACTCTAGACAAAGACAAGAACACCTAAATACGGTAATACTAAATAACATATCACAAGATCTACCATATTTTTACTTCCCCAAGTTAAACGCCAAATTTCTTTTAGACACAGGTAGTACACGCAGTTTCGTCTCACAAGAATTAGCAATTAAATATTTTTCAGATTATATTCAAACAGAATTATTTCAAGTAAAAACAGCACATGCAATATCGATTCACGATAAAGTCATAAAAATACCCTTAAATTTAATGTTTAATACGAAATTAGATCAAACTTACAAATTCTATATTTTCAATTTTTCAAACGATTATAACGGTTTTATTGGACTTGATTTATTACAGCAACTCAACGCTAAAATCGATTTGTCTAATAACATTCTATTAACACAATCTGAAGAAATACCTATATATGTAAATACGCAAGATCAAAACAAAAAATTAAACGCAAAATTAAAAAAAGCCATATACTATTACTATACCCGCAAGAACACAACAAATTGTTCCATTACCAGTAAAATTAAAATCAGGTTTAGGTATCTTAGATCACCAATACTTCGATAAATTAGAAACGCCTTCAGCACTAGTTAATGTTAATCATCATATAGCAATTACGACCTTAACAAATCTCTCAGAAAATCCAGTACAAGTAACTCTTAACGAATTACTTGATGTTGAACAAATAAACGAAACGGAAGTTAACTTTTATGATAAAATGGAAACAGACGCCGAATTTAATAACCATATCGATAACCTGCAAAAAGCAAACTTAAAAAATTTACGTTTATCACATTGTAATGCGGAAGAAAACAATCTCATACGAAAACTTTGTTACGAATTCAGAGACATATTTTATGCCGAACAAATACCTTTAACGTTTACTAATTCAATAAAACACGAAATAAAATTAACCGATGAATCACCTATATTTACTAAAAGCTATAGATATCCGGAAATACATAAACAAGAGGTAAAAACCCAAATTGACAAAATGCTAAGCACCGGCATTATACAGGAATCCTATTCACCGTATTCTTCCCCAATTTGGATTGTGCCGAAAAAAAATGGATGCTTCAGGCAAGAAAAAATGGCGCATCGTTATCGATTATCGGAAATTGAACGAGAAGACAGTGGACGACAAATTTCCCCTACCTAATATAACCGAAATTCTGGACAAATTAGGACGCAGCCAATATTTCACGACACTAGACCTTGCCAATGGATTCCACCAAATCGAGATGAAAAGTGAAGATATTCCGAAAACCGCTTTTTCTACAGATAAGGGACATTACGAGTTTAGAAGAATGCCCTTTGGCCTAAAGAACAGCCCATCAACCTTCCAGAGGGTCATGAACAATATACTTCGAGGACTTAATGATGAGATATGCTCAGTATACCTGGATGACATCATTATTTTTTCATCAAGCCTTCAAGAACACCTGGAACGATTAAGAAAAATATTCCAACGATTAAGAGAAGCCAATTTTAAAATACAAATCGATAAATCAGAGTTCCTAAAAAAGGAAGTCGCATATTTAGGCCATGTAATCACACGCGATGGTGTTAAACCCAACCCCGATAAAATTCGTGCGGTAAAAGAATTTCCAATTCCCAAAACTCCGAAAGATATTAAATCTTTTCTCGGTTTAACAGGATATTACCGACGGTTCATTAAAGATTATGCAAAAATTGCCAAGCCACTTACTCATTGTCTAAAAAAAATCAAATAAAGTTGAACACACTCCTAAATTTATAGAAGCTTTTAACCACCTTAAGACTTTACTTACAAACGCACCAATACTTAAGTATCCTGACTTTACTAAACCCTTTATATTGACAACAGATGCAAGCAATTTCGCACTAGGATCAATAATCTCACAGGGCGAAATTCCCCAAGATAAACCTATTGCCTATGCATCGAGGACATTAAATGAGACAGAGACTAAATATAGCACAATTGAAAAAGTACTATTAGCGATCGTTTGGGCTTGTAAAACATTCCGTCCATACCTTTTTGGCAGAAAATTCAAAATCTATACTGATCATAGACCACTTGTGTGGCTATTCAACCTAAAGGAGCCTAACTCCAAACTTGTCAGATGGCGCCTCAAACTCGAGGAATTTAATTATGAAACCGTATATAAAAAAGGATCATTAAATAATAACGCTGACGCTTTATCTAGAATACAGTTAAATGTTCATGAAACTGACTCTACCGCAAATAATCCCGGTAATATAGATTTCGACATTATCGAATATCTTGAACAAATAAGTAATAACATTCCTTTCATAAACAATGCCGAACAACCACCAAGTATCGATCAAAATACATCAGTAAATGAATCCCAAATTGCCCAAGATATACAGGATCAAAACCCAATAGACACAGTACACACTAATGTAGACGGTCAAACTAAAGTAATACCAATTTTAGACGAAATTATTAATAATAAAACCTTACAGTTAATAATTGATAGAGGAACTCACCCAGTAGATACATACCATGAAATAAATTTAGACGGAAACAAAATAAAACACTTTAAAGTCTTTCCAAATGATAAACAGAAAATAATTAATATATTAAAAGAACATTCAAACCCAAATATAACAACCCATTTATATTTTGAAAATAGGGATTTGATACCTCAATTTAATTATATTGCCAATGAATACTTTCAAAATTTAAAATTAGTAATATGTACTAAACGAGTTAATAACGTACCCGATAAAGACGAAAGGTTAATGCTTACAAAACATCAACACGAAGGTAAAACGAACCATCGTGGCATCAATGAAACATACGGAAAACTACAAACAAATTATTATTGGAAAAATATGAAGCAAAATGTTATCGATTATATAAATAATTGCGACATATGTCAAAAATCCAAATACAACCGAAATCCACCACAAGTAGCCTTATGCCTAACCGAGACACCAAGTAAACCTTTTCAGATAGTTCACATAGACACATTCTTTTATCAAAATCAAACCATGTTAACATTAATAGATAAATTTAGTAAAATGGCACAAGCCTATATAATAACAAAAACACCAAAATCAATAGTAGATGCCTTAGTAAAGTATTTTTCTACCTACGGTGTACCAGAACAAATCGTATCAGATAACGGCACCGAATTTAAGAACGAACCAGTAAAAGAATTATTAAAAACACATAAAATCAATATTCATTTCACAACACCTGCCCATCATGAATCGAATTCACCTATTGAAAGATTCCACTCCACTCTATTAGAACACCTAAGAATATTTAAAAACAAACACCCACAAGACACTCTAGAAGAAATTTTACCATATGCAAACATAGCTTATAATAATAGCTTACACTCCACAACAAATCATACACCCTTCGAAATAATATTTGGTCATACGAATCTCAGAGATCCCTTTGACCTCATTTCCCAAACATTTTATTCGGAATATATTGCATCACATAAAGACAAAATGGATAGCCTTTACTCAGAAATAAAAACAAAATCACTCGAAACAAAATCTAAACTAATCGAGAAAATTAATGAAAAATCAAAACCAACACAGTTTAAGTTAAATCAAATAGTATATCGTAAAAACCCACAAGCACGTGTAAAAAATAAAAACAGATTTATAGGACCTTACAAAATAATCGAAATACTAGACCATAATAAAATAAAAACACTAAATACTAAAAATAATAAAATAGAAACATTCCATTCTAAAGAATTAATGACACGAAAACTTCCCATTACAGATGGCGAAGCTTCCACTTCTCAATAAGCATTCCAAATTATCACCTGCACAACAACAACCCCGGAATATTACCAATTACACTTGGCACCACTAAACTATCCTCAGACCACTGGACATTTACACAAACATTTGACCTGAAACCAATACTAGAAGAATTTATTACATTAAAAGGAAAATTTAATTCAATTAAAAATACACTACGTAACAATACGTCTCTTAAAATCGAATACTTCAACTCTTATAATATAATTATTGTTCTCGAAAATAAAATCAAAAATCAAATACTTCAACTAATACCCGAGATAAGACTAAGGAAAAAACGTGGCTTAGTCAATGGTTTAGGATCAATTATAAGATGTCTTACTGGAAACCTTGATCAAGAAGATGCAGAAAAATATAATGCACAAATTAAAAACTTACAGGATAACCAAAACAAAATTAAAAGTATAATATCCGATCAAATTTCACTAATGAACATTTCAATAAAAAATTTCAATGAAATAGCTCAGAATATTTCTCATAACCAATTTATACTAGAATCACGTATTTTACAAATTGAAAACTTTATAAAGGAAACTAAAGTCACCGAAATTAATAACTATCAATATTTTATGACTCATATTACTTTAAATCAAATTACTTTAACATTCCAAATTATATATGATACATTAGAAAGAATAGAAACCGCAATAAGTTTTGCTAAATTAAATACCTTACATAATTCTATAATAAATCCAACTATTTTCTTTCAAGAACTTAAAGACATTGAAAAATATATAGAGCCTCTTGAATTCCCATTCGAAAACAAATTAGGGAATATTCTAAAATTCGAAAAACTAATTGATGTAAAAAGTTTCCAACAAGGTACAGAAATTACATTTATATTAGAACTACCTTTAGTGGAACCTGTAATATACCAATATTATGAACTTTATCCATTTCCTGTCAAAACTGTTAATGACACTTATAGGACAATAATACCTAAAACAAAATATTTAGCTCTTAATGAGATAAACTTCTTAGAAATAAATGATAAATGCATAGAATTTGTTAATAGGGAATTTATTTGTAAAAACATCATTCAATCTAACATTGAAAACGACGTTAACTGTGAATTAGAAATAATAAAAAATCATAATATCAAATCAGCTTGTAATATAAACCAAATCAATATAAAGTCACCTATGATTTATAAAATAAATAATGCCAATTATATTGCAATAATACCAAAAGCTATAATTATTACTGAAACCTGTAACAAAATAAAAAATAGTAAGAATTTACAACCTGGTAGTTATGTAATTGAGCTAGATACTGATTGTAATATTCAATTAAATAATTACAAACTTAGCAGCAAAAAAGCAATACCAATATTGACAAATAATATTGACATTCCAGAAATAAATATCAATTTTAATTCAACTCAAAAAGAAATTAATTTTAATGACCTAAACTTGGTGCAAATAAATACACATAAAGTACAAAATTTAGAAACAATGTTTGAAATGCAAAAAACGAAATTACATGAAATCAGTAATCAAACAATCACTGAAAATATTAGTGTTAGTACTATAATACTGTATTTAATATTAAGTATAGCAATTGTAATCTTAATTTTAATAAAACTTGTAAATCCGATGATAACAAAACATAGATACAATAATAACAGGAAAAATAATGAAAATTCTAATGAAATCAAAATTTAAAATTTTTCTTCATAAAATTATAAATTTTTCTCTTAACGATGGAGGAGTTACGTATCCTATGTTATGCCTTATCACAGGATGTGGGCTGAGATAAAGCAACCCGCAAATTCAGCATTTGTAAGCTTCTGTTCTTTATTAAAATTATAGTTAGTTAGTTACGAGCATCGAGACGTGTAACACGTCATTTTTATTGTGAAAATAAATTCTTTTTTAAAAACTGTTCTTCTCGACTTTAAATGATAACTTGCTTCACATCTTGTGGCAGAAACTATTCGAAAAGGTTTTCCAGAGGTGGATGCATTAATAGCAAGTACAAAAAAAGTATTTCTTAAATCTCCTAAACGTCTCCGTGCATTTCATAGCAAGTGTCTCATACACGTTGGGGAACATGACTGCAGGGAGCTTTTTATTATGCTGAATATTTCCAACAAATGAAAGCTGTGATACTACAATTACATCCAGATGAGGCTGCAGCTATAAAGGAAAGCCAGACAAAATTCAAAGATATTTCTGTTGAAACAGCTTTAAAAAATATTGCGAAGAACTATAATCCATTACAAGAAAGCATAAAAAAATGAGGAAATAGTGCGTTGTCGTTAGCGGAGTCACTGCAAATAGTGGGCGAAGTAAATCTACTGTTACATGCTATAGGTGACGCAACAAATGAGCGCGTTAAAGAAAAGTTCGCAAGTGTGTTAAATAAAGACACCGGTTTTACCAAATTAAGACAAATATGTGATGGTGCAGCCCCAGATCCGTTAAGTGCGTTCAAAGACTATTTTACGTATGCGTAGATGTCGAACGGTCGTTTTCAAAATATAAGAATATATTTTCACCAAAGCGTACATCACTCATGGAGACAACCATAGAAACATACCTGATGCTGCAACATGGCTACACATCTTCTCCAGTTTGTGATAAGCAAGCTAGTTCATCAAGCTAGTTAAGAGGGTAAGTTTTACATACATTGTTATAAATTGTAACAGTTTATTGTTTCTCGTATTAGTTAATTTCGCGTACGCCACTGTCCCACGGAACATTTTTGAAAGCCCTAATTCATCATATTGCCTTAAGTCTACTAATTTCCTAAGTAGCTCGTGCGTATAAAACAAAATATAGACATGATTTTTTGCCACTCTAGGTATCTCAAGAGTAAAAAGTGTCAAACGTATTATATTTACACTTTGCATGTGTTTTATGTAAAATGTTCTTTATTTATAGAACATTTAAAGTTTTTCCACGATTTGAAATAATTTTTAGAAAACAAAATAAAACAAAAACTACACAACAAACAAAAAGCATAAAATTTTATGAACAGTTAGGCCCTGGTAGGCATCTCGTCAAAAAATTGAACCGTAAAATAACACAAATATGTGTGGAAACTTTCCACATTTTTTCCTGAATTTTAGACGCCATCTGTAATAATATTACGCAAAATAGGAGCTGCGAAGAAATATGTCTCTTTCGCGAAGTGGTGGTTAAAAGGAAAGTTAAGCTTGATATCGTTTAAATATTGCACACAAGGGCAAATATCTGATGAGATAATTCGTTCATTCTCGTCACGTTTCATATGGAATTACCTGATATAGAGACCGTACTAGGGCGATAATAACAAAGTCACACGTGTTGCGGTTTTCATTATGGTGTTAAATATGATATTTGTTATAGGTACGTACTTTAGGTTCATATTGTAGTTGCGTGTATTGTATCTTAAACTTCTTTTCAAATGTCAAAAAAAAAATCTATAGAACACTTGTGAACACAAAGGCAAAGGAATAACATAGTGAGCCAGAAAATATATCTTGGTATCTGAAAGTTTCAAAATATTTTGAAAATTATGAAAATTTATTATTCTTATTTGATGCAGGTATGGACATAGAATATAGAACTAGTAGTAGTGGAAGTAGTAGTAGTAGTGGTGATTGTTGGGGGAGGGTATTGTTTGACAAGTAGGCCACAAACGGGCCCTTTTTAGAGCTCCTTCAACTCTATTTGCTCCCTCTTCAAACTCCACTGCCTTCTAATGGCATTCAGGATGTCCTTCCATGTTTCAGAAACGCTTCGGTGATGAGGTTTTCTTGCCTCAAACGCAATCGTTCGAATACCTCACACTACACTAAACAATGGTGGAACGTTTCTTCATCCCTTCCGCATCCTGGGAAGGTAGAATTTCCCTATTTCCCTCAATACCCCTATCAGTGATAGGTGTCTCCTAGTTTGAAGTGGCCTGTCAGACCTTTGCAAATATAGAACTAAATAATTTACAACTCTTGCTATTAATTCTTCATCTGATATCTTCAATTAAGACTTTGAAAGTAGTTTGTTCAAGTTTTCATAACCCAAATATCATGTTTGCAAAATATGGAGTTCCTCAAGGATCAGTGTCAGGTCAGACAATTGTTCTGAACTATATAAATGACTTCCTAGTTTTTATTCTAGTGGCAAATTTTGCTCATTTTGCTTACATAACACGTTGACCACATTAAGGGGGTTTAATCAAGTAAACTTTAGCAGTGAGATAAAATATTTGGTAGTATACATATATTGACATCGCGCTTGAGCGGTAACGATATTTAGATTCCCGATAGATGAACTGGGGTTTTTCTAACGCAAAAATGAATTATAGCATACTCGGATATTGGGTGTGTGTTCGTTGTCACTAAATATGTATTCTCCCCTCTCACAAAATATCTAAAGTTACCTTTAGGGATGCAGGATGTGGTATTTACCTATGACTTATAATTTAATAATAATGATTAATACCTTTATAAAAAGAAATGATTTATACCTTAGTCTATACTACCTTATTGTTTTATAGTATCTATTATACGTAAAGAAAAACGAACTTAAAAAAGTCCTTAACTGGCTAGGTACATCATCTACATTCTAATATCACTTTTTAGTGAATACGTTTACCAAAATTACCTAAAAAAGGCATAAGTACAAGTTAGCGTATCTAACTTGTAACTGGATATACCTGTGGTGCGTATTCGATGCCGCCTACTGCGAAATATCTCTTAATTATAAAAACTATCCAGGAGTGGTTTAGACCCCACTAAAACTGTAGGGCCCCGTCCCTTCACCGAAACAAACCTATTACCTAGATGTGTTATTTTACAACAAATCAAGTTCCAAAATAATTATAAATTAAGTTTTCTTGCTTATTTCACATATTGTGGTTACGATTATCTCCTCTTCTATCAAACAAATGCCCATTTTTGTAAGGAAATCCACATGACGTTTCCATAAATCTGGATAGCGAAAAATTCCAAAAAACTTTTTATCTGGATGTTATAATTTTCTATATATCTAGGATAAAAAATCATGGCGTTTTATTTTTGTTTAATGATAGTTTACTACAAGAAAATTTCCTCACAGAATTTGAACAAATATTTTCATGTGTTGCATAGCTGCATGTATTTTTCCATATTTTTAACAACGTGGTGTTACCGGCAAATAATACGAGATCGGTCTCAGCTACGGCTTGCTTAATATCGTTCATATTATATTAAAAATAAAGAGAGGTCTAATAACGACCCCTGTGGTACTCCACTTTTCACATGCAAAAGCTTAGAAATTATTTATTTGATACTGGTACATGTCTAGAATTTGATAAATTTGAATTTGTAAAGCAACTTATCCAATATTATGATATTTTAACTTTTGCAACAGCACTTGGTGACGGTGTGCAAGCAAACGCTTTCAGATGATCACAAAAAGTAACCTCAACATAGTATTTTTTCCTTAACCATCTACAGTAGTATTTATGAGATATATTGTTTCTTCGTTTTTATTGATTATCTAGTTCGGAAACCAAACTGATTTTTGTAAATTTTTTATACACATATGTAAAAGGTGTTTCAATAAGCGCGCAAGATTTGAATTGCGCGCCACTTTGGCTCTCATGATGTCACAAGATTATGTCATGCCAGGTCGGTAGGAGACAGATGAGAGTTAGTAAACATGGAGCATATGATAGAACAACGCTTCCTGATTGTTAAACATTATTATCAAAATGGTGAAAGTTTGATTGCCACGATTCCTAAAGTGCGTCAAATTTTCGATCGAATTAATGTTCCTCATTCATCCACTGTAAAAAAGAATAATCAAAATCACTGACTCGGTTAGTGGTGTGAAACATCCGACACGAGCTAGTAGAGCTCATTCAGAACAAAACAGCACGGCAGTTTGCGAGAGCATGGCCAATAGTCCAGCAACGTCGATTAGTCATCGTGCACAAGAATTGGACGTTAAAACAGTCACTCTTCAGCGTATTCTCACTAAAGATTTGCGTCTCCATGCCTACCAAGTCCAACTGACTCAACAACTTCTGCCAACAGACCATACACAGCGAAGAGAGTTCGCCAATTGGATCCTTGAACAAAAAGAAGTGAATACCGATTTTGTGAACAAAATCATTTTCAGTGATGAGGTCCATTTTCACCTCGATGGCTTCGTTAATAGGCAAAACTGCCGCATTTGGGGCTCAGAAAATCCACGAATGATACATGAGAAAGCAATTCATCCAAAACGTGTCAGTGGGTGGTATGCATTGTGGTTTGGAGGAATCATTGGGCCGTTTTTCTTCGAGGACGAGGCAAGTAATGCAGTAACGGTGAATGGCAAACGTTTATCGTGCTATGATAACCCAGTTTTGTCTGTCTCAATTGGAAGATATTGCTCTCGACGACATGAGGTTTTAGCAGGACGGTGCCACTTGCCATACCGTCCCAGAAACGTTGACGGTTTTTCAGGAGTCTTTTCCTGGTCGTGTCATCTCTCGGTTTGGTGACCAGAATTGGCCGCCACGCTCTTGCGATTTAACACCTTTGGACTTTTGGCTGTGGGGTTATCTGAAGTCACAGGTTTATGCCAACAAGCCCGCGACTAGTGAAGCAATCAAGGTCGAAATTAGACGATATATCAACGAAATACCGCCGCCGTATTCAAAATTTCTCCAAAAGATTACGCATGTGCCAGTAAAGCTATGGCGGTCATTTACCAGAAGCATTTATTCCATACATAACTCTTAAATGTCTACATTATAACTCAATAAATATTTCAATATTTTGCTACAGAAAACCATGATTTATTAAACCTTGAAATATTGCGCCCTTATTGAAACACTCTTTACTTATGTATATATGACGGTACGTATAGGCATGATCATTTTTTATTTTATATAACGGACACATATCATTTAAATGTAATGTGTATCTGAACTATTGCTGAACTTTTTAAACTACCTTCTACAAAATCTTTTAAAGAAATTTAGATACGTTTTATAAATTAGAACCATTGTTGGTGTTAATTGAACCGATATACTGATTTTAAATATTATCCACCAACTGAAGATAACTTCAAATCGATGGATGGAAAATTTATTTTTTACTATATTTTCAGTAATTCTACTCACTCTCATGGAAACTAAAACAATGAGAGATTAATAACAGGTTCGATAGGACCATTTCAATTTCCAATTCGAACGAGGAAAGCAGATTATATTTAAATCCAAAAGAGTTGGTCATACTGTTGTTTAAAAGTTTACTTTGAATTTTTCGTATACAGATAACGCAAAAATTGATTAAATACTTTTGTAGTGTAATCTGTATTCCACCCAGTGAATCCATTGAAAAAAGGTGTATCTAAAATAATTCCAATTTTCAATTTAGTGACTGCTCTTCTACACTGAATGCTTCAAACGTTTACCTATTACCCTTTGTTGACTGATTCACTTCACTTCATATGTACGACCATTACATTCAATGAATGGTCATTTCATCACGCTGTTTATTGATCGTACTCCAAATTAATTATCCCTCGAATTAATCAAAGTCTCTACAATAAGTTTGAATAATTATTAAGTGAGTTATTGCACCACAACCTGTATACATATACTTTAAATGATAAATTTTGCTCTAATGACATTTTATTAAAATAATATAACAAACAATTGAATAATGATAATAATAATAAACATTACAAGTGAATGCTGATACCTGAGTGCATAACAAAAGCACATCTAGAATGTAAAACAAATAAATGATACTACGAAAGATTTGGTCTTCAGAACTTCCAGGAAATAACAAGCTGTCTGCGACTAATATGCTGATAGTTCTGGTAGTGCTTTATTCCAGTGTTGCCAGATGTACGATAATTATTGTTTTTGTGCGATAAAATGATTGCCTGTGCGGTGTACGAGAGTCCGTGTACAATAATGCCAAAAATTTGATAATTTGAGAGTATAAAAAATATGATGAGGCTGGAAACAAATACTGTAAAATCACCTATAGGGTTGAGCCATATTAGAATACGTCATCCTGGTTCCTAGATACTATTTCATACATCATATATCACTTGCTCCACAAATTACTCCAGAATACTATTGAATGTTGTGTTCGAACGCAACCTTTTTCGTGCCATTTATTTGTGACTTTGCTGAGCGGGAAAGTAATTCCGAATGTTACGGGAGAGACACATTACTACAATGCCACGCTGTAGAATTGTGCTCCTCCTTTAGCATCTTATATGAGTAGTCAAGCTACATATCTGTACTATTTTGAGATGCTGGTTATTTATTGCGTTTAAAACTTAAGAAGTTGTAGTAAAAATATCAGATTCACTGAATGACAGTGGCAGATAGATAGGCAATGAGAGGTGAAAGTTCTAAAGTAAATAATATAAAATATTTTAATAAATATTTGAGTTTATTTGAGAGATTTTTTTTGTACGGTATAAAATAGTCCAGCACGATAATATGTACGATAATTTACAGGTGTCTGTACGATAATCAGCTTCATCCAGCCTGGCAACACTGCTTTATTCCTTTGGACTGGTAAAGTGGACAGAGGACGAGGTCTTTAAAGGAGTACGTTAGCTCTTAACTTTTGACCAATAGAATTAATGGCGGGAATACGTCATCTGTATGCCAGATTTGAAATAGAGTGCATTAGTATGCTTTCGTTTAGAACTTTTAAGTTTATGAATTATGTTGATTTTATATACTTATGTTTATTATTTAATTTAACATGTGTTTTAATAGGCAAAAGAACACTATAAATGACTCATAATGAAAATAAGTGAGGAATAGAAATACTAATTATTGAATAAATATTACGTACATTTATTTTCTTGGCGTTACATGTTCTGTGTATGATCAAAATAAAACAACTATTCTCAGTAAATTTTATATTGTCGCTTATAAATTACCATCAAATTTAACCATTTTCTTTAAAAATCTTTACAGGTTACAGCATATAATGTTTTGGCATATTTTTTAAAATAAGTATGTTTAATTGTCTGTTAATTTGATGATTATTTAATCCCCACTTCATGTCTGGAAAGGCCAAAGCGATTTTATTAAAATTTTGCTTATAGTTTTGAGCAAAGACGAAAATACAAAATTACATTTATACAAGGTGATATAAGAATGCCAACCAAACAGTTCGAAAATGTTATAATTTATAATATTTCCGGCATGTTACAGTTTATTAATTAATTTAAAAAACATTAAGTTCCTCTTCTTGATAAAAGTTAATATATAGAGTGGAATGAAAAATAATATTAACTGAACATTTTTTGTTAATTATTATTTACTAACTTTTACAAATCTTATCACAGATAAGTATAACATATATTTTTTTAAACAATTATTTTTCCGGCTATTTGCCAAAACGCTGAAACTCGGATTACAAAAAAGACAATATGCACATTATGTTCAGTACAACTCACTCAATAATGTTATTTTTAATTTCAACTATTCTGTCTAGTAAAACCAAAAATAAATAAAACCCAAGGTACTCACCAGTTGACACTCACTTTAAAAAACTTTAAAATATCTACCGACACGTGTTTCTGCTTGCATTGCGTCAAGCAAGCAGAAACACGTGCGAAATGTGCTGAGCAGCTGCAGGTAATTAGGCTGGTGCCACTCTTATGCTAATCGGAGCCATGTCAAAACTGTCTGGTGTTGGAAAAAATAAAAAAACATTCAAGTGGAATATGAACTATTTTTTACGCTTAGATATCAACGTTTTGTTTGATAATTTTACCTCCATCAGCAGTTTATATAGTGTCAAGTGAAATGGCCTTTGCATTATATCAAACGAATTATCTTTTTTTGACAAATAACTTTTTTCATCGCCTCGTATATATTACGAAACTAATAAACGAAAAAAAAAACAAAATAAAGAATAGTTCCACATACGGTACATTTAACAAGGACTTATTAACAGGCACAAAAAGAACAAAATATAATTTGTGAGAAATTTAGTCCTGTTCATTATTTTACATATTTTGTTAAAGCTATGATATACTAAAATGGAAATTTGTGGAAATACTTATTTTTTATCGCCATTTTTGGAAAATGGAAGCGCTAGAGTAGAAGGTTGAAAAAAATCCGCTGCCAGTTACTTGGGGATCAGAACTTCCTCGCCGTAATAAAACTCGACGTGTGGTGGAGTTTATAATAAAAGTAATTTTTGACGTTTCAAAGTCACATTTCTTGACGTTTCAAAAAAAGTTAAATTTTTTTACGATTCAAAAAAGTCACTTTGACGTTTCAAAAAAAGTCACATTTTTTGACGTTTCAAAAAAGTAACATTTTGACGTTTCAAAAAAGTCACATTGGTGGAATGTCTCAATTTTTTTATAGACATTGAGACCGATGAACTCAATCTCTTCCTTGAGATCTAGAATGTGTGTACCAAATTTGAAGGCTTTATCTCAAAACTGTAGCTGCTATCGCGAACCAGATAGACACACAGACAGAAAATTTTTTCTGCCTGAAATTTTGTGTATCGTCATAATGCGTCGAGATTCGTCCAGAAATGCAATAAAAATTTTCAAAAGTTTTTACACGAATACATAACTTCCTCACTTTCAGGGGTGAGAAAGTAATTGATACGTTTACTTGGAATCTCAAAAATATCATGAGAGGTGATGTGTTTTATAGTGTTAAATATTGCAGTTTCTTTCCGTAACTAGTTGCAAAAAATTTGTCCTGCTGACTGAGTGAAGTAGGGCGGGCACCAGAATAAACATAATTAGTTTAAAATATAAAGATTTATCAATAAAACTAATACTTGTTGTGTTAAATGGTTTGTGTTAAATGATAAAATACCGTAGACTTTAGAAACAAATTAGTAACTTAATATCAAACTGATAATAAAGTTATAAAAAGGAAGCTACATAAAATCCCATCTAAGAATTTCGCTCAGGGCATGGACCATATTGCACTTCTAATAGGGTATCTTTATCTGATGACCCAATCTCCTGATGACCTGTTAAGGCCTAACGATATTTTTATCGAACTTAGTTATTTTTAACCTACCTGAGAAACTGTCATGGGCTTCAATAATCTTTTTTTTTAAATGTATTAATGGTTGATGAGTAACTAAACATTCTAATTAAATTTTCTTATATTCTAATTTAATTTGCTTGTATCAAAATAATAGTTACAGACTTTGGTAATATATTTTATCATGAATTATATACAGGGTGTTTATAAAAGAGGGTTCCAAAATTCTACAGCTCATCAAGATAAGTCAAGAATATATTCTATAAACGTGAGATAATACGCGTTCCTAAGGAGAAGCCCAAAAGGGTTAAGATAATATTAACTTTTTTTTCTATTATTTGGCGAACAGTAAAAGATAAATAGACAATATTTTTGGCATTCACTTTTCATGCTGAATAAGATGCGCTAGCTAAATCATTCTTGGTTATTAAAATTATGAGCCTCCTTTTCGAGGGGACAAGGGTATTTTAACCTTTAATTTTAATTCATCAACTTTCTTTTAATTTTTACCATTAATTTAGAATTTTTGGATATTTTTACTATGTGTTTAAGTTGATACTGGCAACTGCTATCGAGTAATTTGAGTTTGAGAATTATCATGACGCATAGCGGTAAAAAAAAGTTGCAAATCAGAATCGTTACTATTTATTTGAAGAAAAAGTATGCAGTTATCAGCGAACAAAACAGTAATGAATATAAAACAAGAAATTTGGATTAACTGGAACCCTGTATAATGAAAATAACGATTTTCGAAAAACTGACATTCAAGAAATTTGTAATTTACCTAAAATTTTCATTTTTGGGAATAAATAAATACCAATAGATACTTTCTAAATACAACTTGTTTTCACATCATATATAATATGATTAGAGAAATGACATGTGTCAACCGAGATTTCAACTTTAATTTAATTTGCTTACATTGTGAATGTAACTTATTTTTATGCACTATATATTTATTGTTTTCTGGTTTAATATTTTTGGTGGTTAAGGAACGTATTGTATAATATGTACATATATATATATATATATATATATATATATATATATATATATATATATATATATATATATATATATATATATATATATATATATATATATATATATATATATATATATATATATATATATATATATATATATATATATATATATATATATATATATATATATATATATATATATATATATATATATATATATATATATATATATATATATATATATATATATATATATATATATATATATATATATATATATATATATATATATATATTTTAACTGGTTTCATTGTATAACGTTTCTTTAACCTTCCCTAGAGCTTCCTCGATACAATTCAGAAATATCACGGATTAAAAATTCATGAACCGAAATTTACTTTTTGAAGCAAGTTAAAAAGATGTACCTACTAAGAAATTAATATTTATCCTAAGTAAATTTCATTGCATTAAACCAGGATAAGAAAATGAAATTTAATTTTAACATTTTCTTTAATTAAATTTGTCCAAGGTAAGATTGATTATACTACCCGAACTTTTGTATAATGAGCCCGAATTTCCCTGTTCCTAATATAAAATATAATATTTTTGCTCGCTATTTCGTAGACAGAAAGTAATTTTTCGGCTGACGTATATTTTGATTAGGAAAGTTTTCTCTGAGTAATTAAAATAGAACATCATTAATGCGATTTGTCTAAATGCTCGACTTAGCCAAGTAAGGACGTAAAAAATATAAAAAGAATGAGAATATTTATTTTTCTTACTTCCTTTTTCCACCTGAATTAATAAAAACTGATAAAAAATATTTTTTGAAATAATGAAAGTGGAAAATTTCTTTTCACCCAACTGTCGAATTTTAAATATTTTTGAAACATTTTGTTTGGGGACAGTATTCACGAAAAAAATTCATTTCTTTTTTATAATTCTAGACAGATATCGTGAATTATAACAAAAATACATCATTTCAGCGAAAAAAATTTTGCATTTAAATATATCACAATAGCAATCACACTTTTTCAGATGAAGCTTTCAAGTTTGACACTTTTTAGAAGCTAAGAGAATTAAGAATTTGTTGAATAGTTAGTAGGTTTACGTGACCCCAATTTTTTTAATTTCAACATTACAAAAAAAATATTCCTGAAAGATCTGTTATTTCTAAAACCATCCGCCAAACTTAAATGAATGATTTTTTGGTGAAAGGTTAAAAACATTATATACACTTACGTCCTAAACATCTTAGGTAAGATACAGGGAATCGAAAATTGATTTCTCCAAAAAATATCAAAAACATTTAGTTAGAATATTGAATTTTGGCACCTGCTAGTATCGTATAAGTATATTATTTTTATTATAATCTGTAAAAATAGGTAATTTGGATGATATCCCAGAGACGAATTTTAATCCTAACACAATACGACCGGTAAGAATTTTATTTATATAAGTAGTTAAGAGCGAACATCGGTTGGGTCCATAAGCAAAGCACAGCTGTAAGGGGGCTAGTTCCTAATGTCAATACAAGGACAATAAGGCAGGTAGTTATTCAGTTTGGGAACTTTCAGGCCAGATATAAGATTGCATGCTTCTGCGGTTTAAGCTGATATACAAGCCGCTAGAAAATGCACGAGATTGCTATGTTTCGCTGGACTACTTACCGAACCAACTACTAGCCTCAGTACACGTTGTTTTACTTTTTCGTATCGAGTTCGACATGTTGTAAAGTCCTTGCTGCGCTTGCCCCAACTGCTATATTTTTTAAACTAAAACTACTAGGTAAATTTTGATTAAATTTAAAGATCTTTGTGTGATTGGATGACCTGCAAATAGGTATTATAAAGAATGTGAGTTTGATCGCTATTATTGGTAAGGAATAGAACAGGGTCAACAGAGAGCCATGAGGTACTCCGTATTACACTTTTTGGAACTGAGATTTTATATTTTAATAAGTCGCATAATGATATCCATTGGCACAATGTGACTGTATTAAAGTTGCTATTTACATCAAAATTATTACATAAATTTTATTAATCTATGTAATACGTAATACGCTCAGCATATATGCACTCACAGCCTGTAAAACCTTTCTTATTAGTTTACTTACTTAAAGCTTAATTCGAGCACATTTGATTTTAATACCAATTCACTTGAACTACAAAGGTTATTAAAGAAATAAGTTAACTGGATATTTTCTAGGTTCGAACATACCTAGAAGAGCTTGCCAGGCATAGACATGTGAGACTGGTGTGGGTCCCCGGACATACCGGAGTTACAGGCAACGAGAAGGCCGATGAATTGGCTAGACTTGGAAACCAAGAACCCTCTCGGGCCTGTGCCTGTGTTAGGCATTACAAGAAGGCAGGTCACAACGACTCTCAATGAGTGGGTCCACGAGACACTGAAGAAGCATTGGAATACCAAGAGGGCTTGCAAGCAAACTCGAGATTTTGTGACGGGGCCGAATAAATCGAGATCGACCTGGTTACTTGGCCAGAGTTCTGACAGACCACTGCAGACTTAGGAGGCATCTATCATTGATAGGTATTGAGGTATATCTCAATACCTATCAATACATGTCCAGGATGCGGGAATAGTGAAGAAACATCTTCACTGGAATAGTGTGAAGCGTTTGGGCGCCTGGGACATAGTATCTTTGGTTCTGAGGCGCTTCTAAGAGAGGAGATGAGCTCTTTCGCAATGAGTGACATTCTGACCTTCATTAGATGATGAGAGAGATTCATCGAGGGAGCAGGAGAAGCACATGGCTGAGGAGACAGCTGGGGGTTGGTAAAAAGGGCCCGTCTGCAGCCTATTTGTCATTCATCAGCCTGGATATTTAGAATAGTTTTCACAATTTTTCAAAATAAAGGTGAAAATAAAACTAAAATATTCATATTGTAAATAGAAAAAACGAGTAATTTAGGTATAATAAACCTTACCAGCTTTGTATAAAAATGAGCACTGAAACGTGGCTCTAAGGTAGCGTAGAGATACAGAAAAAAGATGATCCTATATTTTATGTATATTACATCTACTTATTGATTTTCTGCAAAGTTACGAGGTTATGAAGGTATGTAGCAAACTAGTTTTTAATTATAAGTTCGCCGATATAGGATGATGGAAGAAACTAATTCAGTTCGCTCGATAAAGTTTCGAGTTTATTACATCAAATCATTTTCATATCCCTCAATCAATCGGTAAGATGTAATTATGAAACGAGACATTTTTAAACTAAAGTTACATCTGATGTTAATTAAAAATATTATTTGCGATATAAAATAAACGCAAGGTAACTAATTAAAACGAATTCATCAAATGTGATTTTTTTTTTCATTGATGAGGTTTTTACAGCTACAAAACGTTAACATAAACAACCATAAAAATTTAACTCATCAATAAAGTCTGAAGTTCTAATGCTACAAAAAAATGCAATAAAAACTACAGGTCCGTATTTAAAATAATTTACTTGATGGTTGCAAAAAGATGAAATATTTTATAAAACATTCTTCATGCTAAATTGCAGAAGATGAAAACTCCACGAAGAAAGTGTTTTACTTTTTTCCTTTTCCAAAAATCTCAAGAACAGCAAGAGATATTTCCGATTTCTCAACGGCTTATTCGTGATCGCCAAATTCTGCAACTTTGCCCCAATTTAACCGATGCTGGATCTCTTACCGTTTCTGGAAATCTCTGTAGTGACAAGAGAATTTGGTACAGCCTGTATAGGCAAATATAAAGATCTAAAGTGTAATGTGAGTGAAGGCAGCGTTTTTACCAGCTATTCAATTTAAATCTATAAAACGCATTTAAAATTTGTCTGTTAGCAATACCGAAAAACGAAAACCAATAATTCGTTTCATATACCATATACAGTATCTTTCACTTTGAGCAGATACTCCTGTATTTCGACTGTATTTAGACGAATTAAAAAAATTCTTTTTTTTTCAAGTTATAGTACTCGACGAAATCTACCTTGTTGAATTAAAATTATTATATATATATATATATATATATATATATATATATATATATATATATATATATATATATATATATATATATATATATATATATATATATATATATATATATATATATATATATATATATATATATATATATATATATATATATATATATATATATATATATATATAATATTAAATATGATTTGAAGGAAACAACAACTCAGCGGGCAAATACCCCGACCTGCATTGGATTACACCTTCAAATCATGATAAATCGATTTATATATATATATATATATATATATATATATATATATATATATATATATATATATATATATATATATATATATATATATATATATATATATATATATGTTGTTTTTCAGGTTTTCGCGGGTGGTGAATGTTAAATTCGTTTCCGGGTATACTCCCGCGTAGGTGATAGTTTCGAGTAACCAGAAGCCGCAGTAAGCAGTTATCTGTTAGGAACCTGAAGATGGCAGATGAGATTCTGCCGAAACGTCGTTCAGACAACCAAGGTCCCTCTCGGGGCCTATCACCTACACGGGAGTATACCCGGAAAACGAATTTAACATATATATATATATATATATATATATATATATATATATATATATATATATATATATATATATATATATATATATATATATATATATATATATATATATATAAATTATAATTAAAATAAAATTTAAAAAATCAAGAAACGCCATTAGGGATTTTTTTGAACGAAATGGTTTTAAGGAAATATTAGCCTATATACCGAATTTAATGATTTATATGTAAATATTAAGAAATCTAAATATAAGAAATAATTTTCATAAGAAATAATTGTAAATTAAACAGCATTCATAATTCATTATTAAATATATCTAAAAAATTACCGAAGTAAAATATTTATTAGTCATAATATATCAAAATTTGAATTTTAAAAGTCATGCAAATTTTATTATGAATAAAATGTCAAAGAAATGTCACTTTTATATAGAATATGATTATCTTTTAGCATGTATACAGAATTGCGCATCATTTAGAATTTTGTTCAACATCAGTAGCAAGTGGAGAAAGAAGTTTTTCCAAATTAAAATTAATCAAAACCTTTTTTACGCTCAACTATTAAACAAAATCGACTAAACGGCTTTGCCATTTTAGCAACTGAACATGAAATTGCTGATCAAATAAACTTAAAAGAAGTAATAAAAATATTTACAGAATTAAAAGTGGGAAAAAAATATTCTTCTGATTATAACTCAAACAAACAATGTATTACTGTGGTTCTATGTATCTACCTTTTGTTTTCCATTTAGGCTTTGGGTACATATGAGAAAAAATCTAAATCGTAATAACGGTAAAATTTAAACTAAATAAATATTTTTTAAAATATTATAACAACTAGGTACATATAGGTACTGCAACTCTATTTTATATTAATTTATACTGTTTTGTATCAAATGTTAAGTTGTAATACTTGTTTCTTTTTTTAAATATACGTTTTATTGCAAATTAAGACCATCTTTTATTTAGAAAAAAATAATTTAAAAAGGGGTGGCAATGTGTTTTTTTCTCTAGGCGGCGTAAACGCCAGAGCGGTCCCTGCTATAAGCTTATCTAGTAACGAAATTTTGTCCCCCTTGACGAGTTTTGTGATCAATATGTATTATTCAGGAAACACTAGTAAGAGAACTTAAATCCCTAGATAAAAAGGAGCACAGCAAATCCCAAAGGGATAGCATCCGATCCGATCACTGTCCATAATCCACTTGACCGCAATAATCTGAATGAAGGTGAATTTAGAAATAATTCAGGGCTCAACTTTGATTCTATGTAAGGTTATACAAGGTATATCACAAAAACTTTGGAATTTATTCAAATTAACTACCTAAGTAAATATTACCGTATATTAAAATGATAAAATGTGATAAAATGTTGCCCTTCCACTTGAGATGATTGCGACACCTTGTATTAAAAAAAATCACTAATCTCTATAAGATCATTTGAAAACTTAGTGGTCAACTGTATTATTACATCGCGTATACATAATATAGTTGTTGAAGCGAAAGAGTATACAATATTATACAAAGTCTGTATCTATCCAACTCGGGAATTTGCTATATCTGCATAAATAGATACTACGAGGGAGGGGATGAGGTATGGACATCCGTTTAATTTCCGATAATCGATCAGTGAAGTTAAGCAGCATTGATCGAGTCCGGCAATTGGATGGATGAACGATAGCTCGTCTAACAGTCGGTAGGCTATCAACAGACAATCCCGGGAAGGCCGCTAGCCTGATGCAGGCGGAGAGGCAAGCCCGGGTGGAGGGTCGAAGAGACCTACCCAGGAGGTTTGCCACTCTGCTAGCGGTGCAGGCGGGCAGGCCCAGGCGGTGGGTTAGTTGACAGTCGAGGACCGTGGTTCGGAGTCCACGCTAAACTGTAGGTCCCTAGGTAAAAAGGGCCCATTGTGGCCTACTTGCCTAGTAAAATAAGTAGCTACTACTACTACTACTACGAGGGAAAAAAGTTGAATAATTTGAACATGTATCTTTTGGTTTTTTAAGACTCAATACATATGTCACGGCTACTGAAATATTTTTAAAAAATCGAAATTTTTATACGAATTTTATTCTGATAGACGTAGTTATATGAGAAAATTGAAACTTCGTTTACAACCGCATTCAAGTTATTTACGAAAACTGGAACTTTATTTACGTAGCAAAGGATCAAAACCATTAAAAAAATTATCCATAGTGACGCCAAATATTATGAAGTAGTCACATATGTAGAAAATAAAAATTAACAAAGACAACCAGTATATTTAAGCAAGATTCAGTCACATTGCAATCAGAAAAGATTAGTGCCCGTAATGTCGTATTTATAAGTGTTATAAAATACAACACATACGAGAAACTGATTTTCTGAAACGATATGTATTCTGAACAAATTTAGAAAAAAATTCAATGATATGCCATTCAATTTTAAAGGTTCACATATAAAGCACACAAACCGGAAGTGCGAATTTAAAAATGGTGCCTTCAGTAAATTCTTGGGTTAATGTTGCGACTTCTTTCTTATTCAATTTTTCAATAAAATCAATAGTAAGTTCGTTATTTGGAAGTAAATGTACTAACGACCTTTACTCACTATTAACGTTTTACAAAAATTATCATATTCTAATAAGAAATAAAAAAACTTTCATTACTCCATTTATTAAATTTATGGGGTTATTTTCAAGTGTCCTACACGTCACTTAAAGATTGTCCACCTTCTCCGAGACATCCTGCATTTTATTTTTTTATAACTTTTAATTTACTTTCTTTTTATTACAAAATGCTGGACTGTAAAAGAAATATTACGCTCTAATGCCGATTGTTGGTATACATTTTTCATAATCATTAACCAAGTTGGTAAAGAAAGATGTGTATGGAGTCTTTCATCTTCTCCGGAATAGTGCCAGCGAGGAAACTTCGATGCTTTAATTATTTTGTGCCTGACGTTACTCTGACAGTTTGGGTAATTAATTGTTCCTTTCCGGCGGGAGAAGATAATAAAAGACGTTTTGTAAGTGAATTTTTATACATTACTACACCAAAAGTAAAAAGCAACAGTTTTTTCAGGTTATCTTAACGAAAAAGAATTGAGTTTCACTTCTGCAAACAAAATTAATGCTTTAAATCAACAAGAATTTAAAGTGGTTGATTAGTTAATTAGTCGTCCAAAAAAATTATAAAAATGCTATTGCTTTAAACTTATATTTCCAAATAATGTCACTCTTACAAAAAAAAGGAAATTTCCATTAAGAAATAATGTTCACAATACAAGAGAAAAAATTTAACGGTTGTGTTTACCTGACAAAAAAGCTGAGAAAATGTTTATTTTAGATACAAAGATGATTTGATTATGAAAGGTTAACAATTTGATTAGTAGAGCTAAGTCAACCGTTGCTCAAGCAGCGTCATCACATGAAGCATATATCTGTATTGTAGAGGCACCAAGGCATTTATGAACACAAATTCAAGTAGTTTGTTTTTCACGGCTTAGTGTGGACATATGTCACACGTGTAGTAACAATGTCGGGTGGACAGTGAGTCCATTGGGCATTGGGGTGCAAGATTTACAATCTGATACACCGTCGTCACCCTGACTGCTGTAACTAGTAACAAGACCGCTTAAAACAATGGGTGCTGGTAGTTCCCAGGAATTATGTTTGCTACAGCAGCACGATAGCCAGTTACTGAAAATTGTCTGTTCGAATAAACTTGTATTGTATAGTCAATGCACTTCATCTAGTAAACGACAAACTTTGACGAAATTCTCAGCGGTAGATGCATTAGCTTCAAGAACAAAACTGATTTTCCTAAACATCACTAAACATAATAAAATATTCCGTACGGCTTGCCGAGCATTCCTCTTCCTCTCCCACCTGTTTTGACGAATTGAGAAACCTGGACTGACGCAACTTTTATTATTACTAGTATCTTCAAGATGAAGAATTCCGTTCTACAGTTGATTGCAGGTAATTTATAAGCCATTTCAATGACCCATCAGCTATTCAATAATCTAGAAGTAGAAGCAGATATAGACGTAATACATGCCATAGCAGTGAACAAATAGAGGTAATCTAGAAAATGCATCATAATAACATGTTTAATAATACACAAAACATTCTAAAAGATGTCCCCAGTTTACGGGTAATAGGCGCAGCAACGTGTTACAGTAAACTGTTAGTCGACCAATCAGACGATTAGCCGAGAGAGGTTCTATTTGAATAAAACATGGTAGTAGAGACAAGCACTAATCGCAGAGAAAAATTGCAACTAGACTTGCAATTTCAAAGAGGTGACCACCAAATCTACCCGATCTGAATCCACTCGACTGTTCCATTTGGAACTCTCTACAAAGCAGGTTTTATTTTCAACGACGAGCACCTTTTGTAAGTTCACAGCAATTTCAAGAAAAAATAAAAGTGTGTGACCAGAGACATTTTTAATTTAATTCAAAGAAATAATTTTATAATTTATGATAAATATATGGGTCATTCTTTTACAAACCGCACACTAAAAAATACTTGACATTTTAGATTCGTCTGAAATTTTTTTTTACAGCTTCTATACGTAAAATTAATTGACACATATTTTAGGATTTTGCTTAAAAAATTTTTTTTTCGAAAATATCCATTTATGAACTTTTGGTATTTTACTGGATTTTCTCCAATCGTCTCATACATGAAATTTATTATCTCCAGTTGTACTGATCGGATCAATGTCATTTTTTTCAGTTTACGTGTTGTTACGTTAGCTTTCTAAAAGCATAAAAAAATTTTTTTCAATGTCAACATATCAAAAATAATAACAATGTAATTGTTTAAATAATTGTTAGATGCTGTTTCCCCAGGTTTAGTTAATTTTAAAAAATACCACTTCATTCTTCATCATGTTCCTTAGAAAATGGCATCGGTGAAAAAGTGGTATCTCTATGACGTCAAAAGTTATTAAATATTTTCGAGCGCTTATCAGGCGGCGCGCCCGGAGTCGCCGTGCCGGGCTTAGCGCGCGGAACGTGCAATCAAGCTCCCTTCAGTTTTAAATATATGTAAATGTTTTCATTATGTTCGACAACGTCGTACCTATACGCATGCCATATTATTACTATCATATTTTAATCTAAAACTAGCGATAATCATAAAGTGTCGGTACAATGCCGAGAGCATCAAAATCGTCGATTGGTCCGAAAATCAAAGTAGATCGATGCTTCAATCCTTTCGATATGTCTTCACATCGTAAAAGAGAAAATCTAAGACCAGTTTCGAAGCAACATTTAGTGGCTTTTAACTTACCGGTAACGGATGAGTTCCTTCAGTGAAAAATCTGTAATACTTGCCGTGTTAAATTGTTTCAATTACGCAAGAATCGCGAAAAGAAGTTCGAATCAACTGTAAGTAATATTTTCGAAGCAAATTTCTTTAATAAAATTTCATTCATTATATGAGACAAGGTCTAAAATATCCCAAAATTATAAAATAAATTCAGGTTAACTGATGTATGTAAAAATTACATTGTTTTTAGAAGGAGGAAATTAATGATTCTGATTTTGACGCTTTGGAAAGTAATGACGTTAACTGGAAACGTTCTCCTGAAAGTCCCGGTGTACCTTTTGAAGAAGACAAAGTGACAGTATCTCCAGTAATTGATTCTATCAACCAGGGTTGATAGCAATTGAAGTTAAAATTATGAAATAAAATGTATACTTTGTACAAAAAAAAACATTTTGTATACTACTCAGAAGCTAATAAATCAAAGTGTTTAAATTTAATTTCTTACTTTTATTTTCTCACGTACGACCGACGCGTTGGTCGTGATAATCAATATTAATTTAGTAACCCGGAAATAACTATAATGTTCTTTTTTACTATTTATATTAATTTTTATACATTAATGTTATCAACAAATATTTTCAAACTATTACGCAATACGGTAAACATTCATTAATATAAAATAGGTGCAAATGCCTGACAAGCGCTCGAAAATATTTAATAACTTTTGATCTAATAGAGATACCACTTTTTCACCGATGCTATTTTCTAAGGAACATGATGAAGAATGAAGTGGTACTTTTTAAAATTAACTAAACCTGGGGCAACAGCATCTAACAATTATTTAAACAATTAAATTGTTATTATTTTTGATATGTTGACATTAAAAAAAATTTTTTTTATTCTTTTAGAAAGCTAACGTAACAACACGTAAACTGTAAAAAAATGACATCGATCCGATCAGTACAACTGGAGATAATAAATTTCATGTATGAGACGATTGGAGAAAATCCAGCAAAATACCAAAACTTCATAAATGGATATTTTCGGAAATAAAATTTTTTAAGCAAAATCCTGAAATACGTGTCAATTAATTTTACGTATAGAAGCTGTAAAAAAAAATTTCAGACGAATCTAAAATGTCAAGTTTTTTTTTCATGAAATCCGTGTGATTTGTAAAAGGATGACCCATATATGAATATGAAAAACCAATATTTTAAACTTGAGATTATGTTACTCTATTGTTCATGATAATTAAAAATTGGCAAATATTAGCTTTAATATTTTATTTAATCATTCCTCAAAATTTTCAAATCTCTAGCGCCTCATCGTCTATATTTATACGCTGACAAACAGAAGTTTTTTGTGAAAAAAATTAAAACGTCTTAAAATTTCCACCAAAGTGTTAATTAGGTTGATTTCAATTCCAGTCGTCTTCATCCTTTATAACCAAATAATTATTTCAATTAGTTATAAATTCTAATACTTTTGTAGCTACCTAATTGCTTAAAGAAAATGTTACGTCGTTACTTTTTAATAAGTCATAGAAATGATAAGTACATTGCTGAATATTTAACTAAGACTAGAGAAAAAAGACACCGACGTAGAGATTATGAAATAAAATTGGACAAACATTTAATTTGCTGACAAGTGGATAATATACTTAAAGACTTATGTTACTTCAAAATTTCTACGAGTCTTGTAGTTGAAAGTTGCCATAGGGATTAAAATTTAATGCGATTTTCAACTTTCTAAAAGTTTGTTTTAAGTTTGGGATATAAACTACATGGCTTATTGATTATAATGAACGGGGGATCCGATGAAACCCAGTTGAATTTAATCTGTTAATATATTCAGTTCAAGGGGTGGCAATTGTTATTTCTCGAAACATATTTGATATGACTGTAGCCCTAACGAAAAAAGTAAGATATTTGCGGAAAAATATATCCCAATAGGAGATTGTCTGGCAAGAAACCTATTAAACTGGGAGCTAATTTAATAAAACATAGAAGAGCAATTATTATTTTGGTCGTACAACCAACTAGAAAAATGTTCTTAATATCCATCAAGAACACTTAGAAATGTGGATTATATTTAGAAAAGAAAAAATTGAGGCACATATCAATGGACATGTCTGGACTAGCCCGGCCTAATCAGAAAAGTTAGACCTAACCTCAAAAAAAAATAAATTGGCGGCAACAATAGGGCCTTTGCACTTGCCGGATTTTTTACATTAATTCATTTAATCTAAAATAGTCTTACTAAACATTACCAGTTACTAAATGTTTTCACAATTTCTATCTAGAAAATGTTTAAATTACTAATTGAACTTGGCGTGTCTGAGAACAGTCTCCTATTGGCGTCACGTCATTAATTAAGTACGGGTGATTATTTTCTAAAATTATTTGGTTGTCTTCGGTCTGTGATATTGCTACGCCTCTGGACTGTGTAGACTGGTTAGATGAGACTGGAATTGTACGCGAACGGCCGGGAATGTTCTGGAATGCTCTAGATCGTGTGAATGGATGTATAAATAAGACGCACGGTGGGCCGAGTGTCAGTCTTAAGTTGAACGGGAATGAGTAAAGAAGAAATAAGCAAGAGACTTATAAGTGTTCAAGTGTGATTATAGTTGACAGTAATTAATCTATTGTTGTTAATTGTTAATTAGTAAATAAAGTAGCGAGTAAGTGTTACCTGGACTTTCAATCAACGAATCTACGAGTATAGGTGTTTATAAGGACAGCAAACACGTAACAATTTGGTGTCGGAAGTGGATTGGAAGAGACATTTCTGGAATATTCGAAAAGGTTCTATAGTGTTCTCAGAAATTAGAGAAGAATTAAGAAGCTACTGGACAGTGTTTGGAGAACTGTTTCTGAACTGAATAGTGACTTTAAAGTGGATTTTCGGGAAGTTTCTAGAACAATCGATTTAGAAATAGCTGCAAACACGCGAGTGCCGCTAGTTATAACGTGTCGTTGACTGAGAAAAAGGACTAATAGTGCAGTTTCGGGAAAATTCTAGAACATTCTATTTGGAAACTCCAGGAGATACATGAATTGTGTCGACGGGAACGTGTTATAGACTTAAAAACAAGACTATAAGTGACTTTTCGTGAAAATTCTAGAACATTCGATTTGAGAATCACAGAAGATACATGAACTGCGTCAACGGGAACGTACTATAGACTCAAAACAAGACTTATTAGTGATATTTCGTGAAAGTTCTCGAACATTCCATTGCACAATTAGTGGAGATAAGTGAATTTTGTCAACACAAAAATAACATCAAATTTAAATAAGACTAGTGCTGTTTCAAGATTTTTCTGGGACATTCCATTATTAAAATATACGTGATAGATACATTTTATGGACATTATAGCGTAGTCAACTTTATTTTGAACTGATTTACGTGTCGTGAGTTAATGCCAATAACAAGAAGTATGGCGGAGAAATAAACACAGGACTGTTGCTGCTAGCAACATTTTTATATATACATGAATGTCTTGTGGTTGTCTCTGTTAATACGTAAATTAGTTCTATCGAACAAAGAACACACAGTTATATTTTTACACTAGCTAAATTTTTGGGGTGGCGTCACGATACATTTTTCCTTATAACTCATGAAGAGCTGGAGATATCTAAATTCTGGCAATGATTGCGCGCGTAATAGACTAATTCAAACTTTAATGTTGAATAAGTTTTGCAAAAGAAAAAATAGAAAGTCCATTACACAGTTTGTTGCATTAAGTAAAGATTTCAATAATGCTAAAATTATATTTCTTGCATGGGGCCTATTAATTGGCACAACCAGTAATTAGATACGTTTAAAAAATTTAAACCTAAATAAATTTAAAAGTAAAATAAAACAGTTGTGTTAATTAAACCTATTATTTTAATCCTCAATATCTTATTTTCTTCCGGCAAAAATATTTTTACACGATTTTCTTGCCGTAATTTTGACTTTTACTTTTACATAGTTTCAACAAATATTCAAAAAATATGTTGCTATTAGCGCTCTTGGCCTTGAATTTGATATGAGACGTAAACATATGTGTTGCTAGATTGTCATAAGTGACTAACCGCTTTCAGGGTATTATTTTGTTCATTATTAATGCTAACGGCTTCGTGGTCGAGTGGTAAGGACACTTGCTTTTCACCTTGGATCCCCGGGTTCGAATCCTGGTCGAAAAGCTAGGATTTCTTCTAAACCAGAAATTAATCCTAGCATACTCGGACATTGGGTGTGTGTCCATTGTCTCTAAATGTGTAGCCCTCTCCCACACAAGGTAACTTGAGGTACCTTCAGGGATTATTGTATTTTCTGTTATGTTTAATTAATGGCTTTTAGTATTAAATAACATCTTTAACTTATTAATTATAATTATTGTTACAGTTATTATACACTTATCCATACAATTCTTTTAGCTTTATCCTTGAATGTGGCTATAAATTACAAATTTTGGTAACACTGCTCAAACTTTACAATTGCTATTTATGAGATTTACTGCGCATGCGCATCATACTTTTCCACATTGAAAAGGACTTTTCCAGACATGTCTGAGGGATTTTTCCATTTGACTTGTCTCATCCCACATCTCTAAGCACACTATTATATATTATTAGAATATGAATAATTAAAAAGTATAATATTTACAAAACAAAGAAGGTTTAGTGCCATATTCCCCAAAAAGAAACAATTATGCAGCTACGGACACGTGTTTCGGAGTTATTGCCCCTCATCAGCGTATCGTAGCTAAGGAATTGGATCTACGATGGGATAGATCAGGAACAAGAACTAAAATAAGGTTGGAAAGTACAGTACACAGTACTCAATTAGTGTCTTCATGTTCCCATGAGCCACATTTGGGGCCTCGATGAGCACAGTCAACACACAGAGCTCTATGTGTACTGCTTATTTCTACCTGGCACATACAAATAAAACAAGATAGATTTATTGGGGTTCAAAATAAAACAAAGAAGGTTTAGTGCCATATTTCCCAAAAAAAAACAATTATGCAGCTACGGACACGTGTTTCGGAGTTATTGCCCCTCATCAGCGTAGCGTAGCTAAGGACTTGGATCTGCGATGGGATAGATCAGGTCTTGTTCCTGATCTATCCCATCGTAGATCCAATTCCTCAGCTACGATACGCTGATGAGGGGCAATAACTCCGAAACACGTGTCCGTAGCTGCATAATTGTTTTTTTTTGGGGAATATGGCACTAAACCTTCTTTGTTTTATTTTGAACCCCAATAAATCTATCTTGTTATAATATTTACGTTTGATATCGGAATAAAGAAATTCAAATAACGAAAATTATTCGGAGACTTCCATTAAAAAAAAAGAATGTTTAATTATTTTTCTATGACTGTATCTGGATTCCTTTTTAAAAATCCCATAAAAAAAAGTATCACTATTTTTCCACAAACTTTCAAATAATCGCCAAAATTAGAATTGGAGACTTATTTGGATCACTCGGTACAGTGTCAATTATGCAACAACTATAGAATAGAGTCTTTTTTTTAATGAATAATCTGATAACTTTTAAATATATATATATTATTAAGTATAACCTCTTTTTATACATATGCAGAGTAAAAGCAGTTTTATATAAATACGAAATTGCTAATTACTAACTACTAATTCAACTATTTAAATATGTATTAACTGGCGTAGTTGGCAAATTGTATGGTAATAATTAATTTCGTTCAGTATTAATTACAATTTTATGTTGATTCACAGCAGTTCTAATTAAAATATTTAACTTGACAGAATTTACTACTTCAAAATATTTATTTATTTTTTCATCGTGCAATATATTGTCTTGAATGTAATAAAAATTATGTAATATTATAATGCTTGTCTTCCCTATTTACTAAATAAAGTGAAACATGGAACGCAAGAAAAAACAGTAATTAAAACCAGTTTTAATACAATCAGAACTAAAGATAGGTATAACGGTAGGTCATTTTTATAGAGATCGCAAGTACTGTAATAAAACTACAATTTATATTTAAATTCGATATTAAAAATGAACTGTATTCAAAGCGGGTTTTTCTTTAAAAAAAATGTAATTAATAAATAGGAGGCTGTAATAGTGTCCACAAACACAAAAGCATTCATCTGGCTTTATAAAATTTGGCTCATGAGACTCATTATTGTCCTGAAATCTTCACAAGTCTTAGGCACTGTGTTTCTTTGAGAGAGTGGTAAAGTGGAGACAAGCGAATCCTCTGGTATAACGCATGTGTCGTCTTATTGTACAGTAAAGTCTGAGTTTCTCGGGCAATATTTTAATGACCTCTACTGGGATATGATCTGGACCAGGCACTTTACTATTCTTTGCTAAATCTATTGCACATTTTACTTTATCGAGGGTAATTTTTGATCCATCGGTTAGGTCCACTACTGGCTTCGGTTCTCGATGGTCATCTTTAAATAATTTTTGAATATACCTATGCCATACTTGAAGATTTCTCTCGATTTCAGTCACTAGATTACCGTTCGCATCACGTTTCTTTTGCTTGTTTTATATTTTTCTTGATAGACTTGTAGATGACCTAGTAAGCTTCAGGGTATCTTTATTTTAAACTGCATCTCTGATCCATCAGTTTTAAAATTTCATCTGTCATCCAAACATTTCTTTAATGTTGTCGCCTCGCGGTTCCGATTTTAGGAATTATTTCTCGGCCTGGCCTCCGGAACCGCTCCCCTAAATGAATCCTAGACAATTTTTATGAGCTACGTCCATCCTGCAGCTTTGCACCAATTCTGGTTTTTCTTGTTCCATTATTATTATTATTTTGACTAAAGCCTATGTCTATCAAAATTGTTAATTTCAAAAACCAATTTTCAATTTCTCGACGTTTCGTTTATTTATTATAAACATCATCAGGACACTGAAATTTCAAAATTCTTATGGAATTACGTAATTTAAAAAGTATTAAAAGTTTAAGTTAAAACAGTTTAAATTAAATTGCCTGACATTAAAATTTGTATTAAAAACGGTTTAAATAATTAAATATTGACATTCATAATTTTAAAAAACATATAAGAATAAGATTTTGTGTTACAGATAAAAATCTCATGATAAAGGGAAACAGAAAAATTCTCATAAAATTCCTTTATTAATGTGACCGGTTTCGTGAACAAATTAATTACTTCACATCATCAATTAATTTGTTCACGAAACCGGTCACATTAATAAAGGAATTTTATGAGAATTTTTCTGTTTCCTTTATCATGAATAATTACTCATATGGGATCAATCTACCTACGAGATAAAAATCTGTAACACAAAAAGAACAACAATTCATTTCAATGCGAGAAAACTTATGTAGGACAAACGGGAAGATACCATAAACAAAGAATAGCTGAACATAAAAATAACAGTAAAAATGCATTAAGAAAAATAATCCTACCCAACTCGTAGAACATGTGTTGACAAGATATACTTTTAACTTTGACGAAGCTAAAATAATTGGGAAACAAAATAACTTAAAAAAAAGATTAACTAACGAAATGATATGTATAAAGAAAAATGATGAGGTGTGTTAATAATCGATCTGATACTGAAAACTTAAATGCAGCCTATTTCAATATTATTAGTAGAATAAAAAGGTAAAGTTAATATAACAATATTAAATTTAAATTTTAAATTGCTCATACACTATAAAAGTAAAACAAAAAATTAATACAAACTGTGAACAGTGATAGCAGACAACATCAGCGTAGGTATATAGAATCATTTAGATGTGATTTGGCTTTGAGACCAGAAATTATATTTTAATATTTTCAATAATTATTTTAAAATGTTTTTCTCTTTGTGTTTTGTTTACGACAATTATTATTATTATATATTATTATTATATATATGTCCAGGAAGATATTTCAAACAAATAAGAGGTCAAAAACCACAATTAACTGTAAGTATATTTCTAACACTTTATTTCTAATATTTAATCCTCATATTGTTGTATAAATTGTCTTTTACCTACTTTTTGTTTTTTAAAATTGTGAATGTCAATATTTAATTGCTTAAACCGTTTTTAATGCAAATTTTAATATCAGGTAATTTAATTTAAACTGTTTTAACTTAAACTTTTAATACTTTTTAAATTACATAATTCCATAAGAATTTTGTAATTTCAGTGTCCTGATGATGTTTATAATAATAAACGAAACGTCGACAAATTGAAAATTGGTTTTTGAAATTAACAATTTTGATCCCATCACTACATAGGCTTTGGTCAAAATTTCTTTTGAATCCCTAAATTAAGTAATATTATTATTACTATTATTATTATTATTATAGCAAAACCAGTATACAATAAAATTCCCTACGCCCCTGTCTGTTTAAATATTGAAGGTGGCGAAGTTTAACCATTGCGATCTATTTCCCGTCCTAATTTCCTTCTCTCTATAATGCGCGATCTGTATAGTATTACTACTCGAGGATGTGGCCTGTTTTCGGTAAGTGCAAATTGGTTTATGTTTCGTGAACGAATACGGTGTTCATTTTCCTCATGCCTGGTGGGTACAGATCTTTCAGTTTTCACTATGTAAATTGTAGTACATTAGCAGGAAATGCAAATCTCTAGTATATAGTTAACAGTTATTTCACGCAAAACATTTCACTTACTTATTTAAGGGTCCTTTAACAAATTTAAATCAACATACAGGTTTTAAGCGAAATAAACCCCTGTGTTACATATTTGGCTATTTTCTGTAGGATAAGACGGCACATCCCACTGCAATTATTCCTGTTTGTGAGGTTTTTTTTGTATAAAATTTGAATATAATAATTTCCAGAAATACCAAAGTACTCGATACTATACTCGGCGTATGTTTCGCCCACCAAGTTGGTATCATCGGGAGATGATTAAAACTACAACTATGTAGTTTTAATCAGGAACTTCCTGATGATAACCTTAGAAGCGAAAATATGACAGAAAATACGTCGGTGGCAAAATTTTATAATGATTTTTTATTCATAGGATTGTTGTAATTGTTTCCTAAACAACCCATAAAAGTCCTCACCGATCCAAGCTCTGCTAGATCCGCCAACTTGGAAAATGACGGATTTAGGGTACCTTTTGCAGGTTTTTGGCAATGATTTTTATTTAATTTTTTTATACACTATGCAACAGGTGAACCCATTTACAGGACAGGAAAAAAAATCAATAATAATTACATTAAATGAAATACAATACCATATACGAATACAGATTAGTTAAATGACAGCAAGAATCTTATTTTTTTATATCATAATTACACTGAATGATATCAAGTACATTATGTATAATTTGGTGATCTGAACACATTACATGTAACGGTAACTGATTGATTATATTCCTTATAGGCATTGACAAATGGAATACAGAAGTGTTGCGTGAAAAATAGAGGAAATGTGATCCACAAAAGTGAACTTGCAATCAAATATTACACCAAAATCTTTTAACTGATTACATCTATTCACGACCTAATCATTGAGTAGATAATTGTTAATTATCGCGACACTTTTTATAGTACAAGACATAATAAAGCATTTTCCAACGTTCAGCGGCAATTTGTTTTTTCACACGATGATTCAATTGTAAGCAAATCATTTTGTCAGCAGATACAATCGTATATTATTTTTATGAGTCTATATATTTTTAAACGGTCTGCGTACAAAGAGGCATGCATTGGAGATCAGACACGATATCGTTTATAAATATTATGAGTAATAAGGGTCCAAGGTTGGAACACTGGGGAGCACCGAATTTAGCTAATATTTCTCTAGACTTGTAATCACGATACGGTGGAAATGGAAGAATCAACAAAACCGAATAAATTTCGTTCGATAAGTAGTATACTATGGTCTAGAGCCTAGACGGTCAAAGTCTTTTGTGAAGTCTGTATAAACGACTTCAATCTAGCCTTCAATATTAATGTCTTCTGCTAGGTGTTGTGTAATACAGAATAAGTGACTGGTATTGGATCCACCTGCCATAAATCCATGCTGATTAGGGCAAATGAGAAGTTTAACATAAGGAAAAATGATGACAAACCTGAGATAGGCGCCCTAGATTTGCTAGTATTCCAAGATATTAACAAGATTTGTTTTCATCATGATGGTTATTCAGCACATAATAGCGGCATAGTAACACAATTCTTAAGAGCAACTTTTGATAATAAAATTATTGCAAATAACGGAACATTCTATGGCCAGCCAGGTCTCCTAATCTCACTCCGTTTGACTATTTTCTTTGCGGGCATGCAAAAAACGAACTTTATGGATTTGAACCACCAGAAAATATTCAAATTTTAGAAGAACGTGAAAGAAATACTTTGGTTGCTGTTAACAGAAACACTTTAAGGAGAGCGTGTAGTTTAATATTAAAGCGATGTCAAAAGTGCATTGATGAACAAGGATGACATATTGAACAATTTTTTTAAGTTTTTAATTAATTTTTTGAAATTTTAGCTAGTTTAGCTAATAAAGTCGGATTATTTTAAAATTAATTTTCTTTGTGGCCTATTTAGAAAACTGATTTTTTTTATATTTTACACCAGTAACTAATTTTTTCCTGATATTGTAATACATCGTTGAAAAGGAAATTAAGAGCACTATTGAACTATCAAAAAATCAAATATGGCGCCCATAAGAAAAACAAAGTTAGTGGCATTAACTCAAAAACAAATGACAATAGAAAATTTTTGATACCGTCAACGAACGCATCTTAAAAAAAGTACTTATTAAAATATCACCAGAAATCAAATTAGGCAGATACGGGAAGTTTTTTAAAATGTACCTTTACAGTTTTTTGAAAATATCTGGAAAACGGACAGAGCTAGGCCAAATTGAAAAACGGCATCGAGACGGTAAAAGTCCCCATTTAACCGTTTCTCTATCTAATAATAACCGAGATAGCAATGTATGTACGCCCAATTTGGGACACAATGTATTTAATTTGCCTGCACTAATATTCCAAATTATTCTGTTTGTTTTAATTAAGAAACCCATTTACTTTGTTAATTGTTTTTGAGCGACTAAAAAAGAAATTTTAAAAATATAAGAAAAATAGTAGAATTAACAAATTTAAATTAGTTAATTGTATTCGAAAACAATCTAAAAAACATTTTTTTAATTTAAGACGTAAATGTCTATAAATACCTACTCGACGTTTTCCACCCATGAATAATTGGTTGCCTACAGTTATTAGCAATTGAATAAAATTATTTAAAACAATCGTAAATCCTTCATATTTACGCTATACTACACCTATTAAAGCTACTGTTCGTATAAAACAGACATTTGGACAAGTTGCCAGTAATACAATTGAAGATACTCTAAACACAATAAAATCTAATGCTTACGGTGCAGATAGGGTTAACTCAAGAATGCTGAAATATGTAATTTCCTTCTGTAAAGGAGCCCTAGCCACGATATTTAAACAATCATTTCTGACTGGAAATGTACCGTGGAAGAAAGTCATTATTACACCTATACCTAAAGTTAGTAAAGCTGCCGACCTCGAAGATCTTCTCAAAATTAATATTTTACCAACTATGTCAAAAATATTATAAATTCTGTTTTCTAAAATTACAACTAATTTAACCGACGACAACATACTATTTACAGCACATTCAGGTTAGAAAAATGCACAGCACGAATACTGCATTAATTGAAATCATCAAATATTTGGCTTGAAACTCACATGTTACTGTTTTCGTATTACTTATAGTAAAGCTTTTGATGTGATAAATCATCAACTTCTACTCTCAAAGCTTAAAAACTATGGTATACAGTGCGTCATATTGAAATTGTTTAAAAACACGGTGCGTTAAAATAAATGATCGTGTCAATTTTAAGAGAAGTGTCTCGTAGTGTTTCACAAGGTAATATTCTCGGTCCCCTTTTGTTTATTGTGTTCGCCGCTGATCTGCAAGAAAATCTCCAGCTGGGATAAAACATGCATCTCCATGCTGATGATGTACAAGTTTACGATTTCAGTGATCCTGAATAAGTTAACGAACTAATAGGTGAGCTGATTAGTAACTTATCTTTTAATAGTTACTATTTTGAAAACAATAGTTTGATGATAAATCATTCATAAACTAACTATTGCTATTGGATTCTGTATATTATTATAGGTTCTACAATATTAATTGCTGAAGCAAAATAATATCGAACATTTGATATAGGTGGTGTTAAAGGATTCTGATTAATCATTTTTAACACGCTTTTATTAGCTTCACCTGTATGTTTGCTTGCTTGCTTGCTTGTTTGCTTGTTTGTTTGTTTGTAACCGACTCTTTGGACTCGATTTTGACCCACTTTAAACGGACAGATTTAATTGAAACTTTGTACACTTACGAAGAACCGGTAACAATACAATAATTTGATAAGTCTATATCATTATCCTGATCAGGATCGCCAGTCCTTTCCTCACGTATCCTCTGCGTGAGAGCAAAGGCTTAATATGTAAGTACATTCCGTGATCGCCAGTTAGGTCGGTGGTCGAGCGGGCTAAGACAGTCGACGCGAAACGACAGACTCCTCGGGCGTGAGTTCAAATCCTATGGCTGAAATAAAAAAAATTTTTTTTTTCAGAAATATCTGTTGGATCGTAATATGTTATAATATCAGCATCAATAAGCAATATAAATATAGTTTAAAAAAAACTACAAAACACGCTTTCATAGCACATCAAACTAAAAAGTGAAAAATAATTATTAATATAAACTGAAAACAATAATGAACGAAAAATACTAGTATTATGGTGAAAAAAGCGTGGGGCGCTTTGTGCCATATTTTTCGTATATCGAGCATATCTAGTATATCTAGTATATCTAGTTTTATTCATATACATTTACATATACATTTTTGTATGATAATAATTTACTTATACAAATAGGGTTAAGTGTAAGAATAGCCACAGGGCTAAACTTCGCCCTATACATATCCTGTTGAATGTATGTTATATATATTTACTCAATAAAGACGTATTATTATTATTATTATTATTAGTTAAAGCGAAGTTGCCAAAAATCTCGGTACATTATTTTTGGATGAAACCATGATATTTGACAAATATGTCATTCGTAAATTAAGTATCTCTTTTTCCATATTTTAATCTCTCTGGAAATATAAGTATGTCCTGCTTCATGAAACCAAATGGAACCTTATAAATGCTGTTATCCTTACATTCATTGGTTGAGTCCTGTGTGTATTATAACTATTTACAGATGGTCTAAACACTGAATTGTAAGTTCTGCAAAACTGTTGCCTGAGGTTTGCATACACTTCTATTAACAGACGGGAACATATCACTTCATTTTATGCCAAATTAATTATAATAAAAACAGAAAACAGGAAAAATTTGAAGAATGCTTTGAATATGTAGCAGTTTCGGCTCTTAATAACATTTTTTTCTTTTCTTGACCTTTAATATCAAATAATATTTGATAGTACTTTTTTTTGCAATTTTCTATTTGAAATTCTAAAGGTGGGGTCGCTGGGAGTACAGGGGTGGAACATAAATATGCAGTCAACAGTAGCTCCGAATTTTCTCGTCGAAAACTAAATCTGGGTTTTTTTCTCAAACCCGTATTTAGTTCAGATCCAGAGTTATTCTAGATGCCTAGTTTTGAAATACTACTGATATTAAATTATTTTACAAACGCCTTACACAATTTTACCTCACAAATCTACAGCAAAGTTAATGAATTCATTACATACCAATGCTTTTATTTTACATCCTCACCCCTCAAAGTGAGGAAGTTATGTATTCGTGAAAAAAATGTTGAAAATTTTTATTGCATTTCTGGACGAATCTCGACGAATTATGACAATACACAAAATTTCAGACAGATACAAATTTCTGTCCATGTGTCTGTCTGTCTGATTCGCGATAGCAGCTACAGTTTTTGAGATAAAGCTTTCAAATTTGGTACACTTGTTCTAGAGGTCAAGGAAGAGATTGAGTTCGTTCATAAGCAAAATCGGTCACAATTTTTGAAACGTCAAAAAATGTAACTTTCTTGAAACGTCAAAGTGATTTTTTTGAAACGCCAAAATGTGACTTTTTTAAAACGTCAAAAAATATTTTTATTATAAACTCTACCACATCTCGAGTTTTACTACGGTGAGGAAGTTCTGATCCCCAAGTAATTGGCAGCAGTTTTTTTCTTTATAAAGGAATCACAAAGTACAACTCCAATATTAAAATGTGCAAATTTCTCGATCTTAATGAAAATATCTCCATCGAATTTGTTTTATCATAGATATTCTTAGTGTCAATTTCGCAGTTATTTTTCGTAATTACCTCATACGCTAATGAAATAATTTATTTAGTGGAAAATCCCTCCGGATGGAAACAAATTAAAATTTATAATTCTACAGAATTTCATAAAACTGGGTCTAAAAGGAAATGTATTTCTTAGGTAAAAATTTCTTTCGAAGCGCAGGATGGCTAATGGAAAACCCCTGTTCCTTTTTCCACTCATCTATAACAAGGCGATACCTCGTTACCAATGGCCTATTTATTTTATTAGGTACACTCTTTCCCATACTTGAAGGAAATGCATAAATCATAAATTAATGCCACTTTTATCAAGTAACTGCAGGATTTACGAAAATATTTGATCTTACTTGAACCGTCTGAGCTTAGAGTTGTCGCTACTCTTCATTTCTCTTGAAAGTTTTCATCAATCAACATTTATTTTATATGGAGGATGGAGAAAGTATGTAAAATTATATTTTAAATATAACGCTTATAAGTAAAGTTTATTTTAATATTTATTTATTTATTTATTACTGGGACAACCATTCAACAGATTGAATCCAATTACAGAATGGAAACACATGATAATACTTGAGATACAGAGAAATTTAACAATCAAGAATACCTACAACTAAGATAATACATAGAAATAATAGAAATTTCATGCATTAAGAGTTTTCAGTTTCTTTTATTGAGAGTACATTGCATTGAAAAATATCAAGGGAGTCCTATACATCATTATGTGCGGTACACATTCGATGGAGTGGGGAGAACTTTTTTATGTTTATTCTAGATGTGCTTGAGTGAAAAGTTGGATGTTCAAGAGCGAATAATCTTGGCACATGAAAATTCCACATTGCAACGATTTGTGGACAATCTACTGCATTATGTAATATTTTGTGCAAAAAGATTACTTGTGTTTTTCACATCTATCCTGTACTTTCAATAGAAAGTCTGTTAAGCATGACAGAGTGAGAAAAACCAATTGGAGGATAGATCCCATCTTCTTTATAACAACAACATTTCAGAAATTTTCTCTAAATTTTGAATATGGATATCATAGGAGGAGTACCATATAATAGACGCATACAGATATTGTTGAAGTCGGCAGAGTAATGAACTCAAGGGCTCCAAAACAAGTAGACGTGAGATTGTTCATGTGATCCACAAATGAAAGTTTTTGGTCGAACGTTACACCCAGATCTCGAAATGTTTCTGATCTATTTAGAATAGAATTATTAAATGAGTAGTCAAAAATAATTGGTTTTGTTTTATTCGAATAGGACATTACATTTTGCTAAATTTAAGAGTAATTTATTTGCAATGCACCAATCATTTATAATTACATCATCTTATTTCAAACTTTTTACAGTCATCGATGCCTCTGATATTATAATAGATTTTCATGTCGTTTGCATGCAGTAAGGAGTTTAGCTTCAAATAACAAACAATATCATTAATAAAGATGCTAAAAAGAAGGGGACCCAGATTGGAACCCTGTGGAACACCGGATATTGTTGTAATTTGGACATATGATATGATTTAAAAATGTTTAGGAGATTCAGTGAGAATCCATGAGCATGGTGTTTCATAATGAGAATATCATGGTGCAGTCTGTTAATAGCTTTAGAGAAATCTGTATATAAAGCATCAGTCTTAAATTCAGAATCAATAAATTCATCTAAAAATAGTGTGAAACAAAAGAGATTTGTGACAGTAGATCTTTCTTTAATAAATCCATGTTGAAATTGGCTCAGCGATTATGCATATAACAATACATGTATTCATGTAATAAAATTTCAAATACTTTTGAAAAATTGTTTACTATAGTAATTGGTCTATAGTTTTCAATATTAGCCTAGTCACCTGTTTTAAAAAGAGAACAATTTTAGACATTGTCCAAATGGTTGAAAACATTGCTAAATTAAAAAGAATTGTCAGAGGTTTTGAAAAGATGGAAGCGTAGTTTAGATCACAAATGCTGAAAGTTCATCAGGACCTGTCATAAATTTAGGCTTTAGTTTTTTAAGTGGAATTAATATAAACGGTAGTAGTAGTAATAGTAGCAGTAGTAGTAACAGAGATCGTAGGATACATTTTTGTAATTGGCTCATCGGGAAATTTTACCCACTATATCATATGTATCGACGAGGTACGAGTGACCAGCAATGGAATTTTTAATCGACAAAATCGACGTCATTGGTCCGAGCACATCGAACATATTCTTCAATCAAAAAATATGCAAGGGCGATTTGGATTTAATATTTGGTTCGGAATAGTGGAACAACAATATTTGGACCATTTATTTACGACGAAAATATCAACGCGCAAAGCTCAACGGTATATTAACATTTTAAGGGAATTTGTGGAGCCATATCTTGACGACTTACCCCTTCCTGATTTATTAACAAAATTCTATCCACAAGATAACGCACTAACTCATAACGATGTTGTAACCACCATTAAATTTAATCATTTGTTTGGGAACCAATGGATGAGAATTCGGGGCCATTTACAATGGCCTGCAAGGTCCCATTACCTTAGTTCCCTGAATTTTTATATGAGACTTTGTCAAATGCTTAATATTTAAAACTTTTCCAGAAAACCTAAAACAAAGAGTGAGGGATGCTATCTCTCAAATAACACCCTTACAATTTTTAACTGAGAAATCAGTTAAGAAGAGACGTCGACTCCATCTTCGAAAAAAAGGCGCAAATTCGAACATCTGGACCGATTGGTTTCAAATTTGGGTGACATTTGAGTGACATGACATGACAACAGACAAGTATTGACATAGAAACTTGAATACTTTCATAGGCGTGCATGATATCATAATAAATGTGCGTCGATTTTTTATAAAGTAATATTAGCGACTTTTTTAGAAGTAAAATGAATTAATATTCTTAGTCCCCTTCATTAAAACCCCTTTAAATCAATTTTTATTAAAAATTTATTTTGGTAGGAGTTGTCCACTAATAGAAACGCTCCTAAGATGCATTCCTTAAATCATCCCTTATCGGCAACACCGAGGGTAACACTAACGTAGTTTTCCACAGAACATCAAACCACCATATTCTACACTCGATACGCGTTTCGCCAACCAAGTTGACATCATCTGGAGATGATTAAAACTGATTTCTCGACGCGCGTTTCGCCTACCGAGTTTGCATCATCTGGAGATGATTAAATCAGTTTTAATCATCTCCAGATGATGTCAACTTGGTTGGCGAAACGCGTGTCGAGTGCTGTATATGGTGTTTTGTGGAAAACTACGTCAGTGTTACCTTTACATCAAAGGTTCTAACCCACTTCAGGGCTTTTCGGTAAAATTTATTTTTTTTAACGGACCCGAATTTTATCGTATGAAAATGTGCATTGGAAAGCTTGTCTCATTTAGAAACTTTTTTGTCTCTTTTTTTTTCATCGAAGTAATAGTTTTTGAAAATAAAATTGTTTCGATTCTCACGGTTATTTGGGATATCGCATTATTTAATGAAATGGAAAATGCCTAGTAGGCTGCTGTCAAATAATTTTTATTCGTTCTGGGGTTCAAGTTAAGCAAAATTTTTTAGCCTACTAGGCAATTTTCATTCTATTAAATAATGCAATATTCCATGTGGATCAAGAATATTTTATTTGTTTACTCAAAAAACTCTCAGCTCGAAGAAAAAATAAAGGGGACAAAAAGAATGAATCAAACTTTTTAATGCATATTTTTATATGATAAAATTCGGGCCCGTTAAAAAAGTTTCATTAAAAAAAAATAAGGGTTGCCGATATCACCCATTTTACCGATAAAAAAATATTCCTTAAAAGCATTCCTATTAGCAGAAAATTTCTACCAAAATTAATTTTTTTTATCTTTTTTCAAATTTGAGAAAAAAATTAAAAACCTAATTTTAGCATTTATCTTTGGTAGCGTTTCCAGACATACCTCCATAAGAAACTTTTTTCTTATTTTGAGGACTTGAATTCATATTTTAAGTTTGCTCAGTTAATCCTGAAAAACCCTGTACAACAAATTAACTTTCAAATGTTCATTTCAGCCTTGAGACAGCGACGACTGCTCTGATCGATAGGAATGAGAAGCGGCTAAGATTTGACCACAGTTTCTACCAAAATACACATTTTCCCTAAGGATTGTTCATCTCATATATCTCTATTCTATATCTACTACATTCCGTATACGTGCCTCCCATTTAGGATTAATATACCTAAGAAAACTTGGTTAAAAATAATTTTATTAACACTTAGTAGCCACTAGTTGCTTATTTTCTGTAAAAAAATCCATATTAACCTGAAATTTTACACATTTGTAGAGTTTTTGCTGCGATCAAAATAAGATACAGTGAAATGCTAGATTCATTGTTTATCTACCTCTTCTAGATATTACGTGTTATTATAAAAACTACAATGGACAATGTTCTCTACAACCAACGTTGTTGCTACTTTTTTGTAGCTCTGTTTTCTCAAAATCACACAGTAAATACATGATGAGCCAAAAGAAATTTCACCTCTACATTTCTTTTCATAACTTTTTTTATGATAAATCAAAAAGAAAAATTCTCATAAAATTCCTTTATTACTGTGACCGGTTTCGTGAACAAATTAATTACTTCACATCATCAGACACAGGAATTTTTATAAATAAAAAAATTCCTGTGTCTGATGATGTGAAGTAATTAATTTGTTCACGAAACCGGTCACAGTAATAAAGGAATTTTATGAGAATTTTTCTTTTTTGATTTATCATGAATAATTACTCATATGGGATCAACCTATCTACGTTATATAACTTTTTTATTTATAATCAGATTTTTTGATTTGCTTAAATGAAAGCCAATAATATTACGTGGTTTACAAAAACTGTGTACATAAATAAAAAAGAAATTCAAAATATCGGACATTATTAAACAACTAATTTATTTACATGAAACGAACCAATTATGAGATAACTGCGAAACTCGACTTTGTGGTGTCATTTTTTTAATATGGCGGTCGACGAGCTATGAATCTTGCTTGGCACTACATCCTATAATATTCGTAGTGGAAAATCGTACAAACTTGCCAAATTTAAGGTTACTATTGTTAGAGTGATTTGCTCTAACGCCGCGCGCCAGCCCGTCGCGTTATATAATGAAATCTATCGTGCGAAGGTAATTGGACAACGAACGACATGAGTTAGGAACTACGCTTTTCAACAGGTTCCCAGATTATTTCGGCTTAGCGCTAGTTAATCGGTGGCCTCTATGTGTGTTTACTGCATTATAGGTTATAGACACTTTTATTAGTTTTATTGTGCTTTTAGCCGTGCGTATTTATATGCTTTATTTATTTTTTATTTGTTTTTTTAATATGGTGTGATGGACCCGGCAAAGAAAAAAGGAGGTCACGTTATTGTTACAAAAACTACAGAAGTAAAAGTTATTTGAAATTTTTTTTTCGCCTCGTGATCCTGTAAGGTAAGTAAATTTATCTCTGCAAAATATAAAATACAAATTTGTCATTTACAGTAATCTTAATTATTGTTACATTAACAAGGTTACTGGATAAAAAAATATATAAGAAATCGTATTTTTGCATTTTCCAAGGCATGTTTTGAAGTTACAAAAAATTTTGTTTTTTAGTGAGAATATTACGGAGAATGCAAAACGAAATTTGTACTAACTTTAATTATTATCAAGGGCATCGATATTTTGCTTTTATACGAAAAGAAACAATATTTTTTTCAACAACTTTTCTTTATGTTAGTCTGTTCTACTTCCACACTGCGTCATTTGAGTAGTACCGTTGTATATCTTAAATTTATTAACAGAAATTTTCAAACTGACAAACAAAACACAAAATTAATAATTTGGAAACATCAAAAAAAGCAATCATCATTCAATTATAAAATATTTTGTTTCGTTTTTTTTAGAAAATCTACAATTTTTTTATTTTAAACGTATAGTATCAAAAAATTAAATGTATACATCTGGCTGCACAAACAGCAGAGGATACCATAGAAGGTTTATTAATAATGCAAGTGTCCGTTGACAACCATAACAACTGTTGATGGTCATGATATAAGAGTTAAGTCTTTGTAAATTACACCAAGCTCTCCCTGACGTACTACCGCTTGCATTACAACGGGCCGGCTTTAACTATCACAGATTTGGCAAATTTTTAATTTTTGGACATCACCTGGTATGATTGGTATGATCATTAATAATTCTCCTCATATTAAATTTTGCCAAATTTTCAAATCGACCAAATTATATCGACTGTTATTGAAAAAATACGTCAGTTCAATTTGTCCACGTTTCTCACGTAGTACATTTTTTTGTAAAGCATCTAAAGATCCTTTACAAAGGAACGAAAATTTAGTTAACATATTTAGCCTTTTAAATGGTATAAGATCTGTTTGATTTTCGTAAAATACACACTGGAATTTCATGGATCGCTTTTTGGGATTCTCAGAACTTGGTTGGATTGGCACAACCGACTACAGGAAACGCCGGCTTCTTTGTAGAAAATGTATTTAAAAACCGACGCTGAATCTTTTTTCAGGATTCTTACAAAAATCAGAACTCTGTAATGTGAGGTGAGTGCAATCGAATGTAAATGTGGAAAGTAATTTGATTTTTTTTGTATCGTTAAAGTGATTCGAGTACGACAACCTTGAGAAGTGCTGGAAATAATTGTATTTCTTGTAAGTCCTTTACGTAGGGATGAAAGGGTACTCGATAACTCTCGGAAAATATATCTTGTAAATCTATTTGCATAAAAACTTATACAGATAAAATTGGCGTCGTTCAAAGTAAACAAAAAAACGAGGAGAAATATTTATTTTTCAAAATATTTCACACGATTGCAAAAACATAGAGATGGAATACAAATTAGTTTTATTAAAAAATTAAATGCTAACTTAAAAATAAACAGTTTTACAAATATCCCTGTAACTGAGAGCGTAAATAATGAGTCCAGTCATATTAGGTACATAATCACAACATTCTAATGGGAAATTTTTTATCACACTGTCTTCATATAGGCCTTGTTCAGATCCTGAACAGTCCCCACCCGGACGCATATACAGTAACAGCGCGCGCGCTAGAAATTTCGTTCGATTTCGGCAAGCTATTAAAAGCACCTGTGCTACGTGGACATACTCGGAAACAGCACGTGCGCTAGGTTTATTCATAGTAGGGATGCACAAAATAATGAATACATCGATGTTCGTTATCAAACGGAATACTGGAAAATGAATATCGATGTAGCTCAATGATCGAAACAATAACATGGATTTTTTTTAAATATCGATATTTTTACACATTTACTTAATTATTACAGGAAAATTAAACAATCTGAAACACACATAAACAAAATGCGTAAAAAAACAAGGGTCTTGGTTCCAATAAATCCGAAAAGTAATTTAGACTAGACACAGGGTATATGTAATATGGTAAATATTGACCAAAAATTAAAAAATTTGGAACATATTGTGTGTTACTTTATCATAACCATGTATTATTTACCGGACAATACTATTTTATAACAGTTTTATATCCCGTTTTCAATAATATTGGTATTATTTTATTTTGTCATTATACCCGATCAACACAGGGTCGATCCAAATTATCTAATTTTATCCGCATAACACAGTTTATCGCTGAAGTCGTTGACGGGGGAAGCCAGGTAGAAGTCATCTACACTGATTTCTCCAAAACGTTCGATCGACTTGACCATGCTCTTTTATTGAATAGTCTTGATGAAATCGGGCTATGCACCGGTTTGGTAAATCTCTGCCAGTCATACCTTACGAGACGCTCTCGATTTGTGCAATATCCAGGCATTAGGTTTGACTCATTCCCTCAAACTTCTGGTGTTTCTCAAGGATCATTCCTAGGACCCCTCTTTTTTTATAATATTCATTAATGACATTGCCAACGACATGAATGTTTACTACCTTTTATATGAAGATGACCTTAAATTATATTGGAAGATTGCTACCCTCTCTGATTGGGAAAATCTACAAAATAACCTTAATACGCTTGAAAATCGATGTTATAAGAACAAACTGCCACTTAATGCTGCTAAATGTAATGTTACATCCTTTTTTCGCCAAAAATCACCACTTTTGTTTGATTATGTACTCGACAGTGAAGTCTTGGGGAGGCCTGATTACGTCAAGGATTTAGGAGTATACTTTGATTCTGACCTTAGTCTCTGCATCATATTGATTTGCGCTTGACTGATGTATATAGAAATCTTGGTTTTATTACGCGTAATTCTAAGGATTTTAAAAATGCCTCAACATTGCGTCTATTATTTATCACGTTTGTAAGATCAAGGCTCGAGTATGCATCAGTCATATGGAGTCTATATATGCAACATACGTAACGTTGCTAGAGAGACTTCAGAGAGGATTCTTCAAATCTGCTAGTTTCTTATTAGATGGAGTCTATCCTGAAAGAGTTATACCCCAGCAGCTGAAATTTGGGCTGCAAATTCTCTTTATTAGACGCAGACTGCATTCAGTAGTTTCTTCATAAATTAATTCATTATGTGATGAAGTGTGAGTCAATTGTAATTGACTAGTCTGGGCTGTAGCCCAGCTTAAATATCGAGTACCTAGGGTTAATAGCAGGCATACCAGTTTATTATTGTTACCTTTTGCACACACTAATCTTCTTGTAAAGTCGCCATTATATCAAATGTTAATTAATTACTTTAATATTGAAAATGCGTTAGATATTTGATCTTGCAGTCTCAGTGATGTCAAAAAAAGTTTCTTGTGAGTGATTTGTGATTTATATATTTAGATTAGATATTTCATCTCGCAATCTCAGTGATATCAAAAAAAAATTCGTGTTTTTTGTAATGTATGTATTATGTATTAGATATCTTTGCTATTCTTTGTATATGTAGATATTGTGTATGTGTATGTATATATGCGTGTATGTGTGTATGCATGCATAACACTAATGCCGTACCCAGGTGGCACGCCGAGTTTTGGTTTGGTCGCGCCAACGTTTTGACTCCTGTCGGGGAGTTGGCTCGATTGGATTGAGGCTTGGCGTGCTACTTGGGTAATACTTATCCTGTAATTAATTTTCTTTGATGGTAAAATTAAAAGAAAACCTTTACAATATATAAAACACGGGGAAATTTGTGTCTGTTTGTAGTACTTTTAGTAGGAAGCTCCTAGCGTACCTGCTGTTGCAGAGTATGACCACGTAACACAGGTGCTCTTACTGGTTCCGACTTCGGCTTGCCCAATTTGTGTAGCATATGTGCTGTTACAGTATATGCCACCGCATAACTTTTGCCTTGTCCGGTGGAAACCACCATTTTGTCGTTATTTGAATTTTCTACTACGGTTTTCGAAAAAAAGGCCCAAGACAAAAATTATAGAACATCAAATTTTCTGTCAATATTGTTGTGTTCTTACAGCGCTTATCTCACTTGATAAAATTAGTTTACATTTTCGGTCTGTTAATTTTTTTCAATAAATTTACAGTTTCCATAAAAAAAAGCAAGAAGCACCAAAACGGTGTTTCCGTACCTTGTATCAGGCAATGCAAGACAGATACAGGATTTGAACAGGAGAGTTAATTGAATATAATCCGATAGAAAAAATCCTTCAGATATGTTCTGGGTTCGGGAAAAAAATAGCCTAATACGGGACCTAATAAAATACGATATTATCACATATTTGTATTTTGTCCATCAAATAATCCTTAACGAGATCCTTAAATTGAAAATAACTGCACATATGTAGTTAGTAGGGTAATAATAGATTCATTATGAATAAGTATAGATTTTCCTTTTTGTATAAATAACAACATTTACAATGTTTAGTTTAGTTTGATTTAAAGCTTTTTGATAATGGATGTCGGGCCGAAATACATGGCAGAATTTGATGAATCAATCAAGTGAAACACTATCCAACTATTCATCCTTTCATAAAGTTCTGTTTTGTTAATTTTAACTTTGCAGAAGTTTGAAGCACCTCTATCTAAACGGGAATATATAGGACATTCAACATTAATAATACCTCTTTTTATTATAGTATTAACATACTCTGTAGGAGTAGTACAACATGCAAATGCTACGTGATATATTCTATTCATAAACTTAATACTTCACTTACATAGGAAAATTCTAACTTTTAGCGTAATTTACTTTCTTAATACATGCTATGCTGGCAAAATTAAGTGAGAGAGACAGATAAGGGTTACCAGCTTGCCAACAAAACTTGTTCTGTTCGCCAGCTTTAATTGCAAATAATTATATTTATATTTACTTTGACTATCAGAAAACCATTCGATGATATTCTGCCAAAGTTTGTCCTACCAGCAGACCTTAAATCAAGTCAAAATAAGTTAAACCGGCTCGATGGCGTAGTTGAATAAAGCGTGCGACGGCAACCGTGATTGGAAATATTTCTATCGTAGCTCCGAGTTCAAATTCCGCCCCCGTCACTGGCAAAGTCGGTGGGAATGGTTTATGTCCACTTTTGTAACATGTAACCCCCTTCTGGATAGATTCGGCTTTGGACTCGGGAGTTGTTTAGTTTCTGTAGTGGTGTTTCTTTTTTAACTGAAAGTACATTGGATGCCTGTTTTATTTCTACAGATCAGGAGGGAACGATAAATGACGTCAATTCCAGAGTTGACACTAGGTGATGTGTCACTGAGTAAATATATTCACGCATATATGACACAATATCTTACCTTGTGGTTATTTTGGCGAGTTCGATAACATTCAAAGTTAATACGAATAGGAATGAAAGTATTGGTGAATGTAACACTAACACACATGTACTTTTAATTAACAATCACAAGAATAAAAGGTTATTACTAATATGAGAATAATCTCGTGAATATTATCGAGAATATTCTTAATTATATTTATTTTGAGAATTTTCCATCACTAATTATACCCAACCTTCGACTAAATCTAAGGTAAAATTTGTTTGCCTGTCAGTAACAGTAATACTACCTACCATTCACACACTTTTTATGACTGTTTAAGGGAATGTGTCTCTTAATGTTTGCTTTGATGTTGCACGAAAGTACTTTATTACAGCTTGTGCAATATAATTATGTGCCGTTAAATTGCAACTCCGGGAACTACCTCTACAAGTTCACTTTATCCTTTGAAGGAATTAATTGAACGAGACATTTAAAAAAAGTTAACCTCCGTTATCTTTAATTTCTCACTGATTACGTTTCTACGTGTTATTCACATAGATGATTATAAATACTACGTATTTGGAGTATATTATTCATTATCAACATGGGGCAGTGGGCGTAAACGTGACAACCAACCCACTTCTCCTATATCTATGAATTGTTATTGGACACTCGACAATAACTATCATTTGCTCGCCTGCCAGCAAGTAATTGTTTTTTTATAGTCTTTGTGATAAAAACCTTTAATTTCTTTGTCTCCATTTTTATAAAGAAAACAGATTTATTACACAGTACATAAGAATATTTTAATATTTTGTAATTTCATATTGTTTGGGAAAGTTTCATTAGGTGTTTACAATATAATATTATATCTACGTAAAAGGCGTATCTAGAATTTATCGGTACCTCCCGATGTCTATAGATAGATAGATAGATAGATAGATAGATAGATAGATAGTCATTAAATGCACCGTAGTGCTTTGACATGTCAGAAATATATACAATGTATAAAATAGAATAAAATAAAATGTACATATGAATGTATATATGACAATCACAATATATGCGTATGTGTGTGTACAATAACATCTTAACTTAGTCACTATAATAAAGTAAAAACAGACAAAACAAGAAATCTTAATAAATAAGATGTGGATGTATAAGCATGACATTAAAAATATTAAACCTAGTCAGTAGGTACCTAAATTAAACAGTATAATATTCGGTGTAATATGTTAATGATCCATGTAATTAAATTCTGTGGTGTTATAGTAGGCCTTGGCTAAAAGATGAGTTTTCATTTTTTTTTTTAATAAGCTTAAAGGTGCCTCTCTTAAAGTTAGTGGAAGAGAGCTGAATAATATTATCCCAAAATTGTTTCTTTTTTGTATAAGTTAGTCGTTGCTATGGTATCTGTATATCGTTTCTAGTACGAGTGAGGTAATTATGGTTGTGGCAATTTCTGGAATATTCCTGCAGGTGCTCTTTTATGTTAAGCAGATTACAATATATTATGCATGACGGCAGTATTCTATAAACCATGCTGTGCAACTGTCTAATTGAGTTATTCCTGCTAAGGCTCTAATTGCCCTCTTCTGAATAATGAAAACTTGTAGGACATGATTTGAGGTACCCCAGTTTATTAGACCATATGTCATTAGGCTATGAAATAAGGCATGGTATGTGACAATTGCTGACTGTAGACTGACTTTAATTTTAATTTGCCTTATGGCATGTATTCTTTTTGACAATTTAGTTGATAGAATGTCAATATGTGAATGCCATGAAAGTTGGTTGTCTAGAGTTAGATCTAAGAATTTAATACTTTCAGGAGCAGCTGGTTTAGTGGAGAATACCATTAAATTAGTTTTGTTTTTGTTTATGCATAACATATTAGCATTAAACCAGTCAAATGAATTTTTTACTACCTCTGTTTCAGCCTTAATGGTTTCCTCACAATTATCCTTAATCTGTTTTGCAAAAGTAGTGTCATCGGCAAATAAAACCGTAAAAAGTGGTAAGGCTTCCGGTAGATCATTGACATATATTATAAATAATAATGGCCTAATACACTATGGAGCGCCATGCTCTATACGTAATAAATTGCTCATTTGGTCTTTGCCAGATACACACTGTTGCCTTTCAGATAGGTAGGACGATATTAATTGAAGAGTTACTCCATGAAAACCATAGAAAGCTATATTTGTCTAGAGTTGATCTTCCAGTTGTATGGCTTGTCATCCTCTATTTCTTTTTAATACGCTTTTATTAGCTTCACTTGTATGTTTGTTTGTTTGTTTGTTTGTAACCGACTCTTTGGACTCGATTTTGACCCACTTTAAACGGACAGATTTAATTGAAACTTTGTACACTTACGAAGAACCGGTAACAATACAATAATTTGATAAGTCTATATCATTATCCTGATCAGGATCGCCAGTCCTTTCCTCACGTATCCTCTGCGTGAGAGCAAGACGCTTAATATTGTAAGTATATTCCGTGATTCTCAGTTCGGTCGTTGGCCGAGCGGGCAAGTCTTAGTCGACGCGAAACGACGAACTCCTCGGGCGTGAGTTCAAATCCCATGGCTGAAATAAAAAAATATTTTTTTTTTCAGAAATATCTGTTGGATCGTAATATGTTATAATATCAGCATCAATAAGCAATATAAATATAGTTTAAAAAAACTACAAAACACGTTTTCATAGCACATCAAACTAAAAAGTGAAAAATAAATATAGTTTAAAAAAACTAAAAAACACGCTTTTAAAGCACATCAAACTAAAAAGTGAAAAATAATTATTAATATAAACTGAAAACAATAATGAACGAAAAATACTAGTATTATTGTGAAAAAAGCGTGGGGCGCTTTGTGCCATATTTTTCGTATATCGAGCAACTCACGCTTTTTTCACAATAATACTAGTATTTTTCGTTCATTATTGTTTTCAGTTTATATTAATAATTATCTTTCACTTTTGAGTTTGATGTGCTTTAAAAGCGTGTTTTTTAGTTTTTTTTAAACTATATTTATTTACATTATTTGTTTATTCTAACTCATCCCTTGTTGGTGTCTACAGGGGCGTCAACTCCAAAATTATCAGAGGAGGGGAGCAACATTTTACAAAAATTATTGAACGTTACTTTACAGTGAATACTAGACAATATTTTTCTTTTTGTAGAATAAAAAACAAATTATCTGAAAAATACTTAATATAAAAATATTTGTTTTGCTAGCACTGCTACAATGTATGGGCATTGGCATTTGATTTTATTGCCAAGAAAGCGGATACTATTTTTGTTTATATAGGAGCGCGCGACACGTGTACAGATATTAGATAATAATGGTTTTATTGCCTACCCTTTGTCTGCATCGGTTTATTCCTGTATCGATGCCTGGCAGTATCAGTGGTTTTAATATTTAATAATAAGATTTCTCTGTGGCTTTGGACTGTTTACGGTCTTCCAAGAGTCAAAAACGACTATCAGCCGTAGCTATCTATTCATAGAATAAGAAATGTGTGAAGCAATCAATTTGAGCAATGCTATTAAAAAATTTTCTGAAACCAAAGAGTGCTTTTTTATTAAACTATACACTTAATAAATTCCGATTCTAATGCGCAAAAACTACAGTTAAAATTAGCTACTATATTTTTGAAAAAGCTTTAAAAACTTTTACTCTAATCAACACTTCTTCGACTCTACGAGCACATCTTTCACCTATACCATGTAAAGTACCTACCTAATTAATTAAGTTTTGAAGAATGCCTCCTTTTATTTTAATTTTTTAGCATTGTAATAATTGATTGATTTTAATTATAGGACCTGCCTATCCATACATTAGTGAAAAATGTTCAATATTTGCCAATGGCCAGGAGAGGCCGCCACTCACTGCCCCCTTTGACAACGCCTATGGGTGTCCAGTTAAATTTGTTAAATATATTTTCGTAATTTGCATCTTTTTATTGTCAGATAATTAGTTCTAATGAATGATTTAAGCCGTAGATAGTAAATTTTCAAACTTTCTTTATATTAGAATGCTTTTTAGATTGCTCTTTTAATTGATATATTTAGCTTGGAATTACACCCTTCCACTTATAAAAACTATGTGAATTTACTGGGTCCGTGAAATTGGTCGCCTCAAATCAATTTAGGATTCTGTATAAAGTCAAGAAAGACGAGGCCTTACAGTTTATTGTGAAGTTCAACCACTCTAGGGCATCGACAGTTCCATATCATACCTAAGTTGGAAACAAATTTCAAATTAAAAATTTTCAAATCGTCCCGCGATAGATTCGAACCACCTATATTCGCTATCAGGCAAGTGATAATAAGCGCTCTTACCCACTCGGCTACTTCAGTAACTAACTTGTAAGTTCGTAACAAATTAGTTTGTCAGATAATTTGGCTATTATATTAACAGAAGTTGTGGATCTTCCCAAATTGGAAACTTCCCATCTGGTTTATAAAAGATGAATTTGGGAATTAATTACCAATATATCCGTGGCCCTTGAAGAATGTTTTTGCTATTGAGCTAAAGAAATATGGAATATATTCTGGACAAAATATAAGTGTAAGATATATTGACATACAGTCAATGTCAATCAATTTATTTCATTATTGCACACAAAGTTGCAAACATGACACAAATACAAAAAAAAAATAACAAATACAGTAAATAAAAGAAAAAATAATACTCATATATTTTTATAAAATTAATATGTATTGATTTATATATATATATATATATATATATATATATATATATATATATATATATATATATATATATATATATATATATATATATATATATATATATATATATATATATATATATATATATTTTATAAACCAGATGATATCCTACTATAAGATGGGAAGTTTCCAATTTGGGAAGATCCACAGCTTCTGTTAATATAATAGCCGAATTTACTGACAAATTAATTAGTTACGGAGTTACAGATTAGTTACTGAAGTAACCGAGTTCGAATCTTTCGCGGGAAGATTTGAACATTTTTAATTTGAAATTTGTTTCCGGCTAAGGTATAATATGGAACTGTCGATGCCCTAGAGTGGTTCGAACTTCACAATAAACTATAAGGTCTCATCTCTCTTGACCTAACACAGAATCCTAATTTTTTTTCGGAAGAAAACATTTTTTTAACTCACTTTTGAGAAAAGTTCTGAATTGGAAATGTTTATCCTTAGGAAGTTGGTGGCTAAAATTTAATCAGTTTTACCTCAATAATGGTTGAGCTACAAATTAAAATTTTAGTGTTACAAATAGTTATAAATTAGTTACTATGGGAGGAAAAATGCGAAATTATATTGTAGCGCGGCTGTTGACAAGTTGACCGCCATAATTTAAAAAATTTATTACTCGGATATGATGGTAGTTACAAATTTTAATTTATAGGTTACAAATAGTTACAAATAAGTTACTAACTGATGATAGGAAAAAATTGCAAAATTATAGTGTCGTGCGGCTGCTGAGAAGTTGACCGCCATAATTTAAAAATTTATTACTCGGAGATGATGGTAGTTACAAATTCTAATTTATGGGTTACAACTAGTTACAAATTAGTTACTAAATGATGGTCAGGTGTAAACTAAAATTATTAAAATTTGTGCGGCTCCCAGAAAGTTTACACCAACAATATGTTTTTTAATATCTACTAACGGGGCGAGTTACAAATTTCGGTATATGAGTTACAAATAGTTACAAATAAGGTACTAAATGATGGTATGGACAAAACATAAAGAACTCATTTGAGGCGGCCAACTTCACGGACCTGAATGTACTGTAGGCAGATATTATATAGTTTCTATCATAGTTTCCATTTTGTAATTGCATATACTTAACTCAGTTTTTATAATGGTATCTGTCTAATTTGAAATTGAATTCACAATATATCCATTAATACATCTACACATCAACTAGAATTATTTAACCGCCCAGCACTTTAACAGTTTAGATTTCTTTTCAATCGATGCAATTTTGGCATATAAAGCTATTTAACATTTTAATTATGTTTTTAAAAATAATTCCATATGCGTCTGTATTATTTTATGATGATATATGGGTCGGGCCAACAGTAGAAATAATAATTTTAATTGCAACCTTAATGACTGGATTACTAAAAATAGACAATGCATAAGTAAAAAAAGAGCATTTAATAGATGGAAGCCGGCAATGTGACACATAAAGGAAAAGTGTGCCTTTTCATCTGATTAAAATGTTTGTGCATTTGCCTAGATGCCTTCAAAAGTTCGTTCCTTTTGATAAAATCGCAGAGCTATCCCGCATGAATAGATCGTTAGATGTGAATATATTCTTCCCTTCTTTTCACTTGTCTTGAATCTCTCCAGATATTGACACTTCACACATCACTTCATGGATAAGTCGTCATTTTGCATCTCTTCCCGTAAGGTTGGAGATCTAAAAATTGATTCTATTAATTCTATACAGGGTGTCCGGTTAGTGTTTCCTCGGAAGATTGTGCAAAAACGGCTAACTTTATTAAAAAACTTTCTAAACAAAATTTTCAATGTTTCATCTTTACTAGAACGTAAAAGTATTTTTAATTATACGAGATGTCACAAAAATGAGTTACATAAGAAAGTATAATTTTTTTAAATGAAACACCCTGTATTTTTCTAGCACCAGTTAAGCTTCCAAGGATTCTGTATTACACTTTAAAATACTTTGCCAATCGCATACAGCGTTACCAAGTTATGATTGTTTCCTGTTCTTTTTTGGTAATTTACAAAAAATTTTTTGACTGCCAGTTCTCCGCGATTTATTAATTGTTTTTTCTAAAAAGGTAAGACGGTATTTGATAATGACGTATTTACTGAAAAATATTTTTGAAATAAATTATTATTATACCGCGAGTCCAAAATATTTGTTTACATTCTTGATATTTAATTATCATTTTTCTCAATTTTTTTAAACGGAATGCCTATAATTTTTTACATGGATGAATAACGCATACAATTCCCCACATTTTAATATCATACACTTTATTTTTATTTCAAACAGTTTTTGAGATATAATTATTTCAAATGATGTTTTTGTAAATTAAGGTGTTCTGTATGTTAGCATTAAAATCTAGTATGGCTTTGGTCTTTTGTTTTGCGTTTGTTTTTCACTTTATGACATTTCTGTCAGGTAGTTAAGATTTTCGCGATGAAGTTGAATTAATATTTTTAAGAAAAATAAAATGAACAAACAATCTACTTAAGCTACCCTTCATAGAACCACTAAGTGTTCAAAGTGGTTTCTTTGCGGCAGCCCTAACAGCATAAAACATTTTTTTAAATATTTTATAATGGTAATGTTGAAATATTTTGAAAGTTATAAAAACATTTTGAAACTATTCAATAAAAATATTTTATATTCATCTTCGTAGGAATATTCTCAAAACATTTTAAATTTTTAGCAGACATTGAGATTTCAGGGTAACTATGTAATAGTTTTAATAGTAATTTGAATAGTAAGTATGTCGTGGAATATTAAAATACCAGTTTCAAAGATGGTTGTCATGGTGACAAAACATGGTAAATCATAATTTAAATGTTAATTATAATTGTTTCCAAAATGAGGGGTATTGATTAAAATAATTAAACATTATAACACCTTACAATTAAATTAATTACCTTCATTTTGACGCCTATTTTGACATTTTAGCAGACATTGAGATTTTGCGTATTTCATTAAAGAAATGTCACTTATCAAACATAATAGTTGTCATTTTCATGGCTCACTTTAATAATGTTAACTTGTCCATATTTACGGTAACTAGTTTAACTAAGATATTCGACGTTTAATAACTCAAAAACGGTATATAGTGGGGGTAACATATGGTATATTTTTGAAATCAGGAACAAAGGGTCATTCCAAAATTTAATAATATACAGGGTATCCCATTTAAAAAAATATTATTTTTTTGTATCCCCTGAAATCTGCACGCTACTATACTTTTGATAGCATTTTAACAAAATTCAATCATAACAATACAACTTTCATTTAAAGCTTTTTATCTATAGGCAATAATAACGATAATATGTGGTGGGTAATTTATAATGAATAATCCTGTACCTCCATGACACAAAATTATTTTGAATATTGACTCTCCAGACGAAAAATTACTCCTACAAAACGAAATGATTAAACAATATGTACCTTCAGTGAAAGATCCTGTATATTAATTGGAAATAATTGGAATCAATATTAATTAAAATAAAGGTCACCTTTTGTATACAATAAGACAAAAAGTAACGTTGAAAATCTATAAATGAATGTGTTTTTAATCTTTATTTTAGGAAAACTCCATCATGGGATGATGATACCTATTCAATAACTATATTTTTTTCAAATATATATGTCATATTTGTGTACATGTCATAATAAATCACTATAATAGGTTTCCGTCTCAATACATAACTTATTTTTCAATAATTAAATTGATATATGGCAAAATATAAATCACTGTTGCTCCCAAAATGTTTAAAATAAATCAAATTTGAATCGAAAAATAATTGATGTAGTATTATTTCGTATTATTATTATAGACTATATTTCACAAAAATGTGACCTTTTCTGCGTCAATGTTGTAGGTAACTTGCCAAATTTTATATTTGGATACTTAATAAAATACTAAAATAAAGTTGAAAGATACTGGCTATCATTTGAAAAAATAACATTCCTTTTTAAGAGGCAGGTAAACAAAATTATCTACTACGCTTTATTGAACAAAACTGCGTATTATGAGCGCCTTTGCACGATACCGTAAATCGTTGAATTCAAATGGTGACTAAAGTAAATATAGGTATAGAACATGGTGACGTTTCTGCAGAAGCACAATCCTAACCCTTTCACTACGCTGCATAGAGTGTCAGAATTCGGACCCACCGGCCAAAACTCTAAAACTTTTTTTGATGAATTGGTTAAATGTAAGAAATCATGGGAAAAATAGTGAAAAAATCTAATAATCGAAAAGGGTGTCTAAGGGGGTGAAAAAAATTACACGCATTGAAAATTATAAAAAATTAGAAATATGTTGATTTTGTGATGGTAATTATTGGAAAAATATTTTAAAAAATTAGATCTTCAAAATGGGTGTTGAAAATTTTTATTCATATCTTAGTTTTATTATCAAAATCACCAAATAGCATGAATACATTTTTAGAACTTTGAACAATTATACTAGCCATCAACTATTTTAAAATAAATATGTGGCTATTTAAGCCCTATCATCTTCATCATCATCATCATCATCATCTTCATACTCATCAGTTTCATTAGATTCTTCTGAGGCTGACAACTATGTTTACCTTCAAACGCAAGTATTTCATTATCTTTTCCTATTTCGAGATTATATAAAAGATTTAAAACATCTTAAGGCAGTTTGAAGGTTGATATTTTAGGTAATGGCCTTAAACTTGTAATTAGTCGATCAGAAGAAGCTAATAGTGCATGGATCAAATCCTCGAAACTTTTCTCGTATGTTTTTCTCTATAGAACTGTAGATCTTTGTTTCGCGCTTCTTGTTCTTGCTCTAACAATTGATCTATAGGTAGAATTGTTTTGGAAATCACTTGCAGCAAAATTTTGTAAATGCTTGCCGGCATATAAAACGATGGATATTCCTGTTCTAAAAGCTTCGCGTAAATGTCAAATTGTTCTTCGTTCACTTTATATCAAGATGAAAGGGCGTTTACTATCACAGAACGCCTATAAATTAAATACTCCTTTATACTCGTAATGCCCGCAGATAATGATGGGTTTCAGAAGAAACGCCTTATTGTTGGAAGTTCAAGCTCCTCCAGTCTCACTTTATCCACTATTACACCCATTTTTTCAGCAAACTGCTTTTGAATTTTTTGCTTTTCTCTCTTTCACACTGGTAGTTACTTCTCGGCCATGGGCCTGCCATTTCTTGACATCTAATCGATATGACAGATGAAGGAAATATTCGAAAAATCGTATCCATGCGTGAAGAGTTAAAAGCCCAAAACTTGTTGCGCCTGTGTCGATAACTCTTTGATTAACAATTTCAATATCGTTCATGTCCCTGGGAGTCGCTCCACGTAAATAACATTTTTGTGCCGAGCTGGTGGCAGTAACAGCATTGAAACTTTGTCATCAACCATGGTAAACATCAGTTGGTAGGTGATTTTAATATTATACTCAAAGACTGCTTGTTCAAATGGTAGCCATTTTTTTATTGGGTTGCCGATATATTCGAACTCGTATTGGGATTGGTTTCTTTTGCAAATTGAATATGTATTGGCCTACAATATCTTGGAGACGAAGGTCTAGGGTTTTGCCGGATTTTTTTTCTCCGTTGAGGTATCTTTTACAAACATTTGTATTGGAACCAGTGATGTTATAAAAATATCATCATCATCAATTCTTTGACCCTATTTTTACCTATACTGACTATGCCAGCTGCTTCCATCGAATCCCCATTTCAATATTAATACAATATTTTGCAGATGTTGTTCAACACTCTTCATTACCTCTTCCTGTGATTCAGTGGTGCGTAAAGCGGGGTGATCTAGAAGGTTTTGAAGTATCACTTCCGGAATTACTTCGTTCACTGTTAATGATTCCTTAGGAGGATAGCATTCATCCTTTGCAGCTCTTATTTTATTATAAGAAGGATAGATGTTAACCTTGTTTTCTCTTGCATAGGTTATGATCGTCTGATACTGATGTTTGCATTCAGTTAATAAGGATAATATTTCATTAGTTGAAAACGGTATCGGAACCGTTCGCGTTCCTTAATGTAGCCACGCTTATCGCATTTTAAGCGCTCGTGTAGGAGAGGTTTCAGTAGCCTCTTTAAAGAGTTTTAGAGCCTGTTGTTTTCCAGCTGATCGTAGTTTCATCTTAGTGACATGAGAAAGCTCTGGTGTCGTTATTTTTGTCAACAGCTCTGCAGTTTTTCGTCTTTTTGATCTCTCGCCACTAGATTGATATTTTTTTAATATTACGACCACTCTTAGATGTTGATGGTGTTTCTTGATCGACGAGTGATGAAGGCAAAGACACCACATTGTTCAACAAGTCATTATATCTACTCAAAAATTTCTTAATTCTACATTTATCCCATCTTTGAGTAATTTCACTACATATGCTTCTACAATTTTTCTGCCACTTCATTTGGAGCATTCTCGAGTAATAAAATATGTAGAACATGATTTCCTAAAGCTTAATACCAAATCTCATAAATCCCCATCCTCGTCATTTTTCTTTCACCCATAATTGCGATTGTCTTTTACTACAAGAAATGTAAAACGATATAAATTTTCTGAGTTACTTTTAATTTGAGATAATAAAAAAAATTTAAAACCTACAACTTGAAAGAAGGATTAATAATTGATAGTAACCAAGTTACGCATTTTTGGAAAGAAAACAACCATTAAGAAAAGTTGCATCATTATTATTATTGTTATTAAATAAATATCCAATATTATACAATTAGTAAATATGCGTAAAATAATAATTACAATATGTCTAGAAAATGTAAATCACGCATGTGCATCCGCTTTAATAAATTGTAACCAAATCTAAATTAGCAAAAAGTAGCAACTAATTTTTCGAGGAAAGCTTATAGGCACTGAGTAATTGTTCCAGAAAAATTCAGGCACAACCTCGTTCTTAGTCTACTTACATACCGATAAGTGGTGAACACTAAATAACAATTAGAGTCACAAAGTATAGTAAAACTACTGATGTCAAAACTTTGATACAATTGGCATAGGAAGGCTCCTAACAAACTGACTGTCGACTACCTGCTGTTCTCGCATAAGGTTTCCATCCTTACATTGGCCTCAGCGATCTATTGTATTCATTCCAAGATGGTAGATAGGTATCGGCGCAGGATTGAAATGTTGACAAATTTGGATTTTGGCCGGTGGGTCCGAATTTTAGCCCACTTGGTGCGTGGCGCTCAATTTCACACTTCATTATACGACCCGTATTGTAAAATGTGAAATCGAGCGCCACGCGCCAAGTGGGCTAAAACCAGCCAGATCGACAGCGGTAATCGCTTGCGGCAATATCCGCTTCCTCCATTTCACCCCCAATACGGTGCTTGTTATTTTTCGTTTTTTTTTTAGTCTAAGATTATATTAACCAGAATAAATAAAAACAGTTTATATTAAGTGAAAACTATTTTAAATGCAAAAATTAAATTTTTTTAATGCTAATATTAAAAATGTTTGGTTTAGTGAAACATCTTAATCAACAGGTTACAGTTAACAACATTCCGAATAATTTTAATATTTTCGTTGTAAGAACTGGAGCCATCTACAGATTGGTCATTTCCATTTCTCATAATTAATTAATTTTCTCAAAATCCTCTTGATCACTATGCTATATAATTCGCTCTCTGATACTCATTTCTGTTTCTGAGGGTTAAACTTAGCCATTTTCAGTGAAGAACTCACAAAACCGTATGTACTACGGATTAGTTTTATTTTGTACTTAGTTGACCGGGTAGTGGTACTGACCTCTAGAGGGATACACTTATCACTTTTTATGTCTGAAATATTTATTGCTCATATTACTTTGGACTGTTTCCAAATCGCCAATTAAATGGTAATATATCATTTATCATATCTTTATATGTGTATGTCACCGTGGTGTCCTGGATCAGTCCCTGGTTTTTACGTTATGTACGATTTACTCGCGATCGTCAATTATTATTAACAAAAATAGAAAATTTTTAATAAAACGCGTCAAATAATAATAATTATGCTTAAAGCTATCATATTCCTATACCTACCTAACTGCTTATCATTGTTTTTTGTATTCACTCTATAGAAAACCGTGCGAATAAAATGGTATCATCACCCTACATAAATTCTAAATTTGATATTCTAAATTTTGATGGAAAACCTTAAGTTGAGTGTTCTGCGACAGTTGATTTTATGAAGAGATGTATTTCGTTTGATTGATGTGTTTTTTAAATCTTATACTAATGTGCTTTATCGCTTTCATGTTAGGATGAAGTTTGAAATATACATGTAAAAATGATGAGTTTTTTTTATATAAAAGAAAAACAAATTATTTCTCACTGGCAAATAAAAACATTTGGTAATAAAATAAATAGAAATAACGATCATTTCACAGTGTTTAAAAAATATATGGAGCAAATTCAGTATGTTTGTCATTTTTTTCGCAAAAACTCAAAGATGATGTGAATTAAAATATTCTCAAATTGCATTTTATATCCATATCTCTTTATTTTTTTTAATTTCTTACCTTTTATAAATAGATATTTATTATTCATAGATACACAAATGTGTTTTGACAGGTCAGGTGCATAAATATAGACATTATATAATAATTAAAGACACACAACGCTTGTGTATAAAAGCATACAATAAAATATACAAATTAAATTAATATAAAAACTGACAATCACATTATATAAGAAAAATAAGTTTGAGGTGAATTCATTAAAATTGCAGGGAAAAATTTCCTCCTTGGTTTACGAAAAACATAGTTACCGATAGATGACGTAAAGAGGTGGCTTCTAGCATTTAATCCAATAATCCTGCTGATCAGGACGACTTCAAATTTCCATGAAACAAAATCAAGAGAAACATTGATACGTCTTATAAGAACTTACAATTCCTCAAAAATTAATTACCGTCTGACCCAAAGGCTTCTGGACGTATGTCAACAATAAAACGGAATCTAGTTCATTATCTAACATGGCCCATGACCAACAACAACAATATCCTTGAATATCCGGAAGATATTGCCAATTCATTTCCTTTGGTTCTTCCTACACTCCGTCTAGTCATAACGTAGATTCCACAGACACGGACGACAATATTAACATTAGTTACAACAGTAACTGAACAGGTTGTGTGCTTTTAAGAAAATTAAACCAAAATTTACTGCAGGTCCTGATGGTGGACAGGCCGATATTAGTTATGTGAATTCGACAGGATAGAGGCTATAACTTAGAATTAATTAACTTTCTGATTCCTATATTCGTAACAGAAGTCAATTTGTACAATACCAAAGTTATAGATCTACGGAATTTATATCTGAATCAGGCGTTCTACAGGGTTCGGTATTGGGCCCCTTGTTATTTATTATATTTATTCTCAATCTCTCTTAAAATTTATAGTATATCTGACTGGAATAAATAAATTGCAGGCAGACTTAAGCACACTCGATAACCAGTGCAGCAATTATAGATTGTCTCTAAATATCAGTAAATGCAATATGGTTTTATTATAACCAAAAACCACACAGTTGACCACACATATACACAAGATATAAATTAAATTCAATAGTTGTAACAAAAATGGAAAAACAATTGGCCAAAGAAGCTTTACTTACCTAAGTCCTAAGATGTATATTATACCAAATGATTTAAAAAACTTAAATTCTTACAACTTATTTAAAAAAACCTATTGGAATGGATTCTGGCTACGCCTAGAACTGTAATTCATCAAATGATTTAGTAAAGAAAAAAATAATAAAAAAAATAAATGATTAAATGAATAAATAAAACATGCATGTGTATATCTGTATGTATGTATATATGTGTATATATGTATATATATATATATATATATATATATATATATATATATATATATATATATATATATATATATATATATATATATATATATATATGGGACAATCCGCGTCAACCGGATCAGAGCTACGACCAAAATTAGGAGCAACCAAAAAAATCGACCAAGGACTCATTTTAAAGCTTAGAGCATCTACTTTCAAATGCCGAGTGCGCCTTTGAAAAATCCAATATAGCGGCTCCAATATGGCGGCCGGAAGCCGGAGAAAAATCGAGTGTCCAGCAAAAAAAGCTTGTAAAAATAAAAATTCGCAACCGATCGGGTCATATCTTAGCTGAAATTGTAGCTGATGGACGCCCCTAAAAAGCTGGCGTGGTAGGTTGACAAAATCCAACATGGCGGATCCAATATGGTGGCCGAATTTTTGAAAATCATCCGATTTGCACCAAATTTGGTATTCGGGTGTTTTGGGGGTCACTGATCACGAATCCGAGGTCAGATTTGTCAAACTCAAGATGGCGGATCCAAGATGGCGGACGAAATTTTCGAAAATCAACCGATTTGTACCAAATTTGTTATTCGGGGGTTTTTGAGGTCGCCGATAACGAATCTGAGGTCAAATTTCCAAAATTCTCAAATTTAATGTGGCGGATATAAGATGGCTGATCTAATAAGGCAGCGATATTTTCGAAAATCAGCCGAGCACACAAAATTTTATGTAAGGGGATGTTTGCGGTCACTGATAAATCTGTGATAAGAATATAAAAATTTTGACAGACTGAAGGTCGAGGCTCATCATGGCTCAAAATCAATTAGTTATTGAAATTTTAGCAAATCACTGAAGCATATGTGCAGTAATGATTATTTTTTAAGTTTTTTTATTACCTATTAAGTAATTAATCTACTACAGGTTGAAATTGTCGGAACCAGGACAATAGGTTAAAATAAAACGCTTTCGTTTAATATAAACTTCTTCAGGGCTCAATAGCCAAACAATGATGTAGAAATTCCACAACAGGAAATTTTTTTTAAAGACCACGTCTGTGGGCATAACAATTACAAGACCAATCAATTTGAAAGTCAATAAAATATACATATATGTAGACACAACAGATTAAAATTTAACAATGTTCTTAATCAGTATTTTTTAAAAACCGATTTGCACCAAATTTGGGGTCTCTGAATTCGAATCTGAGGTCAGATTTTTAAAATTCAAGATGATGGACCCAATATGGCGGAAACTCAACCCAATCCACTATATTGGGTCCGCCATCTTGGATATTGAAAATCGAACTTCGGATTCGTAATCAGCGACCCCAAAAACCCCCGTATAACAAATTTGGTACAAATCGGTTGATTTTCGAAAATTTCGGCCGCCATCTTGGATCCGCCATCTTGAGTTTGGCAAATCTGACCTCGGACTCGTGATCAGTGACATCCAAAACCCCCGTATACCAAATTTGGTGCAAATCGGTTGATTTTCAAAAATTCGGCCACCATATTGGATTCTTGACCGCGATATTGGATCCGCCATGTTGGATTTTGTCGACCTACCACGCCAGCTTTTTAGGGGCGTCCATCAGCTACAATTTGAGCCAAGAAATGACCCGATCGGTTGGGAATTTTTATTTTTACAAGCTTTCTTTGCTATATATATATATATATATATATATATATATATATATATATATATATATATATATATATATATATATATATATATATATATATATATATTTATATATATATATATATATATAGATATATATATATATATATATATATATATATATATATATATATATTTAATAATTTTTTTTAAAGACCACGTCTGTGGGCATAACAATTACAAGACCAATCAATTTGAAAGTCAATAAAATATACATATATGTAGACACAACAGATTAAAATTTAACAATGTTCTTAATCAGTATTTTTTAAAAACCGATTTGCACCAAATTTGGGGTCTCTGAATTCGAATCTGAGGTCAGATTTTTAAAATTCAAGATGATGGACCCAATATGGCGGAAACTCAACCCAATCCACTATATTGGGTCCGCCATCTTGGATATTGAAAATCGAACTTCGGATTCGTAATCAGCGACCCCAAAAACCCCCGTATAACAAATTTGGTACAAATCGGTTGATTTTCGAAAATTTCGGCCGCCATCTTGGATCCGCCATCTTGAGTTTGGCAAATCTGACCTCGGACTCGTGATCAGTGACATCCAAAACCCCCGTATACCAAATTTGGTGCAAATCGGTTGATTTTCAAAAATTCGGCCACCATATTGGATTCTTGACCGCGATATTGGATCCGCCATGTTGGATTTTGTCGACCTACCACGCCAGCTTTTTAGGGGCGTCCATCAGCTACAATTTGAGCCAAGAAATGACCCGATCGGTTGGGAATTTTTATTTTTACAAGCTTTCTTTGCTATATATATATATATATATATATATATATATATATATATATATATATATATATATATATATATATATATATATATATATATATATATATATATATATATATATATATATATATATATATATACAGGTTCTAACAGATAACTGCTTACTGCGGCTTCTGGTAACTCTAACTGAAATGACGTTTTCTGGATCTGGCAGTTCCTTATATACTCTACCTATGTTACGCTCTGTTGCTCTCGACACACTCCGGGCGTCATGGTCTGCTGCACCCATCTCCTGATTTCTAGCGCGGCTTCGTGTAATCGGTCCTGTTCGGGCGCGCATGCGTGTGTCTGTGCTTATGTCACGGTCTGTTGTACCCATCTCCTGATTTCGAGCGCGACTCCGTGTATTTGGTCCTATTAGATTAGCTCTGGTTGTTTCCTCTTCGTGTGTTCCTTGCGTTATGTTTCTTGCTTCCTCATGGACAGCAGCATGCAATACCAGAGCAGGCTTCCATGTGGTAGGTAGTCTTTGGGTGTCATCTCGTGTATTTAGATTGTGTGGTCTTTTCTCTATTTCTATGGCCTCTCTGATGATTCTTGACTTGTAATGCTCGATATTGGCTAGTGTTTTTGTTTTGTCGAAATCAATCCTATGTCCTGTAGTTTTGACATGTTGAGCTAAAGATGATGTTCTCTCGTCTTTTCTAACAGCGTTTATGTGTTCTTCGCGTCTTGCACTTATTTTTCTGTTGGTCTGTCCTATGTATGATTTGTTGCAATCTTGGCATGGTATTTCATATACCCCTTGACTTTCTAGAGCAATTTTGGTCTTTGGATTTCGAAGAATGGTGCTGATTTTCTTGTCGCTGAGATTCTGCCGAAACGTCGTTCAGACAACCACGGGCCCTCTCGGGGCCTATCACCTACGCGGGAGTATACCCGGAAAACGAATTTAACATTCACCACCCGCGAAAACCTGAAAAACAACATATATATATATATATATATATATATATATATATATATATATATATATATATATATATATATATATATATATATATATATATAGATATATGTGTGTATATATGCATATGTGTCCCAAATATGAAATTGTCTTATTATTTAAGTTAGTAGTATTTAATTATGCGTATCACTGTTTTTTTTTCTTTCTGTTATCGGTTATCCGCTCTTAAATATTATTAATAAGTCGTTAGAAATAGGGTGTGTGCCATCAATGTTAAAAATTAGTACGATAATACCGATTCCAAAGGTACCATCTCCGATAAAACCTGAACAGTGTCGACCAATAAATTTATTGCCAGTTGTGGACAAAATTTTAGAAATAATAGTTAGTGATCAGTTACGAGAACATTTGAATAGAAATGACATATTAAGTACCAATCAATCAGGTTTTCGAGAAAATCATTCATGTGAAACTGCTCTACAATATATTTGCGCGAAATGGAGGAAGGACATAAATGATATGGCGTAAAAGGTACAGTGCTCAAATGGTTGGAAGATTATTTAAAGGATAGGTACCACAGAACTAAAATTGGTAATAAAATTTCAAGTAACATAAATAGTGCGTATGGGGTTCCACAAGGTAGTGTATTAGGACCACTTCTCTTTATTACATATGTAAATGATATTCAGTACGTATCAAAAAATTCATTTGTAAATTTGTTTGCTGATGACACTGTAATTACTGTATCTGTGGTAAAGATTTTAATGATACTACTAACATTCTTAATAGCGAGCTTGATATATTGTATAACTGGCTATGCAGTAATAAATTGAAATTGAATTCAGATAAAACTAAACTTATGGTCCTAGGTTCTAAATCTATAAGTAATAAATACTTAGCTAATAGTTATGTCATTAAAATTAATGAGTGTCCGATTGAAATCGTGAAGCAAATTAAATATTTAGGCGTTATGTTAGATTCACAACTTACATTTTGTCATCAAATGAATTACATATGTAAAAAAATTGGAAAGAAGATTGGATTTTTTCATAGGATATCACATAATTTATCACAGTGGAGTAAATTACTGATTTATAACACCATAGTCTATCCACATTTTACATATTGCGCATCGTTTTTGATAGCATGTAATACTCATGAAATAAATAGATTGCAAATACTGCAGAATAAAGCAATGCGAATTATATTAAAATGTAACATCTACACTCCTGTGAAATCTATGTTAAACGGGCTAAACTGGTTATCAGTTGAGCAGTGCATTAAAAGAGCTAATTTAATTTTAATATATAAAATAAGTAGAGAAGAAGTACCGATCTATCTACAAAATCTAAAGAAACGTACAGATATACATAGTTACAATACCAGACGGAAAAATCACTATGACGTTGAGTGTGTCAAAAAATCCTTTTTACAAGGTTCATTATTTAATGAAGGACTTCGTCTTTTTAATGCTCTGCCAACTGATATAAAGGATGCACCAAGTGTAAAAACATTTAATAAATATGTATGTAAATATCTCACAAGTAATTAAGTAAAATAGTCTGAAGTCTGAATATATTTCGAATACCTTACAATTTTATATACTCATTCTAGTAGTTTCGGATACAATTACTTTTTATTTGTTTGTTTTTTGTGTTAGAAATAGTAATATTACTTAGGTTAGATTATTTAGGTTTAATTAAATATCTATGCATCTATGTAGCAGACAGTGCTAAATAAAGATCTATCTATCTATCTATCTTTCCCTATTGTAATGCACATTTAACAGATACTTTATCGCATAGCATAGTCCACGAACAGATTTTTCTCTGTGGATTTCCCTATGTTTATTATTCACATCAATTAACACACTTAATTCGTAAATACATACTGTATTTTTTTTATTTTCTTGTGTTTCGAAACTTGTATTTCATCCTTTCTAAATAAACATTATTATTATTATTATTTACCAGAAAGTTAAACAAGTTAGGTGTGAGTGCGCAAGTGTGATTTAGAACCCATGCTACGATATCTAACTTAATAATATTGAAGATATTCAAAGAAAGTTTTTCAAATTTCTGTCATCTAAAATGACCATAGGTTCCCTCTGTGGGTTATGATCACCTATTGTTGCTAGATCGTATCGCATAAAGTTATTTGAAGTTATTTTAAACAATGTGACAGATTTTCCACAATTATTGAAAAACATATTTTAGAGCACCTACTAGGCCAACTAGATTCACAACCTTATTTTATGTACCAAATGCGTACACAATAATTTTAATTATACGTTATGTGCCGTAATTATCAAATCATTAAAAATTGTTGATATTTTTAGTAGTAAGCTGTCAAAGTATATAAAATTTTGTTAGTTCATTTTTCTGTTAACATTAATCACCTTAATTGTATTATTTCATATGATTTATGTGCTATATATGCGTATATCATGTTACTGCTTTATTTCGCGTCCAGTAATTGGAATATAAATTCTGTTGGGCATGTGTATGTAAAATAAAAATAAAATAAATAGAATATATAACAACGTAATATTTATGAAAACTACAAGAGGATAGATCGATGTTACAAGAATAATAGCTTTAAAATAACTTTACAATGTGCAGATGCATATTGTAAAGTTTAAATTTTGCTTTTATCAGTGTAAATATTCTTTAGGATGTGCCATTAATAATTTTCATAGACATTTTATGAAACATTGGACGTCTATGTATATACACATTTATTTTCTTTTTAAAAAGTCGTGAGCTGATAAGGTTTAATAGTACGGTAGCTTACTATGCCTTCATAACTTTATATTTTATACTTGTAGTCACATTGACGTTAAATTTATATTTTAACTGTAATGAAAGGAACATAAATATGCATAGAAAATATTTTATTTACGGAAGGAATAAAATATTTTAGTATGTGAGGAAACAGTTTTTCGTCGTCTAATTTTTTTGTTTTTAAACGTATTAAAACATTTTCCTTATATCTTAGGAACATACGTTTCTTTTTAGAAATGCAATACACGTAACCAACCATGTTTTATTAAATTCTTCAATTGAATTCCTAATAAACACGCGATTCAGTTTTATATCTCAAAAATAGATACAGCAATTTATTTTAAAAAGAATTTTTACGTGATTCTCATGCGGTCAATACATACAATGTGGTAGTAACCGATAAGATTTCGTTAGTGTGTAAGAACATCGCTCTAACAAAAACGATTTTAGCTTACTTTTAAACAAATTCATGTTTTTACTTGACTTTATATAGAAAGCGGCCAAAGTATGGAACAAATTCATTAAAATGTAAGCTTTTTTTAAATAATCCCCCGATTTTATTTTACAAAAATATATTAAAATTTAATTTCCAACCATAAAGACAATTTTTTTCAATGGTTTCTAGAGTATTCAAGTTTATTCAAAAATATTTTGAAAGGTATCAGTATGTACGTAATTGATTACAGAAACATGTTAAAACATTTATACAGGGTGTTCTATTTGAAACAATTGAATTATAACAGTTCAAGAATACATAAATTTAAATCACCGTAGAGAACATCCTGTATAATTGGGTTCAACTCTGAGAGGCCTGGAACTTAGTATATGGTCTTGCCTTACGCTTAAAGTGAATCGATGGTCAAATTTATAAAAGTATATTTTTTGCAGATGTTACTCTTGATATATTGAAAAAATCATAAGGACAAGTTGATATAATGCTTCCAAAAAGATGACTGTATATATTTTTATGTTTTTATTTAAAATTTCTTATTTTCTGGATAATAAAAAGCACAATTTAAATTCTCTGAAAGGATAAAAGCGTAAGCCCCTATGCTAGGAAATAAAATGTTCTCTCAAGAAGTACAATAAAAAAGGTAATAAGTGACAATAAAATAACCAACTACATTATTTTTTTTTTTTGTTAATTATACTGTATTCCCCTCCTATAATTGGTATGCAAATACTGTTAGATGGTGTATCTGAAATAAATAAATAAATAAATAAATAAATAATAAAGTATTGTATATTATTTTTTTCTACTTTTAAATTGCTAATAGTTCCTTTAGCGAGACACAAGGAATATTTTAAACATTTTTCAGCACTCTATTTCATCCCTAGAAAACGTACCTTTAATGTGGTGTGCGACTTTATAGTAAGCAAAGTTAAGAAGTTCATTCTCGATCTTTTAGGGTTAAAATGAATTTAATCTTCTCCCACTTAATACGTCCAGAGCGTTATAAGCCTGTCCTTATTATTAGTTTTGTCGGTGATGACTGATGACTGATGATATATAATAATATTAATGTATTCCAGTGATTATTTTTCATCTATTTATTTTTTAGCAAAATATTATAATTAGTAATGAAAGGGACTACTATTTATATAGCTACATATTTTGATTAGCTAAGTCACAAAAACAAACCAAACACTGTCTCAATGCCAAAAAAATATATGAAACAAAAATATTTATAATCAACGTGACCATAAATAAATATGACTTTTCGTATTTTTATGCTGCTAAAGCTAATTAATGTCCGCAATCGGCAATTAAAGTAGGCAATAAGAGCAAAAATGAAACCATAAGTCGACCTTAATTTACCGCCTGATATTCTTTGTTATAAACATAATTTAAATTGTCAAAAACATCTTAAATATAGAAAAATGGATAGTGTTATATTGGGACGAACAAATTACCAGTGACGATTATATTACATTTTAAAAAAGGGATATCGGAAAGTACGAAACACTAAAAAAAAATTAAACTACGCTTTCCGACTTTCTTGACCTTGGCCTGGTTTGGCTTTCAACACTTCGTTTATGTAAAATTATACGAAACTCTCGAGGTAGCCTGTATCCCAGAAGGTAGCCTGTAACTTAAAAAAATTTTATCTAAAACATCGAATGCAAAAAGTAAATAAGTAAATTTTGAGGTTCTAAGAATATTAAATTTGGAATACCACAAGGCACGATTCCTCGGCCAGTATTATTATATACGTAATAAACGATTTTCTTGAAATGTTAATAATAGTTATGCACGTAATAAAAGAAAACTACAAAGAGGTATTATTTGTAAGTGAATAACATTAGTCAAAATTATGTAATTAGTTTTCTTTTGGCTTTAGGTCATAGACCATGCAGCCAATCGCATAGAGTGACTAAACCTAAATTAAATAAATAGAAACCAATACGAAGAAAAACAATAGGTATTGACAGCGGCACACAGAGTTCTCATCCTGAGGTAAATAGTTTTGAGAATTCTAGGAAAATAAATTAATTATTTGGGTATTGCGTTAACATCATTTCAAACTTATTATGATAACAATAAACTACCTACGGTTTCCTATATTTCACACTATATTCTTATCTGAATGCGCTAGTATAAAAGTTTTAAGCAGACAAACTAAATACAGCACACGTTATCGCTAGACATCGGGAGGTAGCGATAAAATACATCAAATCCAGGGCTGACGTAAGGTGATGTGTCACCGCGTAAATATATACATACATATATGACACAATATCTTCATACCTTGTGGTTATTTTGGTGAGTTCGGTAACATCCAAAGGTAATACCAAGATGGCGAAAAGTATTGGTGAATGCAACACTAACATACATATGTATTTTTAGTTAGCGATCACAAGAGTAAAGGTATATTATTAATACTAGTGCACCCAGTAAAACATATGCCACCTTCCAGTCGCAAGCATTGGTGGTTTCATCCACGCCAATCCAGACATATGTAGTTGTCATTCAGTTCAGAATAATGAAATTATAATGAAAAAAACATAACTTTAGGGAAAAATATGTCTACATGTCTGTAGTATTGCAATAGCAGCCACAGTTTTTGAAATAAAGCTTTCAAATTTGGTACAAATATTCTAAATGTCAAAGACGATGGTAAATTCGGTGATAAGCAAAATTGGCCTGCTGAAAGGAGGGCCACGGGACCTAAACTTTTTTTGCAATTAACAATAAAAAAAATATATTCTTGATGAAAGATTATAAATCATGTCTATTATATCAAGCCAATAAAATATATTTTCAAAGTTCTTAAATAAAGCTGATGTAAACTGAAATTTTGTATACATTTAACCTCATAAAATAGGGTTAGAATAAATTTGCCACTTTGACGTTTGCAATGTCTAATTTAGTTATAAAAATGTCAAATGAAGAAATTTTTTAAAAATATGACGAATTATTATTGAGCATCCTTCGAGACTGATCGAAGGATGCCGATAATTAATTAATTAAAAATTATTAATGAAACATTTCAAGGTACGCTTTTTAAATTTAATTGAGGTAAGTCAAGAATTAAATTAGAATGATTTTTTTAGATCTAGATGATATATACTGGTATATGAAAGTTATGTGCTGGCCACATCAGATATTTATAAAGAAAACAGATTCATTGCATAGTATATATTTTATCATTTCATATTGTTTGGGAATGTTTCATAAGGTGTTTGCAATATAATATTATATCTATGTTAAAAGTCGTCTCTGGATTTTATCGCTACCTCCCGATCTCTAGTTATCGCAGAAACTATTAAAACATCTACCTCTCTTAACTATATGCAAGAAGATACTAAATTAAATAATAGTGGTCATAGTAGCAGTATTTGAAGCAAAAAAATAGAGATTAAAAAAATTATATATGGACCCCCCAAAAAGAAAATTGACATTTAACAAATGATTCCCACCAGTTTTAATTACAAAAACGAAAAACCTCTAAACCATTGTTCTTTCATTCTCGTCGGAACTCATAAGGGCGTTCAAAAAACACGAACATATTATTTAAAGAAACATGTTTTAATTTTTGGCCCGGTGGACTCGGTGGAGGCATAGTTGGTCGAGCATGCCATGGCGAACGTAACTAAAAATTTTTCTATGGTAACTACGGGTTCAAATCCCGGCACAGGCATTGTTGGTGCTGTATTATACCAATCATATTTGTTAAAATATTTGTTGTTGTTTCACACTAAATATACTATTATTATTGTTATTATTATTTAAATCCTTAAGTAATAGCAGAACTATAATAAATATTATAAAAGATGTAGGTATTGTTTACTTAATCGTCTTTTAGAAATAAAATAAGTCTGCCCATCTATGAATTATACGGCCTACATCACATTAAATTTTTATAAATATAAGTAAAGAAACATCATAAACTATATTTAGAATCTTCTTACTTTATATTTTCAATCATATTTCCCAAATAAGCTTCATATAACTAAATAAAATATAAAGATATTGTAGAGAGACGTAATAGTCATCCCAAATCTATTTAGACACTAGTAAACTTGGCAACTGGACCACGAGGCCCGACTCTCGTGGAAATCACCTGCAGTCCACCAAGTGCCGACCGGCCAACACGACGGCCGGAAAACCCAATAAAGTGCAAATTAATAATCACCATACTCACCAAAAGTGACACCTTTGATATACAGTGGAATACTTTAATAGTGAGTTTCTTTTTTTAGCTACAAAGTATTATAGGGCACATTGCAATAAACAAAACCATCCATAAGGGCATGGATTTCTGCAATATTTAGGAACGGGGGTTCATTGAGTCATTTTATAGAATACATTTATTTTATAAAAAAGATCAACTACTTTAAGAAAAAATCAAACATCTCGAGAAAACTATTTACAACACGTGCAATTTTTTAAGTAACTTGAAAATGGTACACATTACGTGAGTTTATATTTATAGTAAATACAATTTTCTACAATTATTTGTGTATATATATGTCTAAACATTCTATAAAATGATCCTCAAAATCAAATATTTTTGGCAATATTCCCAATTAATAACAATATTTACGAGAAAGGTATATTTATGATGACATTGGTACTAGAAAATATCGCTTTTTTACATTTCGTCCAGTTTGTCTAATGTCTGTGATGCTATATACATTGGACAAACTGGACGAGATGAAAAAAGCGATTTGAGGAACACAAGAAATCTATTGTAAACAATGTTTATAGCACGGGCATATCAACACATTTTATAGAAAACAATCATTTTATAGATTTAAATAATGTCAAATTACTGCATTCGGAAAAGAAAGAAACTTGATCTATTAGAACAATTAGAAATAAGTAAGGCTGTTGAAAATAATAAAAATTTAACGAATGAACAACAAATTTTTACCGGCTACCATATTGTAAATAAAATAATTTAGATTTAAAAGTAATATTCAACTTATAAAAACATATTTCACAATAGTTTTATAATATGTACCAGATATGGTTATATAAGAAATGAACACAAATTTTACTGCTCAGTACTCTTAACAAAGGCATAAAATGCCGAAACACGTGTATAGTTTCTCATAAAATATTTTTGGAACATTAAAAAGCAAATTTCCTTCATATATTAAAAAAAAAGTTCATTACCAAGAACCAGAATACATGGATCTAGTGTATTTTTGGACGCTGAATTCGAATCCGTAGTTAAAAAAAAAGATTCATCGTGTCAGTTTTTTGCTAAAAACATCCCTTGAAATGGGTAAAACTATAGTAATAATGTAATTACCAAAATACATGGATCTAGTGTATTTTCGACGCTGAAATCGAATCCGTAGTTAAAAAAAAATTAATCGTGTCGATTTTTTTTTTGGTCAAAACCATCCCTTAAAATGGAGTAAAACTATAGTAATAATGTAAAAGACCCTTAATGAAGTGTGGAAAATGGTATATATTTTATAGTCTAGAGAAGAGAATATGCATTCTAACCACAGTAAGCTATTTCTTTTATTATAGTTCCCCCCTCCTAGGGATAATTTTCGACCTTATTAGGAAGATGATCTAGTTGTCAACGAGATAAAAGTACTTGATCCTTTCCGAATTTCAATAACATCCATGTGCATCATTAGAGCTTAGGGGTAGTTTCTACCACCCTCTAAGGGTAGTTTATAGTCATATAAATCGGTAGTTCAAGCGAATCTACTCCATATTTGTTCACCCTGCCTAAAAGTACAAAAGTCTGAACTTTTTTCGTCGTTATTGAAACTTATGAGATACCTCCGTAGATGGGGGTGGTTTTTACCCTCTATAAGGGTGAGTCTTAACCATTTAAGAGTAATGTCTGGTTGTCACACCCAATTCAGATATTTTGTCCTAAGAGCTACAAGAATTTGTCATTTGTATATGTTATTTAAACTCACGTGCGTTATTTGAGTTTCAGGGGTAGTTTTCACCTCCCATAAGGGTGGAGTTTGGTTTAATTAATAGAAATGGCTTGCCATAGTTTGAATGCATATTCTTTTCTCTAGACTATAATATATCTACCATTACTCACATATTATTAAAGTCATTATATAATAATAGAGTAATAACTCTATTTCAAGAGATGTTTTTGGCAAAAAAAACTGACACGATAAATCTTTATTTTAACTACGGATTCGAATTCAGCGTCGAAAATACACTAGATCCATATGTTTTGGATCGTGGTAATGAACTTTTTTTTGTGTGGCTGTGAATTATTAAAATACAAACATTTTAGATTTTGGTGGTGATAGTTCTGAAAACAAAGAAGTGGTAGGGAAGTATTATATACTGTTAAATTTACGATTTTATAGAATATTAGCTTAAAAGAGACTTTTAATTTTTATCGAAATTATACTATTTTTATTCTATTTAGAAAAATGAAGAAATTTTCCCTCGATCCCTTTTAAAATAAAATGACTCTATGAACACCTTCTTCACTGTTATGGACAAAAAATTTTTTGTTGAGGATATTGCTTGGCTATATGACATATGGTCATTTTAAACTAAATAGTTTTTATAATCGTATTTAAGTTTTCAACTATTTCGGTCATCCTTAACAGAACCAAGCAAATAATCTAAGCACATTTAAATGTAATTGAATTATTCAGAGGTATTTCAATGAAATTCTAATTAATCTCAAAGAAACAAGGAGTATTTAAAAAACAATATATAAAATTTACAAATGCAATAGACAATATTGAATTTCGATAATTTTATCATTTTTAAAAATTAGTGAGTTGAGAAACACATAACGTTTTACATGATATTTTACAAGTTGTTGGCTGTTAAAGTAGAAATTATTTCTTCATTAAAAAACAGAAAAAACTTTATTTCCTATTTTTATTTCAGCCAGGTACATGAACAATTTATCCTACGTTTCGTCCGAGTTTTCGGACTTCTTCAAGGTTAAAAGCTAAAAGTAATGGTTTTACATAAGTCGTAAATTATATTAGTGACAATGCATATCTAAAAAAAGTGTTTTCTTACCTAATATAAATTTCCTATTTTAATTTCATTGTATGGGCTGGTTTTATTTTGTTTTTCATCATTTTTTTATTTGGTAGGTATGTGATGTACGTATAGTTCGACGAGTTAGGCAGAGAATGATCAGTATTTGGTGTCGTCGTTGATGTGTTTCTTTTTAAGAGTTGGTAATTATAACAGCTGATAGCATACTTATATTGATGGTCCGAGTGACAGAAATAAACGTACAAATCAACATAAATTATCAATTAGAAATTCCATAGCAACTCCTAATTCATGTAGCACAGCATTAACTGAACACGCCATAAATATTTCACACAATTTTAACTTTTCGGATACAACCATACTGCATAAAGAAAGAAATACCAAAAAACGCATGTTTTTGGAAGTGGCCGAAATACAAAACAACTAAGAAACTGTAAATTATCAAATAGATATAGAAAATCTAAATAGCATATATCGCAATCTTATTCAATAGTAACAATTTTTATACATCCTGTATATGTGCTAACTGCAAAACCTCTTCTCAACGGCTATCCAATATCATGAGAATGTTTACAATAACTCTGTCACTCGGACCATCAATATAAGTATGCTATCAGCTGTTATAATTACCTACTCTTAAAAAGAAACACATCAACGACGACACCAAACTGATCATTCTCTGCCTAACTCGTCGAACTACAACACATACCTACCAAATAAAGAAATGATGAAAAACAAAATATAAGCAGCCCATACAATGAAATTAAAATAGGAAATTTATATTAGGTAAGAAAACACTTTTTTTAGATATGTATTCTGTCACTAATCTAATTTACGACTAATGTAAAACCATTATTTTTAGCCTTTAACCTTGAAAAAGTCCGAGAACTCGGACGAAACGTAGGATAAATTGTTCATGTACCTGGCCGGAAGTCCTCTAAAAATAAAAATAGAAAATAGAGTTCTTTGTGTTTTTTATTGAAGAAATAACATAACGTTTTATTTTTATATTTTCAGTAACACATATACTAGTTGGCGCAAAAAAAGTCTACATTCATATCTTGCTTAGGTCAATGAGTTGCATGCCGGACAAACCACTTAAAATGTGTCTTTTTTTATATTAGATAAAACAAATAATGGTGATATTCATTTTACAATTTAAATATTTACTATTCAATGAGAAGAATATTGTCGGTAATATTTAAAGACAACCTGAAGAACCTTTAAGAAAATTAATTATTGGCTGCCAAGCAGGGTTCTGTTGGTACTCTGCCTCTTTCGGTATTTTCACGAAATCTCCACTGACTTACATACGTAATACGCTACGAAGAGTAACCCTCAAACTTCTCATCAGATGTCACTTTATCAAGTATTTTATATGTTGCGAATTTGTGTGTGTTATTGCTTGAGCGTAACACTTGTGTGTTAAGCTCAAGTAAGCACAGATTCCACAAAATGTTGAAACCCGCTCATACCGGTTGGTGTACGTCCGGCAGGTACACGAGCACTGTTAAGGAAGGAGTCATGTATAGAGCGATAGTACGCCTCTATTGTACTCTATCGCATTGCCGCGTACCCGATATAAGTACACCTGTATATTGAAACCTTACTCATATGTTCAAGTATATTATATACACAGGGTGACCCATTTAAAAGTTTCCACCCCCCTTTTTTTCCTATAAATTTTTAAGAAAAACGCTGAACTACGCCGGTTCTTGAGGGGGGGGGCATATAACCGTAATAAATACAACCCCCTTATAAAAAAAATCATCTAACATTAACTTAAATTATATTTTTTAATGATATTTTTTCTTTTAATTCAAAAATACGGGCAGTTTTCTCTTGAGCTATTTTAACATTTTCAACTGTTAAACAACCCGTAACATTTTTCGTATATGTCGTATATGCTGCTCTATATCTCAGAGTAAACAAAACTTCTTTTAAAAATTGATTTTTCCTCGAAAATTTTAAAATAAAAAAGTTTGCAAGTATGGAGTACTTCCTCGGACACTCTGTATACACATATGCCGGCAGCTCGATGGCATAGTTGGCTGGAGTGCACGATGGCAACCTGACTAGAAATTTATCTCTCGTAGCTGCGGGTTCGAATTCCACCACCGGCACTGGCAATGTCGGTGGGAATGGTTTATGTTCAAGAGTACTGTTCCACTACGTTGTGTAGATCAGTAATATCACCCGCAGTCTGATCAATTCGTAAATGAGAAAAATTACTACCACTTATGAAAATTTCAAATACGCAAATTGTAGCCAATAAATTTAATAAATTTTCCTTAGAAAGTATCGACATTATAATCAGTGAAATAATAATTCCAAAAGACTTTGATACAGCAATAGCAAACATAGATAGTCATGAGCTATTTAATGCATTTAAAGTCATTAATTTGCATGAATTAGAAACAATTGTGGACACATTAAAAGATGCTGCTGAAGCAGAAGATGGCATATCTACAAAAATAACTAAGGACGCGTTTATGGTTACCGGAAACCGTTTTCTGGATATTGTAAATTAATCATTACTGAGTGGAATTTTCCCCAATGATGGAAAACATCACGTGTTGTACCTATGCCCAAAGTATGTAATACTCATCACTGTGAAGAATTTAGGCCAATAAATACTATGCCAGTATATAAAAAGCTCTTGGAAATTATAGTAAAAATCCAACTTTTAGAACATTGTCATAAAAATAATGGAATAGTGTCAAATCAGTCAGGATTTCGTAAACAATATTCTTGTGAATCGCTAATAATAAATATAAGTAATAAATGGGTTAAGGCAATTGATCACAATAAAATTATATAAGCAGTTTTCTTGAGTTTTCGAAAAGCTTTTAAAACTGTTAATAGGGAGTTACTGGATAAGAGAACTTGAGAAAATTGATATTCGTAATACAGCACTAGAGTGGTTTAAATTTTATTTATATAGTCCTTATCAAAAAGTAAAATATACAAATTTTGTATCCGATCAACTAGAAAATTTAAATGGTGTACCACAGGATACGGTCTTGGGACCTATTTTGTTTCTATTATATGTAAATGATATTGTAAAGTATGTAAAAAAAGTAGTATAAGTACTATGCCAACACATCTAAAATTTTGTAATAACTTCACAACGTTCAAAAGACTTCTTTGTAAATATGTAAAAAAAATGTATTTGACATGTAAATATTTAAAATGATTAATTAAATTATGTGTCACTTGTTTATAAATAGTTTGAGCTAAATAAAGATATACAATATTATTATTATATGCCTCTAGCGGAAATTTGCTAATTTTCTAAGATTTATTGAGAGGTGTGATATCAACTCGAATTTAGAAGCGAAGCTTTGTGAATAATTCGTGCTCTCCCAATAACTCTGTTTAATACTTAAATATGTCCAATTAATGTATATAAAGAAATAATTAGGCCGCCAACTCCATACGCTTTGAGAAATCATCATGACATTTTAGGGCGACGTTGACGACATAAAGAACTTTAATTTGTTATGCCGCACCTCTATATGACTCTGTAGGAAAATCCAATGTGGTGGGATGATTTTAGGACCTCACTGTATATAAACATACGTGCACACTATACAGTATTAACATAATCTCTTTTATCGAGAATCTATTTTAAATTCGGCAAAGGACAGTTTAAAACCGATAAAAACAATAATTTGGATTGAAGTTTTCCAACTTTCTTAAATTTATTCGCATTTGATGGTAATAAAACGATCTCTCGGCAGATATATGTGGTGAAGTTACTCCATATAGTTCCTCGTGCGTATCTTTCAAATTCATTTTCTTATTGGAAAATCATAAATTGATATAAATTTTAAATAACTTGATAGAAAATTTTACGTTCCATCAACGTACATAAAATTTTTATATACAATGAGATGATTATACGTATTACTCACCAAACAGTCGGTACTATACTCGACGCGCGTTTCGTCAACCAAGTTGGCATCATTTGGAGATGCTAATTTTAATCATCTCCAGATTATGCCAACTTGGTTGGTATCAAATCAAAGGTTGAACCCACTCAACAGAAAGTCTGAGCAAATTTCAATTTCGATATCTTACATGCAATATTCTGTGCGAGGAAGACAATAAATGCTGTAATTGTAAACATAAAATAAACATAGACACGACCAAGCCCATCGCTAATTGAGAACCTTGTAGGTCGTGCTTTCTTGACCGTTTCTATTCTTACCTAATACTTTGAATTGTGGCATTGTGGTGTCTTCCTCGCGCTCATTGTCCAAGCGAATATATGAAAATATGCTCAAACTGTCATGTTTACGTGTGGTACATTAGGTACACGGTAGTTCAATATATTTTGACACCTACCTACAGCTTTTATTTTTAGAAACATGAAAAAAGTGTAGAGAAGAAAGTTGTAGATTTTGATATAAAGTATTTTTGGTGATGATAAGAAATGAAATATGATGGCGTCAGAAAGTAGAGAAAAGACACAACTTACGTTTTATTAAATAGAACGCCGTGTATATTTTTCATACTTTGATAGATAAATATATAATACGTTGGCATTTGCTCCGGTCGTTCTTGAAATATTATGCCTTTTTGTGTAAAACAAAAGAGTAGAGACAAAAGTTGTAGATTTTTATGTGAAATATATGTTGGTGATAAGAAATGAAACAAAGGAACATCAAAAAGAAAATAAATCTATTTTTCTGGTAACATACCCTATTTTTTAAATAACCCATAAAAAATATCTGGAGGTATCATGTCTGGACTATTGGCCGGTCACCTAAATGTGTTTATTCCATCTAAATGGGTGGTAACTTGTTGACTGCTATGTGGTGGTATCGATCTTGTTGCCAAATAAGCTTATTATACTGGAGAATCGGCAATTCTTCTAATTGTTCTTCTTCAAATTTAAATAGTTCTCCCTATTCAGATAATGCTCTAAGAATATTGACTCAATAACTCCGTTTCCAATGATGGCACACCACACATGGATCATCATCCGCTCTTGTGTTTTTAGAGGTTGGATTCTTTTTGGATCTTCGCTGGCCTAATAATGTTTGTTTCTTCGATTATATATCTCCACTGTAGTAGAAGCTGCTTCGACGTCGTCTGTAAAATGTCCACGTTCTGTTCTAGTTTCCATACCATTTCTTGAGAAAAACTTAGTTTTTCATCTTTTATACTCTCATTATTTTCCGAATGTGCTGTTTTATGTATGTAATAAATCAAAAACAACACATTTAATACCCTTTGTCATAGAAACTATTAAAACAACTACTCAGTCTAAAAGCAATAACTGCATTGAATTAAATAACAGTATTTTTAGTATTAGAAGCAAAAAAAATATATTGAGAAAAAATATTAACTCACCAAAAAAGGAAAATTTTTACACTTAAGAAATGATTATTTCATTGCCAAAAGATAGATCACACCAAAATCTACAACTTTTGTCTTTATACTTTTTCATATCTCTAATAAAGGCTGTAGGTAAGTATCAAAATATATGGACCCTGTACACCAGATGCAGAAAAAAATCATAGAAATTGACTAAAGTATTTTTATAAAAGTACAATCCAGACTGTATGACGGCACATCACTTGTGTGCATGAAGTGTGATAAAACTGACTTGATATTTTGATAAATAACTGAATTTTAAAATTTTTGCCAAAACAAAAATACCTGGCATATGTACTCAATGAATGCATCTCGACATTTATTTTTATATTCATAGCAACGGTGGCTGGCGTACTGAAAACAAATTTTATAGAACACACTGAACTTCATTATGTTGCCTGTGATATTAGTGTAAGAGTTATTTTTAAATAAAATACTTATTCTTGATATTGTTGTCAACACAGAATCATATACCTTGTGTTCTAAACACTAGGTAAAAATCGGCATTCTCTTCACAATCATTGTAATAAATTTAGTCATTTCTGTTAGAACATATGCAAATATAAGTACAGAAAAATGACAATTTCATAATTAGTCCATTAAACATACCTAAAAAGAAAATTTGTTAATATCTGAGGAATAGTAGCTGTAAAACTTGTTGGATCATATTTCTTTATAGTACTGCTCTTAAGCAAAATTATTTAATATGTTCAGAGCCCCCACAGCCTCCCATTACGAAAGGCCGATGACGACCCGTTCCCGTCTTTGACTATACTCTCATATAAGAAACTCATGACAACAATGGGTTGTTATACTGTTATTTCAAAGAAGTTTTTTACAAGAGGTCAATGAGGACGCCCTTCCGTCATAGCTGAAAAGCACTAAAAAAATTCAAAAAATAATTTTAAAATACGAAAATGTTTTTAAAAACCTCGAATCGAGGAAGAATGGTAAAAATCAGCTATCAGTCTCTGGAGATCGATACTTGTTTCCTATTAACAGTGAACGTGTTAAACTGCTAATATAGGAGATTTATACCTGCCAACACGATAATGCATAATTCTGGAATAGTTCAAAACTTTTGGAAATATCCTTTCAAAAACAGAATGACAAATGACGTAAAGAAATGTACCTGATGTCTCCATAGCTTATGCATATGATATTTTCAATTGACATTAAAAATTGTGTATTTAAGAGCAGAATATTTTAAAATACTTTTGACGCAGAAATTTCAAAAAGCAGCATTATCAAATTTTGTATAGTTACAAAAAATATTATTTACAAAGTCATGTTTAACCAGGAACGTGAGAAAAAAGAGCATTTAAAATAAAATTGAACCCGAATAAGGTAAATATGTGGTTGAATTCATTTAATATTAATAATTTAATTAATACAACAAAATCAGTTGCTATATTAAATTGTAACGACAGGGAACTGTGTCTAGTCGTAGTAACAAGGAAAACAATTTGTAGACGTTTATACAGACCCAGCCAACCCACTAGAAACGCGACTAGCGGTATGCGCAGTTTACAGTCGCCCGTCTGTTGCGCGAATGTCAGAAGGTACTTTTACCTTTTACAGTAGGTTAGGATATTGCCTTTCTCAAGAAGGAGGTCTTTTTGTGCATCTAATTTGAATTATTTATTTATTTATTTATTTACGTATTATTTTATTTTTTTGAGTTGGTATTATTTTGCTTTATTATTTATGAAAATATTAACTTATGTTTGTGTTTCGAAAAAAAAAAATCAGTATTTGATTGTGTGCTGTTCTAATATTTTTCACAATTTTAGTGTTTTACTATCTGTGGCGTCTCGAAAAAAAACACTGAAATTGTGAAACATTCAGATAATTTTAGTAATCAATACGCAAAGATTTCTTTAGATGAACAAGCAATACTCTTTACCGCGACCTTAGTGATACTGATCAGTGTTGTCTGGTCATAAAATATTGTCAAAATCGCCAGTTTCATAAAAAAAAATCGCTAAAATTAAAAATTAGTAATAAATAACTAACTACAATTTGCGAGACTTCGTTGGTTTGATATTTTGCTTCACCACTAATAGTAGTAGTACACAAATGAGTCATTTGCACTCATAATCGTAGTATAGAACACTTCCTTACCGACATTACGTATTATTATGGGTACTAGTTGCATTCCCTTTACACCAGTCTTAGCTAACCTAAGTTGTTTTACAATTACACTGTATAAACCAAAATATAATTTATTTTGATCGCAAAACCACTTAGTTTTAAGACCGGTGGTAAAAGGGAAAGCAACTACAATGGTTCTATTCGTAAACTTTACAGTTTTACACTTTTTGCAATGGAGTGTAAGCAAATAAAGATAGTATTAATACAAAGTAAGTTGAAGTGAGCTAACCATACTCGATTACTGCAAAAAGTGTAATAGTGTAGAGTTCACAAACAAAGCTTATGTTTGGTATGCCTACGGTCACGACTCACGAGTAATAGTATATCGGTCAATATGGTTAATTATCAGCTCTGAAAAAATAATTAACCAAAAAAAATATTTATATAAAAAAGAGCTGGATCCTCAAGAAAATCGCCCAATTTTCATAAATAGCCAGTGTTCTATGGATATCGCCAAATCTGGCGAGTAATCGTCAACACTGGCAACACTGCATTACGTACACTACTGACTACGTCGGTGTCACGATGCCACGAATCACTACTGAGTCACTGTTCGGTCAGTCGGCTGAAAATTAGTGATGGGCATAATCGAATGATTTCAATAATCGGAAAGTCGACATTCGAATATTTCAATAATCGCAAGATCATTCAAATGTTTCTAGGGCGATATAAGAATAGAGAAGCGAGAATGATGCGCAATCGACAATCGCCCACTTATGTGGTGGGATCTCCATTCATTAGGAATTGAAAGATTTACTTTCTATTTTACTTTACAGTCACCTGACTCACTCACTTTAATACATATAACTTTTCATTTGTTGCCAAAAATTTATTATTTTATTATTACTAAAAAGTTCTTTTTTTAGAATTCTCATTTATTTTTGTATTTTTATATTTTTATCAATTTTATTTATATTTTCATAATATAGTCTGTGTATTTATTTTGGGAGTCTTAATTAGTTATGTTGTTCACTCTTTGTAATAGCTCCACAGTCACCATTGTAATAGCTATTGCTGTTTCACTTTCAACGCTTGCTATTATTATAAAATTAATAAATGTCCCTCAAAATAAAGGATAAGGGTTACTGTCACCACCCCTGAGACTGCAGGGGAACAGACACTAATAGCGCCAGCCCTTTCGAAAGCCGGATTCGTAGCCCTAGAAATATGTCTAGGATAGAACTCTTGACAGAGAATTAGTAAAACACACAGGTTTCATATAAATATTATGTATAATAAAAATAAATCACAGTTACACCCACAGATCACAATAAATTTCCCAGAGCACAATAATAACCCTTAAAATAAAATGATAAAAATAAACTCTTATTAGGGGGAAGCAGAGAGCAGTCGACTCTATAAAAGATTTCTCCAGCTACAAGTTACAAAAAGAGTTGGATCTCAACAAATTCTACCATCTCTACCATTGGACACACCTAATTTATTAAGACACTAATTCAATAATTTACCGACTAAATTTCTAGGGTTATAGATGAAAATAAGTTAAATAATTTAAATTTCTTCCCCCAAGTTGACTACAGTTTTACGTCCGTCTTAACTCGTCTATGTTGACAGACCGACTCTCTATTAGCGTCTTTATAATAACTAAAATAAGTACAATTAAATCTACATCTCGACGTCTTAGATCGTCCACGTTCACCGTCCGACACTCTATACAGTATACACGACTTGTCTCTGACCCCACGGATTTCGCAGGACCGTTTACATTGAGTCAGCAAATTCTTATATGATATAAATGATGTGTTATAGTAAGCTACTTATACAGGGTGTATTATATCCTGCATCCTGACCTGTTCCTATACTAATTCCATGAAACGAACTGTCGCTTTGCTACACTGCTACGCGCACATACAACGGCGCAACAGGCAACTAACGATAATTTTTTATTTTAAATTTTAATACATGCGTGGACCGAATGCGAGTATCAGAGTGACGCATTCCGAATGCATTGTGATTACCTACTGCGTCAGCTGAACTTGATAGTCGAGATTGTGTTGTATATGATTTGAATGATCAAATATCATTTGAATTATTTTTCAGTAATCGGAATGTTCCGAATATATCAATAACCGAATGACCGACTATTTTTCAGTCGAATGATCTCATCACTACTGAAAATCAGGATTGTCCACAATAATTAACACGACCGTGCGTGTAGGGTTATCCACGTAAATCAGCTAGATCGGCCAATGAATCCACTAAAAATATGAAATTCATCCATTTGCGATTTGTTTTGCAACAACAAATCGTCCAATTTGCGACTTACGACTTTCTGAAATTTTTTTCGCAAAGCAATTCTGAAAGTGGCGCAATTTGTAATAAATCGCCCAATTTAACCATACTGATACTGATTCTACTTTGTTTCTACGCATATCTGGGCAAGCGCCTTGACGCAATCGTTAACTTTCGTTCGGACTTCGTATTCAGACGGGCAATTGTAAACTACCCATACTGCTAATCGTGTATCTACTGGGTTGGCTCAATCTACATTGTTTCTATGCTTACGTCCCACAAGACGTCACCATTGTATATGAAATGAATACAACTATATCCCGTTTTAATTTCTCCTTTCCATAGGCTTTACTAAAATAAATGTTATCGAAAATAACATTGCCGATTAGAAAGATTAACGTTAACGACACTAGGTGCCGCGACGTTCTGTATATTTTTTTGCCTAATCGCATTTATTTTTCTGCACAAAAAACTGAATTGAAATATAAATCCAAGTATGTCGTCACAAGTTGTTAAAGTCAAGGTACTATTTGAATTATTTGAACTTGTACATTGAAATTTAAACACACCATTGATGCTTGTAGTAAAACCAAAAATAGCAATGAATACGAAAATCATTGAAAACGGCAAAGTTAATTAATAACAACGTAAAAATATACCAATGAAAGAAACATAAAATCTAGAAATGTTAAATCTGAGGTGTAAGAAGGCAACTCAATGCTCCCTTTAACCTAATCCATCTTCGAGGAAAAACTTGTGTTAAATAATTATGTACTAGTATTGCAAAATAAGTTCAGTTGAAACCAAATTAATGCAATATGCAACATTTGATATTTGCTTGGAAATATGGATATATAAGTCGTTGATTAATGTTTCTTGGAGAAAAGAGGTAAGGGTACATTGACCAACAACCCCAGACTCCAGACTCATTTACTTTCTTATTGTGGGTGCCGATAATTAATGAAAGTGTGCCTGCCATTGCAACTTATTAAATAAGTTACACTTCTGCTTCAGCTGGCGTCTTGTGATGACATCAGTAATACATACAATTTATTGGTGTAATTCAGAGCTTGGCTGTCATATACCCAGAGGATAGTTGTTTAAGATTAATTTGGTATTTCTTTATTTAAGTATGTCTAGAGATCTATTTTATTAGATACTAATTTGTTCTGAAACGGATAGTTTTTTAATTTTATTTACAACTTTTCATATAAAAAACCGCTGCCAATTACTTGGGGATCAGAACTTCCTCACCGTAGTAAAACTCGACGTGTGGTGGAGTTTATAATAAAAGTAATTTTTGACGTTTCAAAAAAGTCACATTTTCTGATGTTTCAAAAAAGTCACATTTTGACTTTTCAAAAAAAGTCACATTGGTGGAATGTCACTAATATTTTTTTTAGACCGATTTGCTCATCAATGAACTCAATCTCTTCCTTGACCTCTAAAATGTGTGTACCAAATGTGGAGGCTTTTTACTCAAAAACTTTAGCTCCTATCGCGAACCAGACAGACACACAGACAGAAATTTGTTCTGTCTGCAATTTTGTGTATCGTCATAATTCGTCGAGATTCGTCTAGAAGTGCAATAAACATTTTCAAAAATTTTTTCCCGAATACGTAATTTGTAAGGAAGTAATTTAAGAATCATAGGTAATGACTAAAATTGTTCAAATATTTATCCACATTTTAATACAAACTACATAATCAAATAATGTATAGGAAAACATATAATATATAAATTTCATTTATGTTGGCAGCTTTCAAATAAACAACTCTGTAAAACGAGGTTGTAATTACAATGAGAACTATTTAATTATCTCGTGAATTTAATTTTATAGTGGAATACTAAAAATAAGTCTCATCATTACATAATGGAAGAAGTGGTGACATAGTAAAAAAATGTTTGAAACATTTTTAACTTTCATTTGTACCTTCTAGCATTATCGATTTTAATATTAGAAAAAATTAATGAACACTTCAAAAATGAGATTTTACACCACATTACCTTCCCTTAAAATTGAATGTAAAATTGATTCGCACGTTTAATCTTGGAACATATTTTTAATAAGAGTCAAAAGAACTGAAAATATTTGGACCTAAAATTAATCATATATGTACGAGGAGTAATTACTAATTTATTAGACATTTGTTACTTCTGTTTGAAATATTTTTATAAGAGACTGATTTCCAAACATCACCACCCCCCACCACCACACCATATAAATTAGACAAATCCCAACTCCTGTTGAGGAAACGCGGACACAGCTACCACCCTTAACTTTGTTAGGGTTGTAGTTGGGAATTGAAACCAGTTACATTCATGACTTGAGGCTCTAGCTCACTGCGTTACTAAGCATTCGGTTTGTTGAAAAAGATTAGTATTTTGTAAATCTGAAGCTTGACTAACTTACACCTCTATCTACGCTGCACAAAATAATTTAAAAATTTTGAGTAAAACGGCTACGTATTTGCCTCCCAACACAAAAGACCTCCTGTCGTCGACGATAATTGGTTTGCGCTAATGTCAACGAGAATCCGACATTTTTCAGTAGACAAATTACTGCGGCATTAAATTCAAGTGCCACGACAGTTAAACATATTCTAAAGAAAAATAGATACCATTCCTACAAAGCAAGAAAAAACATGAAATTCTTCCCACAGACAATATCCGACGAATGAAATTTTGCGAAACAGCAAAGGAAAAACAAATGAAGATGAAAATGTTACTAAAAACTTAGTGTTTACAGGTGAATACATTTCCATTACTGGGTCGACATAATCCATCCAGAATAAGAAATTGGTCAAGGGAAAATTTGCATTGGTATTTTACATTTGGAACTCAGTATCTTCAAAAAATTAAATGTTTGTGGAGGAGTTTTAGGGGAGAACACGATTGGTCCATTCTTCATACAAGGCAAATAAGTTCTAAATACCTGGATTTACTATAGCAACATATTGTTCCAAAAATTCGTCGGATAGCAGGGGAATGATTTGGTAACATTTACGGTTTAGTTAAAGAATACTTGAATAATGCTTTTCCAAACCATCTAATAACGGGAACGGAAACAGGAATCATCCTGTGGCCAGCCAAATCGCCGGATCTAACACCAAATGATTTATTTTATGAGGATATTGCTAAACAGCAATTTATGGCTTTAAAAATAGGCCCAATACATTGAAAGTTACGAAGGAAAATCTCGGGGATTTTTTAAAATAAAAATATGGCTATTGCTGTTCGAAAATAAAACAAAGATTTAGTGTAATATTCTCCAAGAAAAAAAGCAACTGTGCAGCTACGGATACGTGTTTCAGAGTTATTGCTTCTCGTCGGCGTAGCGTAGCTAAAGTATTGGACCTAGGATGTGATAGACGAGGAACAAAAACTAACATAAGGTTGGAAAGTACACTACACAGTTCTCAATTAGTGACAATCCCAATTTCCTAGCTACACTACGCCGACGAAGAGCAATACCTCCAAAGCACGTGTCCATAGCTGTAATTATTTTTCAAGATATTACGCCTAATATGTTATCGACCGTCAGGTACGGCTTTTAGCAGATTGGGATATCGCCTTGCTCATGAAAGGGGACTTTTCGAACATTTGATCTCATTTTCTATTTTGAAATTCTATTTTTACTTCTCTTTATGGACCTGCCAGTATTTTAGAGAATATATTTTATTTTATGTTTGTGGAATCAGTTTTGTTTCGAAAAAATGATAAAAATTTACGTTGTTTAGAAGTTCTGCTAATTTTATCATTTCTATATTTAACACTGTAGAATATTGAGATTAGAAAAATTTCGGAACGTTTCTCTAGAAAGACGTAAATGAATAAATATTCTAGACGAAAAGGCTGCACAGCTGATGCGATACTGCAGTCTAACTGGCTTTGCACGTAACTGCAGTCATGTGGTTCGGTAATTCTCTGGTGTATTACACCGTTGCGCGTCGGCCAATATTAAATGGATCAAACTTTTATTGGAAAAAAGAACAAAAAATTAAGAATCAAACGTAACCATAAAAAGTAACTTATTTCAAATTAAAATTAATATTAATAAGGTAATTTTCGCAGTTCATAATATTTGGTAATTAATAATATTTAGTAATATAAACTTCAAACAGAAACAAATAAAAAATAATGTCAAAGAAACAATTAAATACAAGGATACCTAGATAAATTCGGAATAAAATGCAAAAGTTTCGTAGGCAATTATTGTTAGTTAGTTTTTTACATTTCATTTCTTTGTACACTATCCATGCTGGGCCTAAAATACTCATTTTACTCTCATGGTCCATAAATAACTATTAAATAGTCGTATATTATATGAAAATATACGTATGAGACGTGGATAATAATAGGCGATATATTGTGATAGACATTTCGTATTGTTGATATTTGTTTAGATGTAATGATCTTTCCCCGTATATGGCTGTTTTCAACACTTAGATGAGACTCCTTTTAAATGTTAGGGTATTACTTGAAAGTTTCCAACTACTAAACTTACGAAATTATTCTACGGAAAATATGTATATTTAAGTAAACATTCAGATCTCTATCTTGAAAAACTTCATATAAATATTTACAAGGTTTTCAGTACATTTGACCTAGATTTCGAAGTCATTTCATTCTCAAGAGGACTGTAATATAATAAAGTGAAACTTTAAATGTGAATAAATGATAAAAAGCACTTAAATTCTGCATGAAACTGTAGATTTGTGATATTTTATTCTTTCTAGTTATTTCTAAGTTTGCACAAGAATAAAATAATATCTTCAACAGGAGTTTACAAATATTTATAAAATCAAGAATGATTTCATGCATTTTTAGAATTAATTAAAATGAGCACATTTTTGATGATAAAGCAATTATTAACTAGTAAGGCTCGCATAAGAAAAGAAATCACTGTGTTGACGAAACAATTGTCATGTTTTTTTTACATATTTTGTAAAAAATATATAAATAAAAGATTTGTAAAAATCATAAAGTTCTATTTTAGTATAGTGTTAGCATGAATGTTCTCAAGTAAAACTCGGCTCACTGTCGACTGCTGTTTGATTGTTATGGAGCAAAATTTAATTTTCTGCAAATACTGTTGCGGATTTCTGGTAAATAAATAACAAAGCGATAAAATTTTAGTAAGTCACTAAAATATTAAATTTCTGGATAATTCGGTAAATCAGAAGAAGAATAAGAAACATTTGTTAAAATCTTCATAGGTTTTAACCAATATTTTAGCTCTGAATCCGTCTTAAAAAAATTTACATGATCGTGCGGTCAGAGGCAATTAACTTTCGTTTCAAAATCTATTTCTGTCTGTATTCTGTGGAATGTTATTATTAATTTATATTTCCTCGTACATTTGAATTCTAATAATTTTATGGAAACAATAAGGGTGCTATGAATTATTCTGTCTGATATGGTCTGTCAAATAAATGTATTATTATTGTTTATAGGAACAATTTTATGAAACTACAGTCGCAACAAGAGAGGAGTTAATTAAACGACATGCATGCGATGAATTTGTTTAAACTATGGATAACAGTTTTGTTCCAAAGTGGCGTTCTGTATTTATATCGATTTGCCAAGTTTTATTGTTAAAAATTGTATGATTCGTAGCAATAGTATCATTCATACATTTTCGTAAATATCAAAATAATAGTTAAACGATTTTTTTGACATAAAAGGGGTTGTAAGAATGTGCCAATCAATATTATCCTCATGGTGACAAATAATTTATTATTCTCCTTCTGATATACCGAATCATCCAAAAATTTTATATTTCACTGACTTTTACTAGCATGTGTCGCTTAGTTATTCATTTACCTAAAATACTAAACAGTATGTGCAGAAAATTAAATTTTGCTCGATAACTTTAAAAATTATAGTTTAAAAAACTAAAGAAACACGCTTTAATAGCAAACCGAAGTTAAAATAAAAAATAGGAATGAAGTGATTGACAAGAAAAAATTCCTTTTTATTGTAAAAAAGCGTGGGGTGCTTGATATCAATTGTTATAAATATTTTATTGGTAGCTATTAATAAAAGTAGAGTTATCATAAAAATATAGTAAAGAGCACCCCACTCTTTTTACAATAAAATTAATTTTTTTGTCAATCACTCCATTCTTATTTTTTACTTTTTAGGTTCGGTTTGCTATTAAAGCGTGTTTTTTTAGTTTTTTAAACTATAATTTATTTTTTTTATTTTCTAGTCATGAAACGAACACAAATGTAATAGTCTTCAAGAATTTTTGTCGAAATTTTTTAATTAAAATTTTTTTCAAAATTTATTTTTGAATTTATTTCGGATTTTTTTTTTTTTCTCTTTTTCAAATTATTGTATTGCTATTGTTGAATTGCTGTATATTTTGACAAAACAAAAGAATTAAATACTTTCAAAAAAAAAAAAACGTTCTTATCGTAAATTGGTAACTAGTTCATCTTGTATTTCAAGTATAGTATAAGTTACGGTATTCAATTAGTGGTTAACTTTCTGCCAACCTATCATGGATGCGATATTTTGGCGAATGCGCCGAGCACACAACTTTGACATCCGCTTAGAAATTTTTTTTTAAGTGAAATGCGTCGATACGCATGTAAATTATTGTATTGTCATCGGTCCTTTGTACGTGTGCAAATTTTCAATTTAATAAGACGTCTTGAAGTTGGTGAAAATTACGTTGAAAGATTCCGTTATTTTGGCGATTGCGCCGATCACACAACTTTGACATCCGCTTAGACAAATTTTTTTTAAGAGAAATGCGTCGGTACGCATTCAAATTATTGTATTGTCTCGGTCCTTAATACGTGTGCAAATTTTCAATTTAATCAGACGGCTTGAAGTTGGTGAGAATTACGTTGAAAGATTCCGTTACATAGATAGATACATACAGGTGAAGCTAATATAAAGCGTGTAAAAGAAGGCAAACATCGAAATTTTATATGAGTAAAATATGTTTGGTAAGATAGCAGCAGTTTTAGTTAGCTTACTAATAATAATCGGTGGCATAATAACAAAATATTGCGTGGGTAAAAGGGTCTAATGGTATAGGAAAAACAATCATTCAGTATTTTCTTTATATAAAACGCCCCTATTATTTTGAAGAGTTCTATCAATTCCCACAGTTATGATGGTTACAACTGAATCACTCTGATACACTAACAAAATGGTTTTTTTATTCAATAACTTGAGAACCCTGTAAAACAAAGGCTAATAAGTAATAATAATTATAATCATTGCTTGGATTTTACTGTAATACGAACATTATCGGTTAATTTTTGGAAATTAACTTGTCTTAATTTCCACATGGTAATAACAGCTAAACTGCGAAATTATCCTCTAATATCTAATCCTCTAATGTCACATAAATAATGACATTTCAACTTAATCTCATGGAAATCTTATAACGTTCTTCCCGCCTTTATATCACACAAGGCAGCTGAAAATGATCGCACACTTAATCACAGTTTATTTAAAAGCAGACTTAGAGTTTTTAATATAGCAAATTCTTGGCACGGTTTTCGTTGCAAAATATGCTTAATGATTGAGTATAGCGTAAATATCAGGCAATTCACAATCGTGTACTACAGCGTTTTTATTGTTGTAATTAAATTGTATCACGAAATTTAACGACATGCAACATGATCGATATTTGATATTAAATGCTTTGTGACTACTGCAATTACCGAAGAGTGGATACTAATAATAGTTTCTATTTTGTAATCTAAGGTCACCAGACGTAACTCTTTTTAGTTTGTTATAAAAATAAAGTCACGATTTTGACATATTTACACAGTGAACGTGGAAAATTTGTAACAAATAAAAAAATGGCCGGTTCTTGAGTCAATTGTATCTTTCAAATGCATTGTTTTTAAAATTGTCCGTATTTTTTAATTTTGCGATTTAACGTGATCAAATTTTTTTTAAATGACAACATCCGCTTGAGCATCAGAAAGAAAAGAAATGGGTGGCGGATTCGAATCCTGCCTACTAGTTTCATAATATAAAAAAAAATACAACTCACGATTATTATCCACTTCGAAGCTGTTAGATAAATGGTTTTGTGGTCTGTCTGATTGTTTTAGATTCTCGTAGTGTTATTAACATTTTTTCCTTGGCATTTGAATCTGAAATTCAATGGTTTTTAAAATTAATTTTACAATTTATTGCGAAATCTAAAGACTATGGGTATAATTTTTTTAAAGAGTTAAAAACATTTTGTGATTCTATTTTGATCGCATATCACAACTTTTGAAAATAGTTGATCCACTATTTTGATGCGGCCTAATTGATTTTTGGATCACCAATACGAATTTAGTAAATATAATACCGACATGTAAAACATTTAGTCAATTTTTGTTCAAGAAAATGCCGAAGGTGCTAATGTTACTGAATTGGTTTAAGTTGCTTCTATAAATAATTCACAATATTTTAGCCAAAATAAGTTTATTGATAGATAGTAACAAAAATTTCTAAATTTGCTTTAAATTAACGTTTGCTTTAAAATGCCTAAACGAACCTCATATTTTCCAAAATCTTACAATATCTTGTTATTTGCATTTATTCTTGAAAGGATGATTTAAAAACGTCAAGCTCAATTCAATCAAGTAAAGCAATAATGGCCCCATTTAATATCGTACAAATTATCAATTAAGTAATGAACATATTTACTTTGCTAATCGAGACATAATACTAATTGTATGAAAACTTTTTTCCTAATAATCAGTTAGTACATAAAAAAACTAAAACGAGTACTCTTTGTTCTTGTTGCAAGCCACAGGTTTATTAATTTATAAGTTATAGTTTCATCCGTGTTTACAGTGATAAAACAAATAGGCCCCTTGCAACGGTTCGCTAAGTTGTGCATTAATTAAATTTCCTAAAATTATTTGATTGTCTCTGATCTGCAATATTTATACAGACATAATAATATATTGCAAACATCTACTGAAACATTCCCAAACAATGCTTAACCGGAAATTTATACAAAATGATAAAGTGCATTTTATTTTATTTTAAAATGGTAATACGTAAACCAGTTTTATCGGAAAATGCGTGACAAAAAACAAAAAAGTTATATTTTCACACTAACCAAATTTGGGGGTGACGTCACACTATATTTCCCTTATAACTTGTGAATGGCTGGAGATACCTGCATTCTATAAAGACATTTGATTGGTTTCTTGTTAAGGGCTATCAGCGGTAGGAGTTTCAATACCATACCTAATTCCCTTCTAGTTCCAAAATTTTTGTTCATAAATGTTTTTTTTATATAAAAAATTACCTTTGTTAGATATGTGTAAGAATTTTATATATATGTACTTTTAAAAAAAAACATTTTTGGACGTCGCTTTCTCGTTTTCAAGTTGAATTTGCAATTGAAATCTATTTAAATAACAACATTTGCTAAAAATAGAAGTCATCCATAAGGGATAATTGACAACGTTGTCTAATGGTTAGGAGTACTCAGTAGGCTCAAACTAAATAATCTTCTTTAGTACGCCAAAATAAATTAAAAATAAATGAGAGAAATCGTTCGAATCCCAGGATCCTCCTTGTTACCGTACTTTACATATAGAATAGAATAGAATAGAATAGAATAGAATAGAATAGAATAGAATAGAATAGAATAGAATAGAATAGAATAGAATAGAATAGAATAGAATAGAATAGAATAGAATAGAATAGAATAGAATAGAATAGAATAGAATAGAATAGAATAGAATAGAATAAATAGAATAGAATAAATAGAATAGAATAGAATAGAATAGAATAGAATAGAATAGAATAGAATAGAATAGAATAGAATAGAATAGAATAGAATAGAATAGAATAGAATAGAATAGAATAGAATAGAATAGAATAGAATAGAATAGAATAGAATAGAATAGAATAGAATAGAATAGAATAGAATAGAATAGAATAGAATAGAATAGAATAGAATAGAATAGAATAGAATAGAATAGAATAGAATAGAATAGAATAGAATAGAACAGAATAGAATAGAATAGAATAGAATAGAACAGAACAGAATAAAATATTATTTTTTATTACCCTTGCATGTTAATTTTTAATATTATTATTTTTTTTTAATTACTCACATCAAAATAGTCCTCGCATGCAAAAATGCATTATTTTCGAAAATTCCTTTAGATCTCGTTAGAAAATCTTTAACTACACTTTTCTACTACGTTTTCCGTTTCTTGGAACTTGGATGAACATTTTTCTGGCATTTTTATTGAAGTATTTTCAAACATCGGTACGATGCACCAGTAATATGACGATAATTTAAAAGAATTGGTCATCACTACCCGGCCGGCAGTGTTTGCGTGCGTATTGAACTAAATCAAACTTCAATGTTGAATAACTTTTGTAAAAGAAAAACTAAAAAAAAAAGTCCTTTACACACTGCTTAAGTATTAAGTAAAGATTTAAAAAATGCCAAAATTACATTTTGTGCAGGGGCCTATTCTTGACCTTGCGGACTTTATACTGTATTATTAAATTAAACTATTTATCTTGTAATATATGTAACTACTCGTACATCAGTCAAACTAAACTGCTGAAAAATAGAATCAGAAAGCGTACATATGATTGCAATAAAACACACAGAGACCATCCTCAAAAAAAAAGTCTTAGTTTGCACCCACATTGAGAGAGGGCATAGACTTTCTTTCTCAGAAACAAAAAGAAATTACTCCGAAGTAAACTTCCAATAATAACACGGTCAATGCTTAATTAGATAATAGAAGTTTGAAAAAAATTATATTGCATCTTAATTCAAAATTATAATTAAATTATAAGTAGGCGATGGAATGTTCATTATGTAAATTAATTTGTAATCTTTTTTAATGTTTAAAGACATATACCGGGTGAGTCACGAATTGCGCTCGCCCCGATATCTCCTAAAATATTTGGAATAGAAAATTGAAATTTCCAGGGCTTATTATACGATTAAAATGCCATCTTTTCAATAAAAAATCAAGTTTGGTGCACATCCGGTTTGACCGGAAATGCCCACAACTTTCGATTTTCAAATGAAACACCCTATATATTTTTACATTTTTGGAATCTAGAGGAAATTTTGAATACAATACATCCATTTTGATCACTTTTTGATAAACATTAAAAATTTTATTAAAAAATCTATTTCTAAATCCAGAGTGCTGTGGTGCCCAAAATATATTTTAGTTTGTGTGCTACGTTACTATAAAAATAAAAAGAGCAATATGATTGCATTACTTAATTGTCTAGAGGCGTTTAAAATTTTTAAATGTGATTTTTACCCACTAACTCAGTTTTTTTAAATGGGAAGTTAATTGTCCACCAACATTTTTAAATACCCCATTTTCATACGAATCTAATGATACCAAAATTTTGAATATCCGCTCAGAAATATTTGAGATTTCAGCCGAAATACAATGCAACCAAGCTTTTAGAAACATGCGGCTAATAGATTAGTGGGCTTTGGAAACTAAAATGACACATTTCTGTTTAAAATCTGGTAACCTAATAACATTGGAAAAATCATAGTAGCCATTGAATGTAATAAAACAATATCAGCTGCCAGACAGACTCGTGTAGTTATAGGCAATCTTGAGCTATCAAACATTTAATAATTGTGAGCGCAAAGAACGTTACAAGTAAGTTTAGCATAGGTATGTGGAGGTAAACACAATTACATCCACAAGGAAATTAGCAACAGAATGCGACATCAGTACGGTTTTCAGAGTTTTATTTAAATGAACATAAATATCGGGCCTATAAATAAATAAAAATCAATTCCGTTTGAACAATTAAACTTAAACTAGGTAACAGTAGGTATCCATATTAAAATAATTAATATAATTAAACCATAAATTGACATTATAGATATTGTTCAAAATGTCCACCATTTTTTCTATACACAATTCGGCTCTGCGTACAGTTGCTTGAATGGCTCTACGCAATTCAGCCGGCGTTATTTCATTAAGAGCCCGTACAACTTTATTTTGCTGCTCTTCACGGGTATTTGAAGAAGTTTTATAAACTTTATTTTTGAGAGTGCCCCATACATAATAGTCGAGGGGTGTTAAGTCAGGTGACCTAGGAGGCCACCTGATATGACCTTGATTTGCAATAAGGCGTTCACCATACAAGTTGTTTAAATATTCCATCACTCTTCTGGAATTATGTGGGGAGCACCATCTTGTTGGAAAAACAGATTTTGTAAATAGGCAAGAGGAAGTAAGTCAAGAAATTCTGCTGTCTGGTTTTGTAAAAAGATTAAATATCGTTCGCCAGTAAGTGTTCCATCAAAAAATATGGGTCCAATTATTCGATCTCCAAGTACTCCAAGCCAACAATTAAACCCAAATCTTTCCTGAATATTCCCCCGCCCTACCAACCTCGGATTTTCTTGAGCCCAGTACCTAGTATTGTTTCTGTTAAACATACCTTGGTTCGTAAATCTACTTTCATCTTAATATAAAATATGAAAAGGAAAACCTGGGTTTTGTTGTACTGCATTTAAGAACCAGTTGCAATATACTAGCCTCCTGTCTTTATCATCTCCATAAAGATGTTGGTGTATTTGGTATTTATAAGACCGAAACTTATGTTTCTTTAAAATTCTGCAAACCGAAAACTGACTAATGTCGCATTCCGTTGACAATTCCCTTGTTGATGTTGTTGGGTGTACCATCACAAATCCTAATACATCAATTTCTTTGTCCTCACTTACAATAAATGTTTGATGGTCATCTTGTTGATTGGGTTCGTTTCTTAATTTTTGTTCCACTCTGGCAAGCAAGTGTCTGCTTGGAGGACGTCTGTTGGGATATCGTTGCTGATACAGTACTGCAGCTGCAGTTGCATTTTTGTGACACTCTCCATATATCAGTAACATATCGACCTTTTCACTTCTACTAAAATTATTCATTTTCTTTAATTTTTATTCAAAGAGATTTCCGCAACGCTTTATTTTTTATCTGTCTGACAGCTGATATTGTTTTATTACATTCAATGGCTACTATGATTTTTCCAATGTTATTAGGTTACCAGATTTTAAACAGAAATGTGTCATTTTAGTTTCCAAAGCCCACTAATCTATTAGCCGCATGTTTCTAAAAGCTTGGTTGCATTGTATTTCGGCTGAAATCTCAAATATTTCTGAGCGGATTTTCAAAATTTTGGTATCATTAGATTCGTATGAAAATGGGGTATTTAAAAATGTTGGTGGACGATTAACTTCCCATTTAAAAAATCTGAGTTAGTGGGTAAAAAATCACATTTAAAAATTTTAAACGCCTCTAGACAATTAAGTAATGCAATCATATTGCTCTTTTTTATTTTTATAGTAACGTAGCACACAAACTAAAATATATTTTGGGCACCACAGCACTCTGGATTCAGAAATAGATTTTTTAATAAAATTTTTAATGTTTATCAACAAGTGACCAAAATGGATGTATTGTATTCAAAATTCCTCTAGATTCCAAAAATGTAAAAATATATAGGGTGTTTCATTTGAAAATCGAAAGTTGTGGGCATTTCCGGTCAAACCGGATGTGCACCAAACTTGATTTTTTATTGAAAAGATGGCATTTTAGTCGTATAATAAGCCCTCGAAATTTCAATTTTCTATTCCAAATATTTTAGGAGATATCGGGGCGAGCGCAATTCGTGACTCACCCGGTATAAGGAAATAGATCATTTCCTGTAGATTCTTATGGCTATGGAATTGTGGTTTTGTTATTACAAGCTCTATAAAGATCATAAATTTAGAAATAATATTCACTAATTTAATTTTTATATTCTCAACCTTTATTAACACCCCCTGTATGTCACTCCTGTAAACATCCAGATCCTATTTACAACGCCAACATCGATCAGAGGGCTCAGTAAATATGAATCAAATGAACAAGTTTACGTTTAATATCAAGCACTTGCAAACCGACTAAAGAACCTTTTCATGAACAAAGTTTATAAATATTTTATAATCAACATTGCTATGATAATTTTATTTATTTATTTATATTCTCATTAGAACGAATTACAAATAATTCTTTGGAATTTATTAAAAATACGTAAATTCTCCCAACGCAACGGTACAAATCACGTCCTCTAAATGATCACCACTAATTTCAGTGTATTTCAATTCTAGATAAAAAACTGTGCATAACACGGTGAAGCAAATTTCCCTCTTCTCGAGCAATTTCTTCGAGATTACTGTTTTTTATCTACTCAGTTATTACAGAATGACTTGCAAAAACCTTTTCTTTCAACCTTTCGTTTCAAGTGCCCCTATAGTCAGAAATCGAGTGCTGTTTAAGGCAGAGGACCACGCAGGTCACGGCACATCGTTGAATCGGTATGGAATACGGCATTAAACAATTTTCGCAGAACACTCGACCACCCATAGCTCTCAATTAAACAATGACAAGTACCACTAAAATTAAAATTATATATTATTAATAAAATGAATGCTTTTGTCACCACCATTCATAATCCTTTGTGACCTGTAGTGTTTATTTCAATTTAAATTTGTTGTTATTTAATAGGAAATTATTGTTGGACATGATCCGACAATTACAGCATTTAAATAGACGTCATGGTTATGCGTGATGTATAACGAACAGCGGAATATAACATGAAATCAATATTAAATTTGTCGCAGCCACATTTATTTCGTTTTTAGTAATTAACTAGTTTCCGAAAAATATGTTTAACACAAATAAATGCTTTTTGTTTTAATTATGGTAAAAACAGTTTTGAAAGGTTTATATATGGATATTACCTACATCTAACAATAGACATTTATGTAGCATGAACACAGCTAAAATACTAATTATTAAATATATAAACCATCATCTTTAATAGAAATAGAAATAGAAATATTTATTCACCATGTAGAATGTAAGCAATGTACATATGGCAAGTCAGGTATAGAACAGTCGTATCTAAGTATAAAATAACAATAAAAAATGTATGAATAGATTAAATACACAGGGTGGGGCAATAGTGCGTCGGACCTTGATATCTCGATTTCTACGATAGCTAGAAACTTTTAAAAAATTGCAAGTAAACTAGATAAAAAAGTCTATAACTGGAAATTATTTTCGAACATACAGAGCGAGCCAAGACGAAATTACAGGATCAAGTGCCTTTTTTTAAATCGAATGCTATGTATATCAGCACATTTTTTGAAGCCTCTTTCTAGGCTCTATTCATTCCTATATTATTATTGGCTATCTCCCAACCACTTTGATGTAATGAATTTTTTTGTGTAAATAATGCCATCTGCAGATGGATATTAAAAAAATCACCACAGTCACAATTATGAGTTTTAAGAAAAACTTATGTGAATACCAGTTACTAGACATCTAATTAATATTTTTGAATCATTTTCATTTTCTAAAATTATACAGGGTAGCCAAAAATTAGTATTCAATTAAGAACTTTTTTAAATTGAATTTTCTCAATTTTTTTAAATGGAACACCCTATATATTTTTCAACGGTGTGATGTAAAAATGAAAAACGAACATTTTTTGTAAGTACTTCCTATGGCTAATTCCAACCATTTTCGTTTTATTGAGCAATAATTACAACATTCAAAAATAAATTTAAAAAAAAGAGGCTTATTCAAATAACTCAGTAGAAAAAATTGTAATAAATGTTCCAGATGTTGGCCATTTTGATTGACACACATCTCTATGCGCTTTTGAAATGAGGTTCCCACTGTTTCTAAAACTGCCGGTGTGATAGATCTAAAGGCAGTTATTACTCTTTCCTTCATATTTTGTACTGTTGTTGGTGTGTCTCTATAAACAATTTCCTTCACGTATCCCCATAAAAAGAAATCCATTTTTGTAAGATCTGGGGATCTAGCAGGCCATTTAGTGGGTCCATTTCTTCCAATCCATTGATGAGGGTAGGTATTATTTAAGTGGCTCTAACTGCATTTAAATAATGTGGTTGAGCACCATCTTGCTGAAACCACATCCTATTTCGAATTCTTCCAGGGAGATTTACCAATAATTGTGGCAGACAGTTTTCCAAAAAATGAAGTTAAATAGCTCCAGACAATGTACCATCAAAGACATATGGCCCTATTACATGTTCTCCAATAATTCCTCCCCAAACGTTTATAGACCATCTGCGTTGGTTATCAACTTGCATAAAAAAGTGAGGATTTTCCGAGGCATATTACTGGAAATTGTGCCTATTAACAAATCCATTTTTATGAAAAGTTGCCTCATCACTGAATAAAACATTATTGAAGAAGTTGACATCAACTTGCATTTTACCTCTGGTCCAATTACAAAATTGTAGGCGCTTTTGAAAATCGTCATCAGATAATTCCTGGTGCATTTGAATATGATATGCATGCAACTTATTTGTTTTTAAGATTCGACCCACAGACCATCTACTTGTTCCTACTAATGAGGTCACTTCTCTTTGACTAACATGGGGATTCTCAACCGTTGCCAGCACCACAGAAAACTCATTTTCTTCGTTCACAACACGTTTTATTTTTTCACTTTTTTTATATTCGACATTTCCAGTTTTCAAAAATCCATCGAGAAGGTTTTGGAAGCTGCTAACATCAGGAAGCCTTCTTTCAGGATAACGTTGGTAATAAATTCTATTGGCAAGTAGAAGTCATGTCTACAAGTTCCGCTTTATTAAAATTCATATTATAAAATTCCAAATATTTTAAATTCAATACAAATTGTAACTAACGACCGACAAGTGTGATAAATGCTCCTTTGTACACGACAATTTATACCAAACTGAGGTTTTATTGCTTGTCAAATAACGAAAACAGCAAAAAAATTTACAAAAAAACATTACAGTAAAGGACTGGTTAAATACTATTTACTCATTTCAATGGAAATGGTCCCACTAAATGGCCTCATTTCAAAATTGCATAAAGACGTGTGTTAATCAAAATGGGCAACACGTCGAACACCTATTATAAATTTTTCTAATGAATTATTTGACGGAACCTCTTTTTTTTAAGTTTATTCTTGAATTTGACACTTATTTATTTATAAAACGAAAATGGTTGCAATTAGCCATAGGGAAGATTTACAAAAAATGCTCGTTTTTCATTTTTACATCACATCGTCGAAAAATATACAGGGTGTTTCATTTGAAACAATTGAGAAAATTCAATTTAAAAAGTTCTTAATTGAAAAATAAACACTTATTTATTTATAAAACGAAAATGGTTGCAATTAGCCATAGGGAAGTACTTACAAAAAAATTTTCGTTTTTCATTTTTACATCACATCGTTGAAAATATACAGATCCTATGTAATTTGAGTTGTAGATACCGAAAAATATAAAATATACTGGGTGATGCACTTAAAAAATCAAAGATAGACGCACTTTCGGTGAAACCGGAAGACGGCCATTTTGACTATATCTGCATATCAATCCGAAATTAGGTCTAATATCTTTGTGTGCTAAATTTCGTCTAAATCTGTTCATAATTGAAAGAGATATAAGCATGGCTCCAGTCTCGTGGCCATCCGGTATATGTAGATGTAGGGTACGGTTATAATTTTCTTTCTAATGAACGTGCTCTTGCAATTTTCTCTATAATTTAAATTAAACAGTCTTATAATACTCTTTTGTGTCATAAAAGTTCTGTAAAGTTGGATGGACGCTCCCCAGATACCGATATTTACTGATAAGTAAGAATATGCTAGAGCATAATAGACATCCATAAGTCCCTCGTCACTCAGATTGTCTTTTAATTGCAATATTGCATAATATGCCATATTTAATCTGCTGCAAGCATGATTAGCCTGTAATGCGCATGAAGTGCACTGTCTATGTAAGTACCTAAGAATTTTGAGGTGGTGCATATTGAAAACAGATTTAATGAGAATTTTTCTTGGATTAAAAGTTAGAAATACAGTTTTTATCTCATTTAGTATTAATTTATTTCTATTACACCAATCATTCATTTCATCAACAACACTATAGTTTCTATTAGATCATCACTATTTGTAGCAGATACAGAAATAGTTGTGTCATCCGCATTCATAAGTAAGACCATTTTTTATATGACGAGGAAGATCATTTATATATACAGCAAATAATAAAGGCCACAGTATTGATCCTTGAGGGACATCTAGCATCATGCGTATCGGATTCGACCTCGTTATATTTCATTGTGAACCAGCTTAACAAATTATCTCTTATTCTAATATTTTCTAGCTTACTAAAAAGCATCTTTGTTCACGAAATGCTCTTATGAGATCAAATAGAATTGTTACTACATACTAACCGTTATCCATTTCGGGGTAAACAAAATCAAACAATTTTGTGCTTGCACTTTCTATAGATCTCCCTGGCCTGTATCCATACTGGTAATCAGTTAGGATATCATACTAATCTAAATATATCATTATTCTATCAGATATAATTGTTTCGATTACTTTAGACATTACGCACACTAAAGTGATTTGACGATAATTCGCAATACCATTTTCATTTCCCTGTTTGAATACAAGGATAACGGAAGAAATTTTAAACTCTGACGGAAGTAGCCTTCGAAAATTGATTTGGTAATAAGAAATGAACAATACATATTGATGAGACACTCTTTGAAATAGACACTGTTAATCCATCTAAGCCAGCCGATTTCTTATTTTTCAATTCTCTTATAACATCTAATTTTGACTTAAAATATGTTCTCAGTATCATATTATTTGGTTTTAAAAAATCTATATTTTTCTACTAGCACTTACTAATCTCTGTTACAATGCGATTTTATTAAGATGATATAGATACATTCTAAATAGGAGCAATTTTCTGTCAAGCAACATAGGTGCAACTAGAAATGCTATTAAAATGTGGAAAATAGTATAGAGGTACAAAGACGTTGAAAGGGGGAATTTGGAAGTGAGCCATCAACACGTTTACCATTTCAATAGTAGGTAATAAATTGGAGGCAAATGGAGAGCTCAAAACGTTCATGAAAGCTCTGTAATTAACAATGCACGCCAACTACAGACAAAATAATACAGAAAATATTCCGCCAGTCCTAAATCAATCGTCAAACATGTTAATGAGAATCTGGAATCCTGTACAACATAGTAACGAATTTTTAAAATGCACCAAAGCCGGTGGAATTTTTTTGGGCATGTGTAAATAACTATAAAACTTGGTCTGTTTTATTTTATAACTAGACAATGGTAGTAGCTTCTATTTTAAAGCTTAATGACATTATCTTTCAACACAATAATTATGCTTACTAAACAGGGTGTTAATTAAGTACGTGGACAAACTTTAAGCGGTAATCCCTTGTATGATTTTAAGACAGAGTTAATATAAAGCTGTGTCCTATACCTACGTCTAGGTTTTCGAGATACAGGGTGATAAAGCTTATTTTTTAGTTTCTATAATTTTTCTTAAACAGTTTGAAGGATAATTAATTCAAATTTAGCACATATAATACTTTTAACAGTACCCATGAAACAACGTTATTAACTTTTGAAACAATCTACAAGGTCCTAATTAAAACTAAACTTACTAAAAACGCATCATTGCACGTATAGTGCTATGGTGCGCCAGCTCGTGTTCGTAAATGCCGAGTGTCCCAAATTCGATGCTCACAATTGCGATCTCGGAAACCATAAGAGCTACAAAGTCGGTTAAATAGGACAAGTTTTAGCAGATTTGATGCTGATTCCAAATCTGTTAAGAAAGTACGGCTAGCTGACGCCGGTTTTGGAATTGTCCAAAAAAAACGAAAATTTCGTGATTTCTCTGTTTGGCTGTAGCCAAGTCATCCTTGGTCAGACAGGCTTTAGATTTTTACATTATTAGGACACTTTTTGAAGACTAATAATTTGGTGTAGAAACGAATGTTCGATATTCTTTTGTTTCCGAGATATCTGAGGTAACTTTTGTTTTTCTTATGGCAGCCATACTAAATTTTTCGTCTTTCAGATTGCGCTTAAAATGAGCTTTCAAATGATGTATCACATATCGAGGAAAAATTATTTTTCAAAGGACTAATTTAAGAAAATTTATCCATTGCTTAACAAAACAAAATAGTAGGCTATGGAAAATCCAAAAGTGATTTTGATTTTATGGATATATCTAATACCAACCATTATATAAAATAACAGTAATATTAAGGTTACCAGTTTGACATGTTTAAATAATTTTAATTTTCTGTTAAAGTACTGAACGTCATCGATAAGGAGAAAAATTTTTAATAACAACAAATTAACATAATGGAAGAAATGATAGTAAAGTGAGAATATTTAATAAAACTGTACAATATGACCTACATTTCGCTGAGTGCATTTTTGGCATCTACGCCTAACTGAGCTCATTACTCTTCTGAGAGCACTTGTCGAAAACGTCCCTAACTCTGTCTTCCAAAATATCGATAGTTTCCAGGCTTTCACAATCATATACTTCATTTTTCACCGTATCCCAAAAATAAAAATCAAGAGGGGTTATATCAGGCGGCCGGGGAGGCTATAATACTGGTCCTCTATTTGAAACTATGCGGTTACCAACATTTTCCTGCAATATACGTCTAACATTGTAAGTATTATGTGCAGGAGAACCATCTTGTTGGAAATACAATTCGTTTATTTCTTGTTCTGTAAAAAGCTGTCTATCTCGGATAAAACTTGATTTTCTAAAAGTTCACGATAGGCTGCTCCTATTAAATTGTTGTAAAAAATGAATGGACCAATTAAATGGTGATCTAAATATAATAATTAAGGGAAAGGATATAGTCAGATATAGGAGTAGAATAAGAAGAGAAAAGATAATACTTATCATGCCGCACCAAACATTGAATCCAAACCTAATTTGGAATCTTATTTGTGTAGTTACATGCGGATTTTTTTGTGACTCAGTGGTGATAACTTTGTTTGTTAAAGACTCCACAATTTGTAAACGGCTTTCGTCAGTCCATATAACTCTCGATTGGAAATAATAATAATAATAATAATAATAATAACTTCGAAACAATTTATAAAAAGTATATTTTCATGGGAATGGCGACGTTCAACAGTGTTGCTCTTCCACATAACCATTCCAGTTTCACATAATAATATCAAAAGCGCATTTATATATATATATATATATATATATATATATATATATATATATATATATATATATATATATATATATATATATATATATATATATATATATATATATATATATATATATATATATATATATATATATATATATATATATATATAGGGGGGGTAAATTATTATATAATTTAGTAGCATTATATACGAAGAATCTTTCAAATTGGGCAGAACTATGCCTCGGCACCGTATACAGGTCTCGAGATCGCGTAGGACAGTTGTGCGTAAAACTACCTTTAATTAGTTTTGTGAACAAATATTCCGGAACTTGTAGATTATTTATTTTATAAATTAGACACGCCATATGGAGTTGAAACCGTTCATCTAAGTTTAGCCAATGTGACTCTCTGAACTTACCTGAGATGTGGTCAAATTTTCGTAGACTATAAGAAAATCTCAAGCAAGACTTTTGAATCTTTTGTAAACTATCTTTATCTTTACTTAACAAGGCAGGCCAAAAAACAGTATCACAGTAAGAAATGTAACTTAATTAAAGCATCACAAAGTCTTAACTTTACATCTGTACTAAGAAAATCTTTATGAATGTACAGTGTTCTTAATTTACAATAAGATTTTTTCAACAAATTATTGACATGCTCCGTGAACCTAAGATCCACATCAAGGTACAGTCCCAAATTTTTACAAGAGTTTGTAGGAACTAAGGTCACCCCATTAACAATAATATTAAAATTAGGATTATTCACAACTGTATCCTTGTAAGAACCGAACACTAATAATTCTGTTTTAGACTCATTGAGAATTAATTTATGTGCTCTAGATATTTTAGAAATAGTAAGCAGATCGGAGTTTATTTTAGAAACAGAATTGCCAATGTCATGCAAGTGAAAGGAACAATAAATTTGCGTATCATCAGCGTACTGATGCATTTTACAACATTTTAAATATTTAGAAAAATCGGCCGTGTAAATAGCAAAAAGCAGAGGACCTAAGATGCTACCTTGAGGCATCCCTTGATTAAGAGCAGCAGTTTCAGAAAATTCACCATTTACAAGAACTTTTTGAGTTCGATTGGATAGGTAATTTTTAAAGAATGCGACTGCAGCAGTACTCACCCCAAAATGTTTTAATTTGGAACACAGAATCAAATGATCTAGCGTATCAAACGCTTTGCTATAATCTAACAGTATCAAAACAGTATTCTTTTTTCATCAGTGGCTGCAAAGATATCATCTGTCACTTGCAGCAAAGCAGTGGCTGTACTGTGATGGGCCCTAAAGCCAGATTGCGTTGACGGTAATATTTTATTTTTGTCGAGAAATAATTTGAGCTGCTCAGAAACAATTTTTTCAAGAATTTTTGATAAAGTGGACAATAAGCTAATCAGGTTGTTCTTCGAATTTCTGATTAAACCAACGACAAAATTCAAGTCTTCTATGAAAATCATTATTGTTTAAAGCTTGGACAATCGTAGGTTTGTACCGATGATATTTCCTTTGTTTTAATGTCTTGTGTACAGTTGTCTTCGGAATATTTGTTTCGCCTGCAATTTGTCGCACTTATATGCGGGGATTATTGTTAACAGCTTCGAGAATATTAATTGTGCGGCCAACATCATACCGGTTTCTTTTATTATTAAAACTCCCGAAATTTAACAAATTTACAATTCTTCCAAAAACTGTTCTATGTGATTGCATTCTCTTCAGAAATGTTTCTAGATAGGAAGCCGATGCGTTTTGTGAATCACTATTTACTTTTAAATAACATTCTAACATATCAAATTTTTCTTAATTTGAGATTTATGTGCCATTTTACAATAATCACACTCTTGAACAGTAATAATAAATATTCTTGAACAATTTACAATAATGCCACTACTATTTAATGAACAACTGTCAACTAACAGTAATGCAATCTTTGGTAATGCTTATTATTTGTTTTAAATCATAGCCTACTAAATTTTACTGAAAGTTATGTGGGAGTTTGGTCGTTTTTGGAAAATCATTGTTTAAATTTTATTAATTACTAACTACTTTGCATGCAAGATTGCCCTAGATGAAGGGGATTTTTTTGTTCAAATTTTAAACACTTTATTGACGATATTATGACAAATAAAACCTTGATGATCGTCTAAAAATTGATATTTTCAGAAAATTGCACAAATAAAATAGGTTACACTAGATTTCAAGTACATAGATAGTAATTAGTCGCCTTCTGAATAAACAACTTCCTTGTCTCTGGTTTTACGAAAACGGTTTGATTTTCTGTGGCCTACTATTTTGTTTTGTTAAGCAATAAATAACTTTTCTTAAATTGAAAAACAATTTTTCCTCGGCATGTGATACATCATCTGAAAGCTCTTTTTAAGCGCAATCTGAGAAACGAAAAATACAATATGGCTGCCATAAGAAAAATAAAAGTTACTTCGGATATCTCGAAAACAAAAGACTGTCTAGAACAAAATATTAGTCTCCAAAAAGTGTCCTAATAATGTAACAGTCTAAAACCTGTCTGACAAAGGATTACTTGGCTACAGCCAAAAAGAGAAATCACAAAACTTTGGTTTCTTTGGAGAATCTCAAAACCGGTTACAGTTAGCCGTGATTTTTTAACGGATTTAGACTAAGCATAAAATTTGCTAAAACTTATTCCTTTTAACTGACCTTGTAGCTTTTACCGTTTCCGAGATCCCAATGGTGAGCATCGAATTTGGGACACACGGTATAGTGACAAGAACTACTAAAAAGTACGATGTAAATGAATAGATCAGAACATTAAAATTAAATCAATTACTCTGGATGCAGTGTATTATGAGAAATGTGTAGAAAAATTAATTTTACATCGAGAATATTGTCCAATAGGTATAATAGAGTAATCTGAATATTTAGTCATTTGTTTTGTAAGCAAAACTAGGTCATATTTTCTCGACTAACACTTTTATCTCTGTGGAAGTTATTAAAACTTACAAGAATGGATAAAATATGTCTTAAATAATTCATGTAACATGAGCTTGTGGATTATTTTTAATAGCATAAAGACGTGAACCACAACCAATGCAAGTGACTGTATTTTCTGTTATATATTATTTAAAAAGATTTGTAGTCCCAGTTAAAAACTTTATACCAGTTTCATCCTATTAAACTTTTAAGTGACAAAGCACAGCGGTATTTCTTTTATATTATATTAAAATATTGCTTGCTCCCTTTCTCTCAGAGAGCTTGTCATTTTGAATAAATCATACGGTTTGTTAACGATAATCCCTGCTAAATAACGAAGTCTGTTATTTACATTGTACAATACATAAGGGTCACTCCATGCCAAATCAACTACAAAAGTAAAGTGAAAACTCAAGTTCTAATCATCTCCAGATTATATCAACTTGGTTGCCGAAACGAGATCCGAGTATGGTACCGATTTACCGAATTCATTCATTTATTATTAGGCATCTTAACCTTGATTTTTAAATTATTTTCTACAGTTGGCAACAATGATAATAACGTGATCGCTGCTTCAGCAATAATTGCCGAATTCAAAAAAGTGCTGTCGGTATTCCGGCACCTGTAGGAATTCTGGTCCGATGTGTAAGTCGAACTTGATATTCCGACCAAATCCCGGTCCGTTCCATTCCTACTTGTCATTTTATAAGTCTTTGGGAAACTTCCTTATTTCCTAATTATTGTAGGGCTGCAAGTAACACTAAAATCAATAATAGTTAAACCCGGCAACTTTTAAGGAATTGGCGTGCGTTGGTAAGGGGCATAGTGTAACATACAAAGATTTACGTCTTATATCATGTCTACTAACAGTTGTCTATGGTTGTCAGCGTACACTTGCATTATTAATAATTTTTCTTGAGACTTAGTGGGATTGAAGCCAATAATTAAAACAAAAAACTGTTTTTTAAAATAATTTATTTCATCTTCAGGAAAATGTAAATTATTCGATTTATTTTCTTAAACCACTTTTCCTCGATATTTCAGAAAAAAATTACGATACACAACTTCTATCCACATAACGTGATGTGGAAGTAAATCAGATTAAAATAAAAAAAATCGTTACAAAAGTAGATCATATTTTTTTTCGTATGCAAAATATCCATGTCCTTGGTAATAATTAAATTTAGTAAAAAAATTTTTGTACATTTTTCCTAATATTCTTATTAAAAACAACATATTTGTTTAGTTATATCAGAAAGCAAATCGGAAATGCAAAAATATGATTTGCATACATAACAGGTATTTTTTATTATCGAGTATAATTAAAATTAGTGTAAATAACAAATTTATATTTTACATTTTGAACAGATATAGTTAGTTATTTATGACGCAAGGACGAAAAATGCAGTTTTTCATACGATTACAGAAGATTACCGGACGAGGTGAATCCGAGTTCGGCAACCGTATGACTATGATAAACATGTTCGTCCGTGTATCATAAACTATTTTTTATTTGACTGTAAGAAAAAAATATAAAATTTTTGTTTATTATATTTATTTTAATTATTGAAAAATCTAATTTTAATCGGCTTCACGTCACTTTGCCACAATCTAATGAGAATATCATGGACAGTCTGTTTCATTTGTTTATGGTATCCATTATTTTGTCCATGATTGTGTACTGTTCGAAAAGTACGTTTCGGCCGGGAAAAGTAGTCGCCTAGCAACCACAACAAAAAATAATACCGGTTATAAAAAAGGTGATTTTCCGTCCAGATATTCGAACAAAAAAAACATCACCTTTCAATACAATCGAATAAAAAATTATATAACTTTTAGGATCACGAGAATAAGAAAAATGTTTCAGAGTAACTTTTATTTGTACAGCTTTTGTAATAACAACCGTGACCTGTTTTCTTCTTTACTGCTTCCATGACACCACATTAGAAAACAAACAAAAATTAAATAAAGTATATAAATACGCACTAAAAGCACAGTAACACTAATAAAAGTAACTATAACCTACAACGCTGTAAACGCACAAAACAAAACCACAGAGAAGCTTACACTTACACTGGCAAAACGCTGGAAACATGTTATGCGTAGTTCTCGGCACATGTTGTACATTCGCCCTCTGTCTCCGCTTGGTAGAATGTATGACAATGGGCCGGCTTTAAAATAATATAAAAATAAAAAATTTGGACAATTGTAATTTCAATTTTATTTGAACGTGGAAGGAAATAAAAAGGTAAATATGTTTAAGTCTTGTGAAAACATCAAATATGATTGGCTGCTACACCTCGCAATGGCGTTGAATTTGCATCCTGACTGACTTGGCGTGCTACAGCTTTAGACCAAAATATTTATTTAATAGTAACTTGGCAGTCTCCACATTTATATTTATATTAGTTTTCATCACTCTAAATTATAACAGTGTTGTGCCTAGTATCGTGAATATACAACACCAATGTTCACTTTTATTTTACATTTTAATACAGGAGAAATATTCTGCCAATTTTTTTAGAATGATGATATGTCGTCGATATTATTCTCAAAAATGTTTGAACCAACTTGAAGCAAATTTGTAATACATGTTATGCCAAGGACGACAATGATATTATTGCTTTCAGAATATACCGAGTGGTTCATATAAATGTCTACTAAACTGTTTGGCAGTGTAGATATGACATTATGTGGTCTTTGTAACTTAAGGGAAATGAATTTTATTAATACTATATTTTAGATGAAATTACTTTCTAACATTATTTCATACAGTGCAGATTGTTATATGCGTTGTTATGATAGACTCAAAAAATAATAAAATGCAGTGGTCGAACATTTTAATGAAAGAAATATTATACTGACAGCAATTGTCAAAGTTTTGTTGAAAATACCCCCTGACAATAGAAAAATCTATTGGAAATCTCCTAGCACACAATGTGAAATATTTTCCTGGTAATGGATACACATAGTCGTCGATTACCTCTGCTGCAAATCCAAAAGTCTCTCTGGTTGAGTAATAAACATTTTAAATTTGAGGTAACCTGACAAAAATAAGTCCAATGGTGTTAATTCTGGTGAACGGGCGGGCCATTCAACCGGACCACGACGTTCGAATCACCTATCCACTACAGGTTGTCAAGGTGATTCTGACTTTCCTGAAATATTGTAGAGGGGAACCGTCCTGCTGGAAGGTTATTTCGATTCCTGGTCATTATTCTGGATTGCTTCGGTTATTTCAGGTTGGATAATATTCTCCACCATATGAATGTATAAGAGCCCAGTCAAGTTTTCCTCAATGGAAAATGTTCCTATGATATGATGTCCCTGAATGCTCGCCCAAACATTCAACGTATGGGCAAATTTACTGTGACTTTCCCAATACCATACCACTGTGGAATCTGAGCTCACACTTCCATTGAGCAAAAATGAACATTTATTACTGAAATAAATGTTCCTAAGGTAATCAAGATGTAGGGCAATTCGTTTAGTCATGATCTCACATCTTCCGTCAACTCATGCATTATTTTTATCATGTATGGTTGAAATTTACTTTTTTTGAAGACTGGCCATACCGTGGGCACAACTTCAATTTTGTTCGCTCTTTAACTTAATTCGTTCAAAAGTTAGAAGAGGGAGGAGACTTAGATTGGCACCGTATACTGTTTTTATAACTTATCGATTTTAAGGGGGGAAATATACAAAAAAAAAAGGTTTGTGCAATTTCAAAGGAGGTCGCGCCAGTTACTTTCAATGAATGTCAAGTATTTTAAAAAGATATTGCATGCTATTCCACTAATTCTAAATTTTCAGTATTTAATAAAGATAATATAAATGCAATACAATGTCGAAAACATTTTTATCATTGTTTATATTTATGAAAATAAAATATATTAGTAAAACTTTCTGCATAACGAGTTTCACTTATTAAGTCGCTTCATCTTAAAATAATAAAGGGTAGAACTTTTTACATTTTAAGATGTTTTATCAGAACTTTCACGTAATTTATGTATATTCCAGAGCACCAGCTTTATTTTGCAAATATGACATAAAAACCTAATTATGATCTGTGCTACAATAAAATGCGGAAAGATTATTCCTTGAAGTATAAAATACGAGAAAACTTTGTTTATTTGAGCCTCGACTATGTAACTGATGAATATTCGCTAGGGGAACAATGGAAATGCAAACTTAAGTGAAAACAAACTGAGCACATTTAAAGAGTTTTGCATAACGGAGCTTTATTTACGCGATTCTCCATTTGTTTGGATACTAGCCGTGTAGGATTATATTTTGCATTTTTTTATATGCATATTTTTAGACTCGCAGCCCTAGAGCGTTGTAAAATAGTAAAATGCAAATAGTTTCATATAAGACACGCTGCAAATATATCTCTTTATTATTAATAACTTTACAGAATGAATAAATATTTTGAACCATTGCTGGATTGTGTAAATGAAATACATGGCATGACTATATATCACAGAAAAAAATATATTGACTAAACGATTCAGTGGTTTAATTTGAAATAAACATGCTTTATAGAAAAAAATAATTCTAGGCCATCTGAAGACCGGTTTTAAGTTGATGTGACAAACTGCCGCCACTAGATATCGTTCCTTTTAAGACGCTGACTAATGTTGGACTCCTTGTTAGTGGCAGGTGCCATCTACGTGTTCTGTACTGACGAAGGCTTATAGCCAGAAAGCAGTCTGCAGATGGTATTTGTGTCTGCCGCCTAGTGATGAACTAAATAGTGCATTTTAAATCACACTTTGAACTGCTACTGTGGTTTTAAAATCACAGTGATTATATAACCTGTGACTCTGATCACAACTTAGGAGCAATCGCAGCGGAGTAGTGCCAGTAGCAGCGTATAGCAAATTATTTCCGTGTGTGCCAAAGCATATAGACCAGTCAAATTAAGGGTTTTTCAAAACGATAATTACCAACCATTCCCGACCAATATCATTCGATTCAGTATGTTTTTTGAATTCTCATGGTCAATTTTGCCGTATGTTATATGAGCAAGAATTTAATTTATA